>OZ017739.1:348938718-349253718 GCA_963969285.1 Odontomyia ornata | reverse complement strand
ACATCAATGTATCATATTTAACTGTTAATATCTACAGAGCCCCTGAAAGGATTTCAATTCTGTTCTGAAACATTTTAGATCAATATGTTATCCTTCATTTGAAACCTCTACAATCAAAATCCTTATACGCCTCGATCAGTTATGCTGAAAAATCGGGGTGAAAGTCGGAATTTTTTTAATTTTAATGCTTAGAGCCCTTTACCGTAACTTGAATTTCTTATCCTTTAAACGAGACCTAACTGGAAGAAAGACGTATCATTTGCCAAAAACAGGACTCTTCTATCTATCTCCGTTTAAAAGTTATGCGTGAACATACAAAAAAAAGCAAAAAAAAAAATCGGCTATGCATTTTCATCTTCATATGTAAAGTTATGATCAGTTATAGAAGGAAAAGTATCTCTTTTTAGGTTGTGATTCTCGCCGGTCTTTAGTATGGAAATTACTAATTTTAGATTTCTGGGCATATGTTATAATGTATAATATTAACTGGAAAGTAACGAATCAACTCTATAATTTGAAATCACTCAGTCCTTATTATTTCTTCGGGGAGTTTTATAAATCCTATGTTTGACGTTTACATCTAAGGATGTAAGAAGAATCCTTTACTAAGCTCATTAGTAAGCAAAGGATGACTTTGGAAGAGAAAAGCATCCTGAAATGTTCCCTCTAAATATTGTTGAATTGTATTTATGCCACATTTAGAAGTAATTTATTGGTTATTTCCGGTAGAAACGATTGAAAAAAATAAACCGTTTGTGCAGAAAATTAAGGATATTGATAATTTTTATCATTCGCTACCAAAGGACTCGGTATCTCCATCAAATCCTTGAACAGTGCCAACTAATTGGCACTTTTCGTGCGAAAAATTATTTAAACTCAATTTCTCGACACCAATGTCTCATATTGAACTGATCGTATTTAGAGAGGCCTTGGAAGGATTTCAATTCTGTTCCGAAACATTTTAGACCAATATGTTATCCTTCATTTGAAACCTCTACAATCAAAATCCTTACACGCGTCGATCAGTTATGCTGAAAAATCGGGGTGAAAGTCGGAAATTTTTTAGTTTTAAGGATAAAAGTCCTTTACCGTTACTTGAATTTCTTATCCTTTAAACGGGACCTAACTGGAAGAAAGACGTATCATTTGCCAAAAACAGGACTCTTCTATCTATCTCGGTTTAAAAGTTATGCGTGAACATACAAAAAAAAAGCAAAAAAAAACAAAAATATACGCGATGAATTGATAACCTTCTTTCCTTTGGAAGTCGGTTAAAAATGTACCGTTTATGCTTAAAAATTAAGGATACTGTAAATTTTTATCATCCGTCACCAAAGGACTCGATATCTCCAACAAATCCTTGCAGAGTGCCAACTAATTGGCACTTTTCGTACGAAATATCATTTAAATTTAATATCTTGACATCAATGTATCATATTTAACTGTTAATATCTACAGAGTCCTTAGAAGGATTTCAATTCTGTTCCGATACATTTTAGATCAATATGTTCTCCTTCATTTGAAACCTCTACAATCAAAATCCTCACACGCGTCGATCAGTTACGCTGAAAAATCGGGATGAAAGTCGGAATTTTTTTAGTTTTAACGGTAAAAGTCCTTTACCGTTACTTGAATTTCTTATCCTTTAAACGGGACCTAACTGGAAGAAAGATGTATCATTTGCCAAAAACAGGACTCTTCTATCTATCTCCGTTTAAAAGTTATGCGTGAACATACAAAAAAAAAAGCAAAAAAAAAATATACGCAATGAATTGATAACCTTCTTTCTTTTGGAAGTCGGTTAAAAAATGAATAAGCAAAATAACAAATAATTTTATATATTATCTTAAGAACAAGAATACGGAGAAAAAACCAACCACTGGTTCTGCTGGTCCTCAGGGCCAAAATGTTAAAAAAGAGATGGTACCACCAATTAATTTTTTTGGTCAATGCAACAGCGATATGGATCAGCTTTTGGCTGCTGAACAGATAATCAAAATTATTAAGTAAACCGAGTGAATTCTGAAAAAATAACGATTGGGACCGACACAATGGCCGATTTCAAGTCAATACAGAGTGCTTTAAATAGTGTAAAAGTTCCGCACTTCACATACACGCCAAAGGAGGAAAACCAGACTTTTCTGTTGAATTGTCTGGGTTCTGGAGAAGACAAGGTCGACTTCTTTCAAGTACCCAAACAGGCTGACCCAGAAATTGTATTTATTTCAGTAAAGAACTTTGCAACAAGGGGGTCGACCGTAGAAAAAAAAAATCTTGCATATTATTTGGTACGAATTTCTCATAAAAGCTGACCCAGATTTGTATTACCGGTGTAAAAGATTTGGCTATTTGACTGCTAACTATATCATGTAGTAACGGTGCGTAAAAGGCAACGAAATTCGCGCCCCGGTGAGTGAAAATTGACCCAGATGGAGTCTAAAGAAAAACGGTTCTGTGTCAACTGCGGTATATTTGGTCATCTTGCATTATATTGAGGATATCCCCAGTATCAAGATATAAAAAATTTAAATTTATTCCAAAACAAGCGCAAGCACACAATAGTGTGATACTTTCTAATTTGTTCAAGCCCAAGGTATCACTTGCACTGACCGCTAGAGGGCAAGCAGACAATACTGTAAGGAATATAAATAATGTAACTAACAATAATGAGCTGCTTTTTAAGACTTACCTACAACTTAACTCTCTATCAGAAAGAATCAACTAACAAGATTCAGGAATTAACTTTTGATTACCGTTCAGCTCTTTAAAATGTCAAAAAATAACTAATCATTCAGCCACAATCCCACACATTGGCTTCTTCTACTGGTTCTCCAATAATGGGACATTAAATGCCGAGAAACGCTAATAACTGTAAATACATCCACAGCTCCGCTACTAAATCCTACTTACATCTCCTTTACGTAAGAGGATGAGGGCGAATCTTCCACCCCTAATAACGGAATCGACGTAATGGAGGTTGGACGACAGGCTAACTCCTCGTCCCTCGAAAACCTTAAAATGTTTTGAAATCTGGAGATGGGCCTCCGAATGGGTTGGACTCACGAAAACGAGCTCGCAAATGAAAAAGGGTCTATGTTATTGGATCCTGGAATGTAGGAGCACTCAATTACCCTGGCGCTTTTAAGGACCTCATACAACAGCCCAGTCAATATAAATTAAAAATACTGGCAATCCAGAAAACGAACAAGCTTGAAACGACATTCAAGACATGAGATACTGGCAATCCAGAAAACGAACAAGCTTGAAACGACATTCAAGACATGAGATTGTGCACAATATTCAAAAGTGGGAAGCCTACTGGAAAACGAGTGGCCTTCATTGTGGATAGGGAGTTCAAATCGTACGTAACTGATTTTGTGGCAGTTATGTGCGATCCATATAAAAGCGAACTTTTTCAAAATCTGGTTGATAAATGTTCATGCCCTGGCCGAAGAAAAAGACGAAGGAAACGTTCTACAATCACCTTAAAAGACTAGTCGACTCATTGTCTAAAAATGACTCAAAAAGACAATAATTCTGCGTGATTTCAACGCTAAGCTTGGCTATGAGCTGTCTCATCGGGGCACAATTGGAGGATATAGCCTCCACGATGAAACAAATGAAATTGGCCAGCGCCCGATTGACTTTATATGTAGTAGAAGTCTAGTCATACGATCAACTCACTTCCCACATCGACGCATTCATAAAATGACCTGGGTAACACACAAAGTCAGATCGACCATATTCTGATCCAAAAACATAGGGCCTCGAGCATACCTGGCCACACCTTGGAGCAAATTTTTACTCAGATCATAACTTTATCAAATTGACCTATCGATGTCGTATGTCAAAGGCATATTCAGTGAAGACCAGCCCGGTATACATCGAAAGGTTCCAAACGGCGTCTGTGGTCAACAATTTCATAGAGAACCAGCTGGCTTCCATCTTCACAGACGCATCGTTAAAAACAAGCAACGAGCTCTGGATGGCAGTGAAACGAACTATTAAGACTGTGGCAGAACAGACGATCGAATTTCAAGCCCGGCACGAGAGAAATCAATGGTTCGATGCTGAGTGCTAGAATGCATTAGATAAAAAGAATCAGCCATATAAAGACTACAAAAGTAGGGAAACCAGGAGGAAGAGACAACACTATAAAAATCTCAGAAAAGTAGCGAATATGATAAATAGAACTTTGAAAAGAAAATAGTATGACAACCGATTGAAAATTATAGACGTAAGTCTAGCAAGCAACAACACAAAGAAAACATACAAAGCAGTGAAAATCTTGAAACGTGGTTAATAGCCCAAAACCACGCTCTGTCGTGATGATATCGGCAATATCATCGCTGATGAAACTAAGATTAAGGGAAGATGGACAGCATATTTCAAGAACAGCCTTAATTCTCCACACAGCTCCGGAAGATCGGAGTCTAAAGATGTTTGCGGAGAGCTGTAATGATTTTCGAAATGCCCGTGTAGGATACGGTTGCCGATGGTCTGGCACAAGTGTCAGCGAGCTATAAACAACACCGAGCTCAGCTTACTAGCTTCGCTTCACGACCGCGTACGCATGCTTGACGACTAGTATTTGCGGGATCATATGAGGCGGGTTCTTGTCGAGCCACGAAGCTACACTAAAAAATACTTATCACGCGTACTCTACTCTACAAGACGCACCGATCAATTTTTATTGTCTTTAGAAAAGTTCTATTAGGTGTCAATTAAGCTACTCTACAGTAATTCAATATTTTTTTTGCCTCGTTAAAGTTAGCGGACACGGAGGCTTCAGACAAACGCAAACATTACACAAAAAGCAACCGTTACTTTCTCCGAAGAAGGTCGTTGCATTACAAGGGGAATGTCAAACCTAAAGATGTTGAAGTGGCTGAAGTGAACCACTCATCTCTGCGTAAAGGATGGAAACTTGACGGATGTAGTTTACTTTACACTAGTAAAACAACAAACTAAGCAGTTTCGACGGGGTGACCAGCTTATCTCTTCAGGAGCAGCCACTCCTGATCACTACGGGGCTACTCGACTGCTTATGTTTATTACAGAGCCTCCATTGGCCCCACCAACTCTGGATGAGGTTTGTTCCATCATCAAAGCCTAAAAGAATAATAAAGCGCCGGGCATATGTGAGATTCCAGTAGAAGTCATCAAATGTGGTGCCAGCTGTCTTCATAAAGCTATTCAAGAAGCCATGCAGCACATTTGACAACAAAAACATCCGCCAAAAGAGGGAAGCCAATCAATTATATTTCCCATCTACAGAAAAGGTGACAAGTTACAGTGCGAAAATTATGGTGACATATCACTACTTTGTACGGCGTACGAAATATTTTCAAAGGTGTTAGAAAATAAAATTAGATCATATGCCAACAGTATTATTGGGGAGTACCAAGTTGATTTTAGAGCAAGTAAATCGACAACAGACCAATTGTTCATAGTCAAGCAGGCACTTGAAAAATGCTGGGAGTTCAACATAGACGTGCACCAAATTTTCGTTAACTTTACGCAAGCATACGACAGTATTGATCGTAACGTACTGTATCAAATAATGCTATGCTTTGACATCCCAGCCAAATTAGTTCGTCTTATCACAATGACAATGACGTCGATGACCTTCCAAGTCCGCATCAATAACCAACTCACCAATGCCTTTGACACAAATATCGGACTAAAACAGGGAGATGGGCTGGCCCCATTGCTATTCAATTTTGTTCTGGAGTACGTCATAAGGAAGCTGTCTGTCGATGCACGAGGAACATTATTATACAAGTCGAGGTAAGCAGTATCCTATGCGAACGACATCAACATGTGGCCACGGTCATTAACAACTGCCAAAAAACTTTTCCTGAAACTCGACTGCGAAGCAAGATTGCAGGGCTACAAATCAACGAAAATAAAACAAAGCTCATGACGCAGTCGAAGTAAACTACCTCAAGCACACAAAATATCGTACTTGGCGAATACAGTATCGAAAATGTGAGCAAATTTATTAAATAATGAGAAGCAGTAGTGAAAGAGACGAAATACACCGAAGAATACAGCACGCAAATAAGATATTTTATTCAGTTTTGACGACCTTGAAGACCAGCTGCATACACAGGAAAGCAAAGCTCCAAGTATACAAATCTCTGATAAGACATGGTTATATTATAGGTGTAAAACATGGGCCCTAGCCCAAACATCTTCAAATATATTGAACACTTTTTAGGGACGAGTCCTGAGGCGAATAATCAGAACGAAGCTAGACGGGGACCAATAGTGAATTCGATACAACCATGAGCTGTATGAAATTTTCGACGATTATAAAACTGCGGAAGCTGCAATGGGCTGGACACATGAATCGTATGGATGAACAACGGATGCCCAAAAAGGTATTGTTTCAAGTTTATTTTTAACCAACTTTTAGTTTGCTAATGAAGCTCAGTTTTTGACTGAAGATAGTCTAAGGTCTAAACTTTAAAATAGTAGATAATAATATAAGCCACGCAATCACTACTAGATGAAATATACAGTTCACGACATTAAAAATGTAGTTCATGAAATGAATTTCCGAACAACCCAAATTACGGAAAAAGTTAGCGAAATTCAACTTTTGAGGTAATATATTTGTCATTGTTGTAGTCATTATGAACTAATCCCATGATTTTTTCTGGATTTGCGTGTTCTTCCGCCTCCTCTGTCTATCACGTTATCGATATCGCAGTTCTTACAGTGAGTAATAAAATATTTCAGTAAGACCTTTCATATAATGCCCTACTGGGGAGACCTCCCTTAAAATTCTAAAAAAATTTTGTCAACCACGAAATTTCCATGAGCCAGAAACTTCTGAGATGCTCAAAAGATTTTATGACAGTAGCTTTTCAAGCTCCTGAGGAAACACTGACAGACAGACGGATGGACAGACCGGTACCGATATTAGTAAGGTATTGTAAAATAAATTTTTACAAAACCTTGAATTATTTTTATTTTTTTAATTTATACTTTTATCCTACTTTTCAATTCTCACGAATCATGTAAGAAAGCATGAAGTGGCCTACTTCCTTATGTAAGCTCCAAATTTCGATATATCGACAGACTTTTATTCTTAAGGTATAGATGTCTCTCTATAATTTAGTCACTCAATTTAAAAATTACCTTAAATTGCTGTTATTAATCATGTAAAATATGTAGCACATGCAAGTGAAAATTTTCTTAATTCCATCAATCTCTAACATTCATGATATATGAAAAAATTACCTATTTGTAATAGTAAATTAAAAAATCAATGTTGACTTATAAGTAATCCTTGTTAATCGTTTTCAATGAATGCTTTCTATTGCTAGTAATAGCACAAATTAACCTTGCTTTATTCAGTTCATTCATAATTGAAGGAAGGATAACGACATGCAAGCAATTCAGGATCTAATTTGACCTTTTAATTCCTCTTTCATGAGTTGAAAATGTTACGTGGCTTCAGCAATGAATAAAATTAACCAATATTTGCTACAAGGTATTACATACCTTTAATCTTAATAAATATTTAGTATTCAGTTTGACAAGGTGGCTTACAATCTTCTGCTACCGCTAACAATGCTCTGCTAATACAAACCAACTCGGGTTGCCTTGTATTTGCCAACCCGAGTTGGTTTGACGGTGTGAGGTTTGAAATATTATATAACCCTTACATCTTTGCTCCAAGCTGTATCAAGTATAATTTTTTATTTACAAAGTGGTAGTGCAACTAACGTGATTTTAGTTAAGGAGCACTAATGTCCTAAGCGAGAAGCGGAAATTATAAAACACCCCAAACTCACCAACAGAAGAGGAAACTACATCATAGTGACAAAGTGTTGGAGGATGTTATCCTGAGCGAGCTTAAAAATCAGTCTGTCTTAATATTCCCCACCGAAGGCTTCCTCCATGTCAAAAAAAAACGTTTCGACACATTCCTTCCTGCTATGGCATGCAGAGTCGAATGTCTCGAGTGAAATCCAAACTGGCAGTTCAGCATAAACTTATGTTACTCAATGTGTGGGCTTAGGCTATGGTTCAGTATCACTCCAAAAACCTTGCTCACGTTAGGCAGTAAGCTCTTAGGGCACGACAAGTCCTTCGCTTTCTTAAACACTTGGTCTGTAAATCGGGGTATTTTGTGTGCGAGGCAAAACTGTTGTGTACACTTCAAACTCAACGAATAGAAAGCGTTGCTACCCCCTTATAAAAAAAACGTATGTGGGTAGCGGAACAGATAACTGAAAGGCAAGTTCTCAGCCTTATTGACGTTGTTGCTAGGAATGGGTCAATTTTGGAGTGGACAGATAATGCTCAGGTTTATAGACGGCGTATACTGAACTTGAGGTAAGTAAAACAAATATTTGTGTTGTTTTACCAAAATAAAGTAACAAAATAAAGACTTTTCAAGAAAATAAAGAATTGGCCTGTGGATATCATATAAACAATTTTAAAAAAAACTTATTTGAATTTCTAATGTATAATTATTTTAATTTTCACATTTAATTTTAAGTGGCGCTAAAACACTGGACAACGACCAGCTGATGAGGTGGCGCATATGCTTTACTAACAAGAAACAATAGCATATTTTAGAAGTGAAGACGACGACGATGAAATCGATACAGTTGACTGCTAACTGGCCGATTCAAATGATTTTGTCACCAAATAAGGCTATTCTAGTGTTAGCAGCAAGTCACATACAAAGGCAGGCACCAATTTTATATGCATACCAGTACAAATAGGAACACAAAAAAGGTACCTTATTAGCTGTGGCTGATGCACTCTCGAGACTGCCAATGAATGTAAATTTGGAGAAAGGTTATAATATATCAGCGATTGAAGGAGACGATGACTCGGAGATCGATGCGTTTTATGACGCAGCCTACATACCAACAGATCTTCATCGAATATCGAAGGCTACGGATGAAGATCTTGGCTTGTCAAAAGTGCGGCAATTGACAGAGAGTAGTTGGGCAGAATAATGTGCAGAGGAGGCACTTCTCTCGTATTTTCTACGAAAGAACAAACTGTCAATTGAACGCAAAAGAGTGTTATGGGGTATGCGCCCAATAATCCCTAGAGTTTTACAATACGAGGTTTTCAAAATAATTGTATAACCAACATATCGGAATGCTATGCATGAAAATGCTCGAAGGTAGTATTTGTTGGTGGCCTGGGCTTAATTTAGATATCAAACAATCCGGCAGAAAGTGTTTAAGCTGACAACAGCAAGGTAAAATGGAGCCGTCAAAGACGTCAACTTGGCCAAAATCGAACCGGAATTGTACATGCAGACTTTTTCCATTGTTAAGGGCAAAATTTTTTGTTAATTGATAGTCATACCAAAGGGATGGAAATAAAACATATGCATCGGACGCTGGCTGCAGCAGTAATCAGAGAACTGAGAAAGATTTTTTTCAGTTTGGGGCCTACCAGCAGAATTTGTCACGGAAAATGGACCTCCTTACAATTGTGCAGAATTAATGGGATCTCTAAAAGCGAATGGCATTTGGATGATGGAAAGTCCTCCATATCATCCCAAACGCTACAACCAGGCAGAGCGAGCAGTTCAGACAGCTAAGACAATGCCTGGAAAAGCACAAACTCGCCCAGGTGTGTGTCGTTTCAATTGCGAAATTAATATATCAGTTTCTGTTCAAGTATCGGAGCACACCATGTACTGCAAGAAAAAAGGCACCAGGGGAAATGATGCTGAATACTAATGCTGAAGCCTAGTGCTGAATGGAATAAGTCTGAAAAAAAAGAAGGGGTGTAACCTACGGCAAAAAAATTAAAAATGGAATAGAGATATGGGCAAGAGATGGCAGCCATGCACAGTCGTGAGAGCATTTTCGCAGAGACAAGAAATCAGTGCCAGTATGTTTAGTGAAAGTCTACGGCATCTGTAAATCAGCTCATATTGATCAAATGAGAAAGTAAATACAATTGAAGAAGCCTCCACACATCGATCAAGAAGAGTGGTCTTCGTCAATATTCTAGGATAAGCCAAGTGAACCAGTATTACAACCATTAGTGTAAACAAACGACGTAGGGCCATATTGTTTGACAAAAAGATGCTCAGGAAAAAATAGGGCCATATTGTTTGACAAAAAGATGCTCAGGAAAAAATATGTTCACGAAGACAATCTAGCGTGATCGATTGACGTACCGATAGAGTAAAAAAATAAATATGTATTGCTATTGAATTAAAATCGCGAAGGGTGGTGTATATTACTTACACACCTGAACTTGTTAAGATCATTGAATTGGCATTGCGTTCTATATTGAATAAATTAGTCAGTTGGTCTCTGACAGTCTAAGCAAATAGTTCGTACCTTGTTCAAACATAAAACCCTTGATAATTTTCTCTCACATTTTTCCAGCCATCTCTAGTATTCATAATGGGCGATATGCAGATGGCGATCTGGAATTTTTCTTCGCCTTGCTGATCAACATGAGCCTTGCCGTAGGCAAGCGTTGAATGAGCTGGGCAGCAAGTCAGGACAATGGTGATAGATAAGTTGCAAAACCTCAGCTGGAGCACCGTCAGGACCTGGAGCCTTCCTTGCTTTCAGTGAAAGGACTGCATCTTCCAGTTTTGGTTGAGTTGAGTGAAGAGTGGACATATGACTGCTATTTTGCTGTGAATAGTTTAACATGAATAAGATGGATGGAAAAAAGGGCACACACTACCTCGTCTATCTTTTCTGCACCAAGTTTCTGCATAACTAGCTTGTAGCCAAGGTTCCACGGATCCTTGTTCAGATTGTCCACCAGATTTGCTCGCAGCGAAACTTACTGCTGATAATCATTTTGCGAAGGCAAATCCTGGCCGACTTATATACTACTAACTACATCGTCACAGTTGTAACCCTTCCTTCACTTTTTGGCAATTTAAGTTGCACACCAGTACACAGGAGGCTTTCCGTGTCGGGCTCTTCAATAGGGCGTAGAAGCACTGCAAGCAGACGTGATGATGCTCACAGTGGAGTTCACAACGTCTTGAGCTACCAGCTCGGTCCCCTATGAATCTTCCAGCACCAGTACACCTGCAGTAAGCACCTTGAAGAACTTTTCGACGTCATCCTCCCAATTTTCCCAAGTTGTAAAACAGTATCATGGATCTCAAGCAAAATGTACCAATGATCAATGGCTGAGTATTCCTGTAACACTCTCCAATTTGGCACCCTTTGTATAGGAACTCTAAGGCAAATGTCACATTGGTATGGTGCCTTTGCAGCCCACATGGCAGAAAGTCACCATACGTCCAATGTTCAGCACGATGAGTCCTGTCCCAGGCACCGTCTTTAAGTCAGATCAGTTGAAGACATGCCCCATTCAATTGCTTCAGCATTGAAATCTTCCCCAATATATATTTGGGCATCTGCAATCGATAAAAATGATATCGAAGGATTAAGCTTGACTTGGAAAGATGAAATCAGTTTTTTTGGTGTCACGTACAGACTAAAAAATGTAGTCTTAGCTGGCTGAACACATTTCTCTCATTTTTTCATAGACAGCGTCAACACGGACGCGATGGGTGGGGAAGAGTGCCCGCACTATTTTGTCCATCTTTCCCACATCGTATATGCATAGTTTCCATACGGCACCAAGCTTCTGCATAACCAGCTTGCAGCCAAGGTCCCACGAATCGTTGTTCACATTGTCCACTAGATCTTCCCAGTAGCGAGCGTCGCCGTTATAATCAATTCGCGAAGGCTTTTCCTGGCCGACTTATATGCTGCTACGTGATTGCATGCCTCATCACGGTTCCGTGCCTATTGAACATAACACCGAAGCTTGTGACACTCCCTTTAATTTTCAGCGATTTCAGTCGACCACTAGTACACTGGGGGCTTGCCGTGCCGGGGTTTTCGATGGGGCATAGAAACGTTGCAAACATTCATGATGATGTTCATGGTTGAGTTCACCCCTTCTTGAGGTGCCAGTCCCCTGCAAATCTCCCTGCAGCGGAGCACCTGCTGCGAGCACCTCGACGAACCTCTCGACGTCCATCCATTCAATTGTAGAAGGTCGAAAGCACGAATGTCGGGAGACAACATCACTGATATCAAGCAAAATACGCTGATGATCTACGGCTGGGTAATCCTCTTATACTCTCCTATTGTGTATCACGTTCGTTTCCACGCACATCTGTTTGAGGCATGCTGATTTGATTGCTTTAGCATTGAAGTCTCCCCCAACGAGCACGTTGTCTCCACCTGTAAATCACTGTTCTGAACCCAGATGACGGCAGTACCAGTTTCGTTAGAATACCATCATGCATAACTTTTATCATGGTGTTGCTTACTCAGCAGCATAAAGATCCTTCGCACGCTACTCAAGCTAATTTTGGGCAGTTGAACTGTGATGCAGGCTTAGCTATAGGATGCGGACCATTGAAGTTTTGAGTTTACCTTGGCTAGAGCTGCCTAAAAACCCCGACATTTCCCAAGACGTTCCCAAGGTCCGGTCTTGGACCAGCATGCTTGCAAAGGTCCTTTTCGGTCAAGCTAATAATGGCCATGCGTTGTCCCCTATGGTTTTCTCGTATCAGCCTCGCTTTGATCCTACCTACGCTAGGGAGCTCCCTTTTGATGGCCTCTTCTAACTCGGCCAGGTCCATGAAGCAGTCAATGTCTCTTACTTCTATCTTTGCCATTGGTTCGCGCGAGGCTATACTTGCACTTTTGCCTAGGATTTTCTTTACTGCGTCACAGAATGCTTCTTTATTGTCGGCCTCTGCTCCAAATTTGACCACTATCTGTACTGCTTTAATGGTAGTGTTGGTGTCTTCGGGCCTTACATTGTGCCTGATATCCCGCAGCACTTCTGCATAGGATCGGCCATCCTGGGGTTTTACGAGTAGTGCCTATTGTCGGGATCTTCGTCGGGGCTTCTTTTTCTGCTGTTTTGTCTCAGGTCTTTTTTCTTGTGGGGCGTCTATGTGAAACTTATTTTCTGGCACTTTTTGAAAGAATTTCTTTGTGGCTTTCTTTGCTCCTTTTGTCAGCACTGTCTGGAAGCCCTGATCCGGCATTTTGTGCCCATCAAGTACCTCTTTCTTCTTTCTTTTATTGATGTTTAATGGTCGAGCTATCTGCGTTTGCCCTCAGCGCTTCTTTAGCCTTATACTCTTTTTTGTCTTTCTGGCCCTCTTCTAGGCTCTTCTAGCTCAAGAAGCCCAACCTTTACTCCTTTGCTGTTTTTCGGTGAGTATTATACACATTTTCAGGTGAGCCTTTCTTCTTCATCTCGCTGGACGGCAATTGTACTTTGCGACCATCTTTCTTGGGAGAGACTATTGGCTTCCATTTGTGGAGACAGTAGTTCTGCCACATTTTTGATGGTGGCGATGCAATCACACAACGGCTATTTATTTGTCTGGTTATCTTTTTGTGGACTTCAGGATGGTTCCTTATTATTTTGGGATTTATGACCCTTGCTTCGGTAGTGATCGCAGCTGTAACCATCGAATTTTCCATGTTCTTTATATTTTTTCCCACCGCTAGAACACCTGGCGCTAACTGCAGAGCCTCCCGCTCTTCCTTTTTAGGACGCTCTGGCGTTCGTATATTTTTTGGCTGCATCCAAACGCCGCAGGAATCTCAGTCTGGACAAGACTGTCTGTTAATCTCCATTTTTCGTCCATTTTGATTGTCATTGTATTCATCGTCGTTTTTGTCATCGTTAGTACCACTCCTGATGTGCTGTGAACATGCAGTAAGCTGCAGCCGCTGGTTGCGTCGTCATTGCTGTTATTTTTCCTTTCTTTTTTTTGGGATTTTTTTTTTAGGGTTTTTAGTTGCTCCAGTTTCATTGGGTCCCCCTTGGAGCAGTTATATCCGCTCGTGTGTGTTGTCCCCTTTCTGGTCCCATGGTTATCTTTGCAGAGCAGGGAGGCCATGCGAGGGTTGGTACAAGCCCTCATCGGGATAAGTCCTCAGAGCCAGACCAGCGCTGATTGGGAGTGCGTCTCAACCGAACATACACTACCAAACCAACGGTGTGCACTTCGAACCTATTTTGAGGCCTGCCAAAGTTTAATCGGAACGGAGACGGTATGATAGTTAGATTGGAGCCGTTCACGCACGAGAGTCACCTCGGCGCTACCGTACAAAGCATCTAGGTCCATACCATCATATCCGCTAGCTCAAAGCATCAATTCTAGCTCGTTGTTCAAAGTGTAGTCCAGTTTCAGTCAGGGTCGGTACCTTTCATCCCAGGAGGGAACCTCACGGTGCTTCCATATCCTCGGGTCCGTGAGGGTGACGCTCCCCAAAGCTGGCTAGCCTCCAAGAGTGCTCCTTTTGACCGGTATTCCCTCTACGGGAATTTCCTCGGAAACGTAGGGTTGGCACTCCCCAAAGAATGCTGGCCTCCAAGAGTACTCGTACTCATGTTGGCCAACCTTCCACCTGCGGAAAAAAAACTCACGTTTACAGGGTGCAGGAAATACCTTTACAGACCAAGAGTTAAGATCGGAAATACTGACGCCATTTTCCCCTGTGTTCAGAAATGTAATTTGTTCAACATATTATTGAACAATATGCAATAATTTCTAATAGCAATCTCTGGCAAATGTCGGCAAACTATATTAACAATACCACTTGATATCTTGTTATTTATTTTTCTAAATATAAGTGACAAAATAATCCAGAAGATTACAACTTGGTTCGGTTTCATCGAATTGAAGAAGCAAATGCGCGCTTAGGCTTGATTTGAAACTCGAGACTTTCGTTTTAACGGCTTTGGAATAATTGTAATTGGATCATTCTCTCAGGAGTGAATTTTCAGCAAAAAATATCTACGTGGTAGCGAAAAATGGAAATAGGATGAATCATGTTCACATGAATCCAATAATTTGAAATGAATTCTCTTTGGAAGGACGAAAATCGCAGCAAGGAAAATCTCGATACTGGAATGGAGACACTGTATTTTTTTATACAAATAATCAATTTCTTTGGACTACAATCACATGATAGAATTATAACCTTAGTAGAATTTTTTCCTCGTTTGAATGAGACATAAAACAAATAACTCTTTCTCCTCATCTTTAAAATATATTCCTTTGCAAATGTTTTTCTTCAAGGCGATAGAAATGAAAATTTCAACGTCGTAAACTTCATATGCAAGCAAAACGTTATAAATGACCAAAAACTCCCGAATGTATGTCACATCAACATACAGCACATTTCGTGACCACAAAAACACTATCACACATCAAAAGGAGAAAACGCAAAAAAGAAAATCATGGAAGTTCAAGCATCCTGAACATTTTGTAATGGAAGCCAAAAGCCCTACGCCACATATAGCACACGCTATGATTTGAGAACGGCCATAAGTCTGAACTGGCCTTATGTTGGAGTGTGGTATCAAGGACTGTGATGAAGATGAAAACTGCCAGCAAACGTGCATGAACGAACATCTTTCCGTTTGTGGCGGTATTAAGGGAGGATTATCGTGGAAGTTTCGGCTCACTTCATTTTAGCCTATGTAAGCCAAAGATTTTTCCAGTCTTAGAAAATGTTTTTGCGACTGAGAGTTCGGTAAACTAACGGTCATGTCTCATATTCATACATGCATGCTTTGTTGAATATACATACCTTTAGATATGATTCTCTGCTTTTACATATGATAATAGGAGTGCCGGTAAAAAAACAAATTTCACACCATACTCAAAAGTTTCGCTGTTCCGAACGCGACATAACTATAATTTATTAAAATCCTTTTTCCTTCCATTTATCTCGATTAAAACTCTCTTTGTTCCCCATAAATTATATCCACCAACAGAGCGGTTTTCCTTCTCATTTGATAGCGCGGCCATGGTCAGTCCAAAACCTCATACCTATGCAAGTATTTACTACATGCTCACATGCATGAACCATATCCGTTCCCACACATGTGTATGTGACTGCTTCCTTCACAAGCATTCGTGTAAAGAACACTAACATTTTTCTAAAGAATGAAAATCTCTCAACGAGGATGTGTATAATATATGACCACTCCCAAACTTGCGAGGCCGAAAAAGGAGCTTAGTTAATGGATGTTGTGAAGATTGCTTCGGAATTCATGATGCTAAAGCCAGGATTTAATATTTTATTAGGAGTCAAAGTCTTTGGCGAAAGTTTAAGGAGCAAAGTTACGCACGCAGAGAGCATGAATCTGCTGTTTGAGGTGGAAGACAAATTCATAATTACTCAAGCACTAAGTGAACCACGACTTTATTCATACATTATTTGGACGTTGTTAATCTTAAACCTTGTAAAATCACCCAGTGGTCTTATTATATTTTGCCAAGAACTTCATTATCCCGAATCTGATTCACTTGTCACGCAACCAAATTGGTATTAGGGCTAAGATACTTTTTAAAGACTAAATTTATTAGTGATTTTTTAAGAAGTTTTAACATTTAAGTAAATTTTTGTTTATTATTTATTGTTGGCATGGAATGGTCACTGTTTGGTTTATAATAAATTTACATTTGCAGCGATATTCACAATGAAGCTTTAATTTTTTGGCAATTTATACACAAAGCGATTGAAAAATGAAACAACAATTGTGCTTACTAATATGGCAACCCTCATCTATAGTACCACCATTAATCTCCCATAACATTTAACATGTTTACAATTGAATCCCTGAAATCAGAAACCGCATGAGTCAATTTTTCGCGAACCGAGTTATTGACGCCATTTATTCCTAGTATGGTATTGAATATCTTATGTCCGAGCGTGCTATTTTTCTTGGCTTTCTTATGTTTTAGTTTTGCATCCAACAGTTTTTTTTGTGGTAGGGAGGTGAATACCATTTATGCACAGGGTGTGGGACTCCCATGCGCGACTGGACTACCCACTAAACACCTCCCCTGTCAACCTGAGAACCCAGCCTGGAACCGTTTGACACATTACTTCGGGCCAGGTCTCGCTTTCTTACGCCGTGAGGCGCCTTCAAGCTGGGGAGTCCCTTTCCTAGCGGGAGGGGAGAAGGAAAGAGGAAATGCCAGAAAAGCGATCCCCCAGCCCCAGTGCCCCCGGCTGTTGTAAGTCCCTTTTATATTTTAGAACTGCCCGAACATAATGTGCCACCTGGTTCCATTTGTCAACCGATTCGAGCATCACCGCAACTATATTATCCGGGGTGAACTCTCCCGTCTCCCTGTAGAATTCCCTTCACAGCCTGACCCATTTTGTACGCGCAGAAAATGTGTGACAGGCATTGTCCTCCTCTCCTGAGCAAAAACGCCAATCGGGGGAACGTGACTTACCGATCTTGTGCAGGTAACACTGAAAACCCCCACGCCCGCTCAAAAGCTGGTTCAGATAGAAGTCAGTCTCACCAATTCTTCGATTTAGCCACAGTCTCACGTCCGGGATGCGGCCCGCAGCCCACCTTCCCTTCGTGCAACTCACCCAAGACTGCTGCCAATCGTTGAGCGAGCGCTGTCTCTCCTCGCGGACAACCATCTCCCTCGCATCCTCGTTTCGGCGCAGGTAAATAGCGCTTCGCTCTCTAGCAACGAGGACAACAGGTATCACGCCTGCAATAACTCTCACCGCCGAATCAGAGACTGTTGGATACGAAGATGCAATTCTCAGTGCTCCTCTTCTCTGTACGTGTGCCAAACGTTTTCGGTATACCTCCTTGCTGAGAGCGTCGCCCCAAACCTCTGCTCCGTACAGTAGCACTGACCCTACAGCACTCATCAAGAAGCGTCTTCTTGATGGGCTGGTTCCCCATAAGTCGACTCAAAGCCGATATTCCTGAAGAAGCCTTCTCAGCCGTTGCCCTGATTTGCTCAGAGAAACTCATCTTTGAGTCGATCAGTAGCCCCAGGTACTTCACCGCTGGCTTCGATTCGATTTGTATGTCTCCAATACTGACCATCCTTACTCTAGGAATTCTCTTTTTTGTCAAGATGACCGCTTCGGTTTTCTCCAGTGCTAAACTGAGCCCGCGAGCAGTCATCCAGTCCCTCACTCGGCGCATTAGCATACCTGGCCTAAGTTGTGCTTGTTCAACAGTGCGTCCAGCGACCACAGCCGTAACATCATCCACATACCCGACCAAGTTTTTCAGCGTATCCAGAATATCCACCTATCTAGCGGAGTTAAAGGCATTCCTGACGTCAAGTCTCACCAACGGGACGATCCGTCGCTTGGTGCAACTATATGCCTCTGCCTTCGGACCGCGTTCACCACGTCTGCAATCGCATGAATCGCCCATCCCGTCCGTGTTGACAAGTGCGAGCCTTGCTACTGTTGATCAGTTTGCGAAGGCATTTCCTGGCCGACTTATATGCTGCCACCCAGTTGCATGCCTCGTCACCGTTCCGCGCCCGTTCAGCCTCACGACGAAGCTTGTGACACTCCCTTCGCTTTTCAGCGACTTCAGTTAACCACCAGTACACTGGGGGCTTGCCGTGTCGGGGTCTTCGACGGGGCATAGAAGCCAAGCAAGCAGTCATAATGATGCTCATAGTAGAGTTCACCACGTCTTGAGCTGCCAGTTCTTCCGTCCCCTCCGAAGCTCCCTGAAGCGGCCCACCTGCTGTGAGCACCTCGACGAACCTCTCGACCTCCATCCTTCCGATGTTCCATCCAGTTGTAGAAACTCGAGAGCACGGATCCAAGAGTTAATAACATGTAACGCGTAAAGTTTAAACTTGTACGTAATATATGCATATTTTTTGAACAATTAATACAAACTATTGTCCATTGCTAGTTAGTCACGCGAAAACTTTAAGTATGTCCAGCGATAATTAAGATAGCGAGTGAAATTCAGCTAATAAAACTATTGCGAAAAAAAGGAAGTTAAACCTGGCAAATCATAAACGAAATTTTATTTGACATTCAAAGCAGTGGGGTTTAAAAACTGGAAGGAACAGGAAAGCATTAAGATTGCAGAATTAAATGTTTTTGTAACTTTAAAGGAAATGAAAAGCACGCAATTCTCGATCGTTCTAACAAATTTTACAAAAAACAATTAACAGGATATCTTTTTGCAAACGGTTATCAAGAAAACTGAAGTCAAGAATCCTTGTCCCAAGAAAGCAGAAACCGAAAAGCCGAAAGTGCAATTTGAAGTATTTTGTTATAAATAGAACTGTAAAAATGGAAGTACGTTACCAGTCATTTTTATCGCTGCATGGAGGAACAAATAATCGTATACTACGGGTTCAAAACTTGAAAAAGAGTTCTGTAGATAGAAGAGGCACGAATGTTAAAGTTAATATTCTAAGTGCAGAGGTGTGCTCTCCTTTCCGAGAAAAGTAACTCGTTATGGTGGTAGTAATATTGAGTATCTGGATGTAAGACACGGCGTAAAAACAATGCATGAGTTATTTTCAAAGGATAATTCTACTTGTTAGGTAAAATACGAATTTTGCTTCAAATATTTTAACGAAACTTTCAACTTCCATTTTGGTAGACCAAACTTTACAAAAAATTAAGAGGTATTTCGGTCTTATGAAAAATTGGTGCAGGTATTTGTGCTATATCCTTTGATTTTATTGCGTTGGTCGATAGTTATTTTTAAAATATAATTTTCTTTATTGAAATGTATGCGGAGCAGAGGTCTTAGAATATTGTCGCGTGTTAGTGTTCGCGGCCGGTAATTTTAATGTTCCGAGAAAGTGAAAACAAACCGTCATTTAAATTAAGTTAAAAGAGTTTATTTACTAAGAATGCACAATCATTAATTTGACTATTTTGCAAATTGAATTTTAATTAATTTTAACTGTCTAACAACTTTTATTCCAACTGTCTATATCACGAAAGTCAATTCACCCACTTCACTATCAATCAATACCGCCTTTGCTTCGCGCTCCACTCTATCGTAATTTTACTATCGCGCTTTTACTATCCCCCCATTCATTCAGCTAGGCTTTATATAGGGTCTCTAGTCATTCAATCCGTTTCTCGTACATTGTCGAATGTTCTGACGAGAACTATCTGTTATATTCGAGCAATTTTGAATGGCCGCAAGTTGATCGTGGATCTACTTGGTACATTCTTGTGCTTTCGAATATATTCGTTTATTGATCATGATGTTATTAATAGTTGAGACGACAATTGCAACAGTAGCTCACAGAATATTTGGACCTGTAACACTGCCCCCACCTCAGTTCTTTACGCCCCGAAAAGATGTGTCGCCAGGGATAGTTAAGTCACCCTGGGTGTACTATGGGGCAAGACTGTCCAAGTGTACGATTTTCATTTTGGCTCCCGGCTTACGGTGTTCTTGTATGTGATATACGACGTCGTTGATTTGCTTTGTAACTCGGTATGCCCCCTCCCCCCCCCCCCCTTCAGCTTTTATTTATTTTTTTCTCCAAGTTTCTACGTAACATTTCACTATTGTGCATTTTTCTTTTTTTATGTTTAAAAGTTTTTCACTTTCAAAATTTTCTTTCTCACTTCTCGACACCACTGTCGCGTGTTATGGTTCGCGGCCGATAATTTCAATGTTCCGGGAAAGTGAAAACGCAGTGTCTTTTAATTTAAGCTAAAAGAGTTTATTTAATAAACAATGCACAATAATCAATTTTACTATTAAATTCTTTACTTCCAGTTGTCAATAAATTTCTATTACAACTGTCCACTTAACAATCAATCAATCAATCAATATCGCCTTTACTTCGCGCTCCACTATATCGCAGTTTACTATCGCGGTTTTACTATCGCAGTTTTACTATCACGGTTGCAATGAATAATCATTCCCTCTATTCATTCAGCTCGCCTTTATATAGGGTCTCTAGCCGTTCAATCCATTTCTCGTACATTGGCGAATGTTCTGCCGAGAGGTACCTTGTATATTCGAGCAGCTTAATAAATGGAGCAGTGACGTCACTTCCAGATGTTGATCATGCTTGGTGGGTTCTCGTGGATTCGAGTAAATTCATTTTGTTGATCATGAAGTTGCGACCGTAGCTCGCAGAATTATTTGTACATGTAACAATATATATATATATATATATATATATATATATATATATATATATATATATATATATATATATATATATATATATATATATATATATATATACATATATATATATACGAGTATATATACAAATATATATATGTATATATATATATATATATATATATATATATATATATTGTTGCATGTCCAAACATTTCTGCAAGCTACTGTCGCAATTATCAATGACATCATGATCAACCAACGAATGTACTCGAAAGCACAAGAATCGACCAAGCGTGATCAACATCTGAACGTGACGTCACTGCTTCCTTTGAGAATCACTCGAATATTCCAGGTAGTTCGCCAATGTACGAGAAATGGATTGAATGACTAGAGACCCTATATAAAGCCGAGCTGAATGAATGGGGGATATAGTAAAACTGCGATAGTAAGAACTGCGATAAGTGTGGAGTGCGAATTAAAGCAAATTAAAGGCGATATTATTTGATAATTAAGACAGTTGAATTAAAAAATTTATAGACGAGTGAAAAGTAAAATTAGTGAAATAGTTAAATTAATGATTGTGCATTTTTTAGTAAATAAACTCTTTTAACTCGATTTGAAAGACAGTGCATTTTCACTTTCCCGGAACATGTAAATTATGTGCCGCGAACAATAAAGTATTGAGCCTTTTTTTCACTAGATGGTGCTCGTTGTCATATATCGGGCAATACTAATCAGATTGAGTCAAACTGACATGCGTTTGAAAGGTAACATTCCAGTCTACCATTTTCATACCGACTGTTTTGTATTTCGTCATTCGTGTCAAAAGTTGTATTCTTCTAAAAATGAATGAATTTTCTGAAAAAAATCGTTATATTTTACAATATCACTATGATCAAGGTAAGAATGCATCGCAGGCTCGTGAAAAAATTTATGGTGTCTACAGTCAAGATACTTTATTAAAAGCCACAGCGAAGAAATGGTTCGCTCGCTTTCGTTCTGGAAATGTTGATGTCAAAGATGCACCTCGCTCAGGTCAACCAATCACTGAAAAAGTCAATGAAATCTTACAAAAAATTGAAGAAGACCGACTTATAAGCAGCCATGGCATTGCTAAGGAACTGAATATTAACATTTGCGTCAGGCTGGATACACAATTAAGCTCGACGCTTGAGTGCCGCATAAATTAACACAAAATCGACCGAATTTCCATTTGCAAAATGCTAATAAAATGCAACGATACCAAGCCATTTTTGAAGCAACTCATGACGGGCGATGAAAAATGGGTAAGATACGAGAATGTCGTTGGAAATAGATCATGGTCAAAAAAAGGGGAATCATCACGACTTCAAAGCCAGGATTGACGCCTAATAAGGTTATACTGTGTATATGGTGGGATTGGAAGGGAATTGTTTATCATGAAGTACTAGAACCTGGCCAAACACTCAATTCGGCTCTATACTGTCAGCAATTAACCAGATTGTAACAAGCAATTCAAAAAAACCGGGCAGAGTTGGTCAATAGAAAGGGTGTTGTCTTCCATCATGACAATGCCAGACAACGGACATATTTGATGACCCGGCAAAAATTGACAGAGCTTGGCTGTGAAGTTTTGATGCAACCAACGCATAGTCCAGACCTTGTACCATGAGACTACCATTTGTTCCAGTCCCTGCAAAACTTCCTTAATCAAAAGAAGTTCACTTCAAAAAGGGACTATGAAAACCACTTTTCCAAGTTTTTCGCCGTTAAACTACAAAGTTCTACACAGATGGAATAATGGCTCTACCCGAAAAATGGCAAAAGGTCGCAGATAATAATGGACAATATGTAATTAAATAAAATCCATTTTAAATAAAAAATATTCAATCGAAAAATGACAAAACAGGCTCAATACTTTTTAAACTTACCAATACACACGTTAAAAATTATCACTAAATAAAGATCTTGAATCCTTAAAAAATTTTGAGAGATTGCTCTTTATAGCATGAGATTTATAATCCAAGGCAGCAATTTTTTGTAAGAAAATAATTGCATAACCAAGAAAGAGAACATTGTTACCACAATTTGCTTATTTAAAATACAAAATTTAAATTATATTTATTTTGTTGAATAGCAAAATACTGCTGTATATATGAATGACTGTCTATTTATAGTTCTGTAGTGTCCCCTCATGAAAAGAGAAATTGATCCCAAGAGACCAATTCTTAGTGACCAAAAGGAATTTAAGCCCATCAGTAGAAACAAACTCTCCATCAAATCATTCATTTGCTGTCGAACAACCGTACAATGCCCAGAATTCATTTGATATAAGTTACAAATATTACACTACACGCTGCTTAGAATTAATCAACAAAATTTTGCAAACAGGACGAATATCGCCGCGAGCCAAACCTCAAATATGAAATGAAAGCTACAATGCAAACACACATAATTAGTGAGGTATTTGCTTTGATGGGGTGCCCTTCATGTGCAACATATCCGAAAATGCATTCTCTCAATGTGGAGTTTGTTGGGCCAATAGTCTACTCTCCATAACCAATATTTGAGCGTCTCCTTTGCAGCACAATATCCATTTTGGCCCAGGACGAGGCTTGTACAAACTTTCAACTATGGACATATGGGGGATGATTTGAAATTTTAGCTTTATTTCTCAGAATCAGTTATGTAAGGCAGGAGCCATGGCATGCAATCGCCATTCAGGGTGGGTTTGGATCCCGTACATTCTGCGGTTTACCTCCGCGAATTTAATAAACATCCATATCCTGGATGATTCCGTTGTTTCGAGCTGCATGGTAAATCAATTAGCTGAGTACATGTTCCGTCGGAGAAATAAAAACACACTACATCGCTGATGTACTTCCACTCATGGCAATTTATTTACAATCGAAACCAAACGTCGAAAATTCACAGACTCTCAATTTAACGTATACGCGAGAGAATATATATCATTTGCGGCTACTTATATCCGATTTTAAAATATTTAAATGATTATGCAATTTTCGAAATCATCCACGAGTCTTACTGAACTTCATTCACATCTGGCCGGGCAACAAGCGGAAACCAATTTTCCGCATGAAGGAAAAATCGTTGATTAACGACTGGAGACAAGTTTGAAAAGAGAGACGATTAATTACATGAAATTGGCTGCAATTAATTTCGAATTAAAGGCATACTCAATACTTAATCCTAGGCGCAAAATGAGAGAAGACGATACCATCCGGGCAGGACAATACACGTTGGGGCCACCTCCACGTGAAACGAGGCAATTAGCGACTGAAGAGCCATCACATTCACCTGTCACCAACATCTTTGCTCATGTCTTTGAAACTGGGACAAAAGAATCAGTTGACAAAGCATGGATGGGAAAGCTTGTCATTCTACAAAGGAAATACCACAATGAAGATATGGTGTAATTGGAGTCGGAATCGACGTGGAGAAAATTGTGTTTTAAAGTCATCTGAGATATCTAAATATTGTATTGCATCTCGATTGAAGATTATAGAAGCAAAGCCATGCAAGTGCCCAAAAAGATTAACAATATACTCACTTTTTGAACAAGCACCTAAAATTTCTACTGAAAAAAATGAGTTTTACGTAATTAAATTTCATGCACTTAATTACAAGAATACAGAGTGTTAGCATGATTGGTTAAAGTCAAGGATGCATCGGAGATACAAAAGCACTTGGATGTAAATAAGATGCCAATATTTAATGTCATACCTCAACATCTTAGCCATGAATCTGAATTATTGCTTTAAAATATCTTGAATCATTTCATTCACTGCAGTGTTCTATCAAGCAAATGATGCAAAAAATATATAGCGGGTTGAATACGCCTGCCATACAAATTTCTTATAATCCATTTATTGAAGTTATTGCAGCCTCATTGTATGAATAATTCAAAATTTAATATTTCCTAAGTTGAATTTAAATCAGGGTTAATTGCTTTGATTAATTCAAAGATACTTTTGGTTCGAGTGCTGATTTTGAAACGATAATTTTTTATACGAAGCAATTTGACTTGTTTGATTGGTGTCGAATGATATGAAAATCTGCCCAATGTTTGCCAAAAACGTACAAGTAAAATCACATTTACGCTTGATCGTATTCCAGTGACTTTATACCCGATTTCAATTCATTTCAAGTCCAATTGTAAGGTCGTAGACCAAAGGGATCAGACTCAGATACGATATGGCGACTAGCGGTGACAATCGTAATTTTGACCATCGAAATGACAGCACAAGGATTGGTGGAGTAAAATTATTTTGACGTTCCTTGTTCCTTGTTATCTCTCTCGTTATCTAACTGCCTTTGTGTGATGTTATGATTTTTTCGCTGCGATATATATATATATATATATATATATATATATATATATATATATATATATATTAAATTAAAAAGAATTGGTTGTTATTTTTGTAGATTTAAGTGGAGTGAATCCCCATAGTGGTGACCCCGACGGGATCCCCTAATTAAAAGTGACTTTTAAAAGGAATCATAATAAAAAACTTAGTTTTCCTGAAAACGCCAACGTTTTCTTTTCAAAATGGCAAACGCGTCAAACGACGAAACTCCAAAAACGCACAAGAATGCACCGGCAATCGCGCCAAGACCTTCGTCATCCACGAATTTATTTGTTGAAGCGTCGCGAATCACGAAATTTCCTGCGTTTTATAGACCTGATCCGGAATTTTGGTTTGATCAGGTCGAAGCCACTTTCCACACACATCCAATCCCCCAGGGCGAAACAAAATTTTGGCACATCATCCAGCATGCTGAGACCGAGATATTGCCACACTTCATTTCCCTGGCAATTAATCCACCGTCGGGAAATTGATATGAAGCAGTTAAGCGACGAATTTTCTGGAATCCACGGAATCAAAGCTGAGGCGCTTATTCCAAGGCCACAATCTGGGAGGCAAGAAAGCATTGCATTTTCTGCAGGAACTTCAGAATACAGGAGGAGAGCAAGTAACCGAAACCATGCTTAGGTCACTGTTGTTGGAGCAATTCCCCGAAAACATAAGGGTGGTATTAGCCATATCAAGCGAGCCTGACGTCAAGAAACTAGCCAAGATGGCAGATTTAATGTTGGAATTACAAAATCCACCTGGAGTTATGGCAGTGCAGCAGCAACCGGACAACCAATTATCGCAAATCTTAGACCGACTTGAACGATTGGTAGTTCGAACGCAAAATCGAACAAATTTCAAACGTCGCAGCAGGTCAAAAAAGCGGACACGATCGAGAGGAAAATTTTGCTTCTTCCACACACGCTTTGGAAAACAGGCAAGAAATTGCAAAGCACCCTGTCAATGGAGAAATATTGAGACGGCGCCGGAAAACTAAATTCTTCGTCCCGCATTTCGGCAACTGAGGACGACTCACTCCACCAACGCCAACTTATGACAGTGGATAAAAAATCTGGTTTGCGGTTCTTAGTGGATACCGGTGCTGATGAGTCAGTTCTTCCAAAAACGAAGCATCACATTGTTCCCTCGAAATCTGTCAGTTCTTTCAAAAACGAAGCATCACATTTTTCCCTCGAAATTTAAATTATACGCTGCCAACAAAACACCTATAATTACATATGGTGAAAAATTTTTATTGTTGGACCTCGGTTTAAAAAGACCATTTTCTTGGAGATTCATTATCGTGAATGTTCAACAGCCCATCATTGGAGCAGACCTGTTACAGCATTTCGATTCGTTGGTTGATCTCCGAAGGAAGATAATCGTGGGCTGCAAAACAAACCTCGAAACCATCGGAGATATTACAAAAAATGCCTGGTGTAAATTATAAACCGTTTCATCATGTGAACCATGTCATCATCTTCTAAAAAAATATCATGATGTGACTCTCCCTGGCAATATTAAAAAGGCCATCAATCACGGCGTCTACCACCACATATTGACGAATAGACCACCAATGGCTGAGCAGGCAAGGAGACTACCACCGGAAAAATCTGATGCTTAAACTCGGAATTCGTCAGCCTTCAAGCAGTCCATGTCGCGAAGAGAAGGGGCCATTGGCTCCAGTGTGGTGATTATCGCCGCCTGAATACTTTACCATTCCGGATAAATATCCGATCACGCATTTGAGCGATTTCACACGTAATCTGCATGGATACAAAATATTTCCCACGTTGGATTTGACACGTGCATACCATCAGATCACGGTAGCGCCCGAAGATGTTTCCAAAACTGCCGTCATAACACCATTTTGGCTTTTTGAATTTAAGGTAAAGCCATTTGGACTCTGCAAAACCTCTCAAACGTTCCAACGCTACATCGACTCAGCGTTACGAGGATTAAGATTTTGTTATGCTTACATCGATGATATCTTGATAGTATCGAAATCACATGAAAAACATGAACAGCACCTACGAATTATTTTTGAACGGCTTCAAGAATACAGGTTGCCGATTAACGTCTCGAAATGCGTTTTCGGAGCCTCATCCGTGGAATATCTTGAATACCTCATTGATGAAAATGGCATCAGTCCCCTTCTCAAAGTCAAAGTCAAAAGCGCTTTATTTAATACTAATCGTTATAAATTTTAAAAGAATATAAAGCAAATTCCAAACAATAACAATAAAAAACTTAATGGCCCAAATGACTCTCTAAATTTGTACGTTATCATTAAACACATTTAAAAAAAAACTATAGCAAATTCAAATCAATGAAGATTATTACATATTTTTAAAATTCAATTGGAAAGAGGAGAAAAAACCAACCAACACTATTCTAAAATATTTATCATCTTAACACTACAGTGAACTTTGATCCTACACCTAATATGTTTTAACTTAATTCTAATTAATGTAATCAAAAACTTTATCTTATACAAAAAAAAAATCTATAGCAATATTCCTAACCTAAGCGTTTAACCTTATCTCTAACCTAATATAATACACATAATATAAACCTAACCTATACCTAATTTTTAACAAAAATAAACAACACTAAATGTAGCAATAATGAGCTGAAACTCAAAAAAAACACCAAAACTGAAAATAAACACGAATAATTTAGACATTGTCATTCAGCCACCAATACCTGGATTGCGCCGTCTCAACTCGATCAGCTTCAACGAATCTAGCAAATGAGTACCTCCATTGAAATCGTTGGTCTCGTGAACTCAAATTTGGAGGATATTTCATCTTCTTATCGGTGGCCCGTCGATATATGTGATATATGACTGGGACGCCGTCAGAATCAAAAACATATCCATTCATGTCCAAATACACGAATGCTTCTGGAGGAATGAAGCCAGTAACGCGGCAAGTCGCTATAAGCCCGTCTGTAGGGTGGAACGGCTGTGAAATCCAAGGGTTTTCACTCACAGTCACAGATCTTGCGATATGATTCCGAAGAAGTTTCAATATGAAGATATCGACTCTAGTCACTTCAGAAGTTTGATAAATTTTTCTATTCGATATATAATGTTTCCAATCCGTCTCAGACTTTCTGTACAAACCAGTACATGCACGAAGACATTTCCTTTCGAAAACTCTTAATTTTTCCATAGTACTAGCGCTCTGGTTGTACCAGATCTGACATCCATATGTCAAAACTTGTCTAACCAGTGTCTTGTAACAGATAATTTTGACCTTTTGATCAATGTATCTGGAATGAAAGAGTTTTCGAAGGGCCATGACTACTTTAAGTGCCTTACTGAGCATGATTTTCACATGTTCAGTATAGTACAGATACTGAACGAGATAAACACCGAGGTATCGAACACAGGGTTTATGTGGAACCCGTTCTAGACCACCCTCACCAGCCATGATGTGGAAATCTTTCCAATTTCGTTTCAGGTCTTGACTGACCCCCTGCAGCGTTGTCCGAAACAAGATTGTTTCACATTTCTGCGCATTGATTTTCATTCGCCAATTGTCAGTGTACAGCTGCACATCATTGAACATTTTTTGGAGATTGCTCTAAACTATTGTAGCTTTCCGGTCTGCCGTATAGATGATCAGATCATCAGCAAACGCTACCAATGATCGCGTTGGCGAGACGTTAAAATCAAAGCCGTTCAATAGCTTGCGAATGAAGATTGAGAAGAGTAGAGGCGCAGTAACTGTTCCCTGCTGTAGACCATTCAAGACCTTGAATTTGCGCCTTGTTGTCAGATTTTCATCAGTTACAACAAACGATTTCCCGTATAACATATTGCACATCGTGGCGACAATGTGTCTGAGGAACTTGTCCTGAAGGAGTTTAAAAACTAGTCATTCTAACCACACCGTATCAAAGGCTTTCTCCATATCAATGAGACATGCTCCAACATATTGTCTATCATTTAGTTTCCAACAGATGTCTGAGGTTACTTTCGATATTGCATGCGTGGTCAAATGCCTGGCACGAACACCAAATTGGCAATTCGGCATCAACTCATTTTCCTCAATGTGGGCGTTTAATGCTCTGTTGAGTATCACTTCAAACACCTTGCTGATGTTAGGCAGCAAGCTGATTGGGCAATAGCTTTTCGGGCATGAAGATTCTTTTCCTTTCTTCAAGATCGGAAATACCTTAGCTTTTTTCCACTCATTTGGGAAATATGAATTGCTCAACATGTTGTTGAACAATATGCAATAATTCCTAATAGCAACCTCCGGCAAATTTCGGAGAACTACCTTTGGAATACCATCAGTACCACATGATTTCTTGTTGTTTATCTTGCGAAATATGAAACACAAGTCTTCATAGCTGACAAAATAATCAATGAGATTCAAGCTCGGTATAAGGTCAGATGTTAATGTTTCATTGAAATGAAGAATTGATTGGCCGTTCAGGCTTGATATGAAGTCGGGAACTTTTGCTTCAACGATCTCTGAAAATATTTCATTTCCTCTCTCAGGGTTTGGCAGATGAACCAATTCAAAATGTGTTCCAATCAGGGCAAGTTTATCCAATCCTTCACAAATGATCCTGTTTCCATTTCTATCCGGATTCGTACTATCAATTTCGATACCAGCCCTATCGAGAAGATTTATCTCATCACTAGTGACTTCAAGATTCGATACCTTCACTCGAGACTTCTTGCGGAATATGCTATTCACTTTCGCAAACACGCCGTCTGGGTCTTGTGGGCTAATATCCCTCAGTTTTTCCGCCCATTGATTGTTGACCTCACTCCTGAAGTATGACCGGATTAAGTTTCGGACATTCTTCAGATGTAATTTCAACAAAGACAACGAGGGATGGTTGTAGTCCAAAAATCATCGATAAATATTGCTGACGCGTGTAAGAAGGAGGCTTTTCAATCTTTTCAACCTTGCGATGGTTGGTGTTTCATATCCTTCCATATTGTTTCGAAGTTTAATCTTGGGAACGACTTTCTCAATCGTTTCCAACTTCGACAAATAGGCATATATTTGATCGTTAGTTAGATTCCTGTCATTAGGAACCATTGAGCAAGAGTTGCCACCATCATAACGGGGGCACTGCTTCTGGTAATCCCGATTAAACTTCTTTTGAAACTTTCCCCAGTCTGTTTTTTTTTTTTGAAGTTCAACCGATGATTTTCGTGTTGAACTGGAATGAGGAAGAAATCATCCCTTTGATGATTGATTTCCATTACGATTGCGTTGTGCGTTATGGTCGCTATCATAAGGAAGCACCTGCAGTTTCAGTTGAGGACTATTCAAGTTGAATTCGAGTCTTGCGTCAGCAATGCAGAGGTCCAAATAGGAATTTGTCCTAGGGTATGTTGGGAACTCCGACCCATATAGATTGCACCTGTATTCAATCTGGTTCTCTGTTATCCACGATTTCAGGAATACACCTCTTGGATTATTGGTGGCGTTCAGCCATGATGTATGCTTGTCGTCTAGATCACAAGCAAGAATATAATAATTATGAAGCCTGTTCAATCCGAGTATTTCAAACAAGGAATTGAGTTCCTCCTTGAGCCTGAGAACAGTTCCACCAGTTTCATAGGGAGAGATAACGAAGAGGTTATCCCCACCTGGCAGTGAAATTTTGATAACGGACACTTCAAGAGATTCAAAGCTTTTGAATTCGACTTTTTCAATATTTTGGAAACAATAGGGTCTTCGAACCAACATCCCGGTGCCACCTCCCCCATCACCTATTACCCTATCGTTTCTTACGAATTCAAAATTCTTGAATGTCATGGAGTGCCATGAATTGAGGTGGGTTTCGGTGAGAAGCACGATGTCAGGCTTTTGCTTAACAATGAATTCAAGGAGATAATCACGCCGATGTATAGTAACAATGGAGTTGACGTTGATCGAGATGAGACGAATCCTATCCATGGGAATGTGACTGGATGACAAACTATTTTGGAGCATGTTGGCCTAAACGTTGAAAAACGAAATTGATTTTTTTGTCTTACTTATTAATTCTATCTGAAAGCGATTCAAGTTGCTGGTAGATTTTAAGAAGCAGCTCATTTTTGCCACTTACATTATTTATTTCATTTGCATTGTTGTCTGCTGGTCCTCTGGCAGCAAGTGCAAATGATACCCCGGGTTTTATGAAGTTGGGAGGCAACAGATTTTGATTTACTTTGGTTTGCTTTGGGGAAAATTTAGCTCTTGCATCTTGATACCGAGGGCATCCTCGGTATAATGCTGGATGACCAAATATACTGCAATTAACACAATAGAATTTTTCTTTTGGCTCCATCCGAGCCAATTTGCATGCACCGGGTGCGTGAATATCTTTGCACTTAACACAGCGATAGTGCATTGCACAATTGGCAGCCGAATGACTGAATCTTTGACACCTGTAACACTGGTTGACCTCAGTTTTTGGAGGCGTTCCCACCTCCTAACTCTAAAGTTTAAGTACCTTACCTGTTGGAGGGCACTCGGACTGCTGTCGTTGGAAATTTGGACCAAATAAAATGGTAATATTTTACCTTCTACTTACTCTTAACTTCAAAGTTTTCTATTTTATGTTCGGCTGCCAATAACCGAACCATGTCTCCTCCACGCTGCCCAAAAACGTTTATTGGAGGAACTTTTTCATTTACCTTATTCATTTTATTAGGAGAACTAGCAGACACACCGGTTGGCTTCTTCTCCTTTTGCTTATTTTTTAATTTTAAATATTTAATGAAATTATTACTACTATCAATATTACCTATGTTATCGTTCCTCTCCATCTCGATGTCCATTTCTTCGTTCATTGCAGACAGCACCGCATAATAATTGGCGCTGTCGTTCGCTCCTCCTACGCTCAGGATATTTTCAGCATCATGGATTGTCTTGCTCATATCTTGCGATTTCGTTTTATATGTTTGAGTTTTCTGTGTTGGTACTGCTTTCTCGTTGGTCTTGCTTGTTGTTGTTATTTCTTGTTTTTCATTCTTCTTAGTTAATATCGGCTCTTCTTTGCCGGACGTATTCTGTGGCTTCACTTTTGGTTTGCTCCCATTTGACAACGTCCGGACCATATCTTCCAAACTCTGTATACGGAATTTTAATTCGTCATTTTGTTTCGTAGCCCTTGCTTTCATAATCTTCGCTTGAAAGCGTAATACGCTTTCCATGCTCACAATTGTTTTGTTCATTTTTCCGCTTGTTTATTTTATCATTTGTAATTTTCGAAATGCCTGGCTCTGGGTCCCCCAGCGGTGGGAAGCCGTCGGGCTCCTCCATCCCCCCGGTGAAAAAAAACTTTTCTTCTTTCTTGAAACTTTCTCGCAGGTAAAATCCAGATACTCGATAAATTGTTCGAATAATTCGACGATGTAATAAGTTTCTTTATAAAATTACTTTCTAATTGACGTTTTTAAAAAATTATTTTATTTTATAAAAATTCTTGACAGGAGCGAATTAAAAACACGTCTACACGCAACGAGTGCTAGACGTAGAATCTGGACCACCAATAGCTGAGCAGGCAAGGAGACTACCACCGGAAAAATCGCGCGAAGCTAAGGCAGAATTCGATCTGATGCTTAAACTCGGAATTCGTCAGCCTTCAAGCAGTCCATGTCGCGAAGAAAAGTGGCCATTGGCGCCCGTGTGGTGATTACCGCCGCCTGAATACTGTCACCATTCCGGATAAATATCCGATCACGCATTTAAGCGATTTCACACGTAATCTGCATGGATACAAAATATTTCCCACGTTGGATTTGACACGTGCATACCATCAGATCCCGGTAGCGCCCGAAGATGTTCCCAAAACTGCCGTCATAACACCATTTGGGCTTTTTGAATTTATGGCGATGCCATTTGGACTCTGCAATGCCGCTCAAACGTTCCAACGCTACACCGACTCAGCGTTACGAGGATTAAAATTTTGTTATGCTTGCATCGATGATATCTTGATAGTATCGAAATCGCATGAAAAACATGAACAGCATGTACGAATTATTTTTGAACGGTTTCAAGAATATTGATTGTCGATTAACGTCTCGAAATGCGTTTTTGGAGCCTCAGCCGTGGAATATCTTCAATACCTCATTGATGAAAATAGCATCAGTCCCCTTCCTGCTCATGTGCAAAGCATTCTAGAATTCACGAAACCGTCAACGATTGAGGAGCTACGAAGATTTCTTGATGCCATCAATTTCTATCGGAAATCGCCACAGAATGCAGCCGAAATTCAAGTACCACTACATCGATTTTCAGTTGGCGCTAAGAAGAAAGATAAGTCGATAATAATATGGAATCCTGAAGCTGAGGCAGCATTTAAACAGTGCAAAGAACAAATTGCAAATGCAACGCTGCTACGACACTCGATTGAAAATGCACAATTGGCACTTAAATGCGACGCGTCGAACACTGCCATGGGAGCTTTATTGGAACAAGGAAATAATAACGAGGGGGAACCGCTTGGGCTCTTCTCTAAAAAGTTTACCGCCACTCAAACCCAATACAGCACTTATGACCGAGAATTGCAAGCCATATACAGCGCCGTGAAGCACTTCCGCAGTATGATAGAGGGACAGCCATTGATTATCAAAACGGACCATAAACCCCTTACGTTTGCCTTCAATCAAAAAACCGATAAAGCTTCACCACGGCAGCTGCGGAAGTTGGACTTTATTAGTCAATTTTCGACGATTTTAGTCCACATCGCGGGAAATAAGAACACCACGGCAGATGCATCATTTCGATGCAACTTGATAACAATGCCGATAGCAATCACCAGCCAGGACTTGGCAGCAGCTGAAAAAGAGGATGATGAACTTAGTCAATTACTTTGAGCGGATACAGCATTATAGTTACGTAAACTTCATATCGATGACACTAATACAACTGTCTACTGTGATTTATCTACTGCGAAAATCCGGCCATACATTCCGAAAATAGTGCGGCGGAAAATATTTGATATGACCCATGGTCTGTTTCATCCTGGTGGACGAGCAACGAAGAAAATGATTAGTCGGAAGTACGTTTGGCCCAGCATGTCCAAAGATATCCTCGAATGGGCCAGATCATGTCTGGCGTGTCAGCGAAGCAAAACGGGCCGGCACACAAAACCACTTCAAGGCCATATCGAAATACCCGAGGCAGGGCTAAGCCATGTCCATATAGACACAGTTGGCTCCTTGAATCCTTCGAGAGGTTTCCCATATGCACTGACCATCATTGATCGTTTTACGAGATGGCCCGAAGCAATCCCCATCACAACAATCACGGCTGATGAAATTGCAACCGCATTCTACAGCAATTGGATTGCGCGCTTTGGAGCGCCAAGCATTTTAACTTCAGATCAAGGATCGCAGTTGGAGTCACTCATCTTTCAACCACTGACATATTTAGTTGGCTGCAGGAAGATCCGGACAATAGCATATTATCCTGCAGCGAATGGAATGATTGAACGATGGCATCGGTCATTGAAAGCAGCGATAATGTGCCATAACAATAATGAGTAGGTCGACATCCTTCCAACCGTCTTGCTTGGTCTTCGTACAAGTATCAAGGATGGCATTGGCGTAACATCTGTGGAGCTGGTCTATGGTACAACACTCTGAACGCCGGGGGAATTCTTTTACAATGAAGATATGCTGCCAGACCCAAAACTATTCGTACAAAAGTTCCGAACACCGCTGCCACCATATTTGATGGGCTTCACTGGAATCTTATCGATGCTCGGCGCTTTGTTATTCTCTTGGGCTTTCATGGTGAACCAAACTTCACCCAGAGCTAGTGGGGTCAATGGAAGCTCTCTGGAAACATCTATAGGCTCCAATGTTGTGCAGCTGTATACGAAAGATTAAGGAGGTTCTTGAAATATGATGCCCAACTTTATTTAATCCTGGTTTCATCAGCCAATATCATCACGGCGGAAAGTGGTCTTAGGCTGATAACCACGTTTCAGGCATTTCCGTACTTTGCATGCTTGTGCTGTTGTTTGCTAGACTGACATCGATACTTCTCAATTGGTTATCATAGTATTTTCTTTTCTTAGTTCTAATTACCTTATTTGCTACTCTTCTGAGATTTTCATGGTTTTTCTCTTCGTCCTAGTTTTCTAACCTAAGTATTCTTTGTTCGCCTGATTCTTTTTGTTTAATGCATTCTGGCACTCATTATCAAACCAATCATTTCTTTTGCGCCAGGCTTGTCTGTTCTGATATGATTTTAATTGCCACTTTTACTTCCATCCACAGCTCGTTGCTTGCTTTCAGCGATGTATCTGATAAGATGGAAGCCATCTGGTTGTCGAGGGTCTCCGTGCAATTTTTTGCCACAGACGATATTTGGAGGCTTGAGATATCAAATTTTCGTGGCAAGCTGGTCTTCACCGAATACGCCATTGTAATGAGTAATGTAATGACCTGAGTAAGAATTGGCTCCTCGGTTTGTACGGATGTTACGTATGCTCAACGTTGTTAGATAAGAACATTGTTAGTCTGGTTTTGTGTGTTGCCATCCGATGATACTCCGGTCATTTTTTGTATACGTCGATGAGGGAAGCAAGTCGAGTCAATCAAGCGCGGAGCAAAGCTAGAAGGGAACTAATGGGGAATTTGATACAAGCATGAGCTTTACTAAATATGTAATGAGCCAGAGTTTTCAATAATTACAAGACTATGGAGATCCAACTTGCTAGCCCTATGAATCATTTAGAAGGACAGCACATACATCAAAAGGCGTTCGTTGGGGGAACTGGAAGGCGGAGACCAGTGAGAAATTCGAGGTCTTGTCCCACCTTATTCATGAAGACAGTACATCGCTCTTTAATCGATGGACTGAAATAAATGTAAGTTCTATTTGTAGGAAGCAAAGAAAAGTGACAAATATCTCTTATAATTCATTCTAGCTCTCAAACTTCAACTTCTTTCCTAACCACCTGGCAATTGTCAGCATTTTAATGGTGAGAGTTTTCTTAAAAGCTGTTTAACGAAATTATAAGGGTCAGAACGAATAAGCTGTTTAATGAATATTGTTGCTACATTACGGAGGCCACTAAAACGTTTTTGTAATAGGGATGTTCTAGTTCGTTTTCGTCAAATCTGACACAGTTTAACATTTTTTAACATAAAGTGCTTTGTATTGTTTGAAATGAGTTGAAAAAATCAATTTGACCAAAAAATGCAATTAACCCATGAAAATGTTTGTGCGATTATTTTCTATGATTTCGAGTTGGATTACCTTACCAACAGTGTTTTGATTGGCTTCATTCAACCGTTTGCGATAAAGCACCACCCTTTTAGACAATTTTTAACTGATTTAACCAAAACCGATGTAAGATAACAGCCATATGGTAGCAATTTGCATATGTTAGTTGGCTTACTTTGGACAAGCTCTTGTGAGCTGTCAGCCTACCTCGGCAAAAGCAAATGCTTGCATGGCGTGATATATAATATAAAGTACGAAGGTAGCCCCAAAAGTACCCGGCCAGACTTACGAATACAGGTAGTTAAAAAAAAACAATTCCTGGATTAACACTACCACCTTTCAACAACTTAACGTGAAAAATTCATAACGGTACGTTTATTATTGAAGTAAAACTTCTAATGCGACTTGCAACAAGGTTGCGTTAAACGTTTAACGCTACCATGGAGGGGGTACGAAATCACTGTTGCGTTAAACGCTCAACGCTCCTGGGGAGAGGGAATAGAAAGAGACAGAGCGAGAGTGAATGCGTGGCACTTGAACGCATGCGTGTAGTATACCTGTTACAGGCCAGTGCGAGCGTTAGCAGCGAGTAGCGTCCAATATTCCAACGCAAGAGGGAGAGATAAAGAAAGATACACAAAGGTAGAAAGTAGGAGAGAGAAAGAGAGCGAGTCGGTGGATCAGCACATGTGCGTGGTATTCTTGCTATGCAGCGAAGTAAACAGCGTGAGCATCCTGAAATTAGCTGAAACACGTACTTGTTGTTCTATTTTAATTTATAATATTCATTGTTTCATTTACTTGTTTTTTTAGTTTGATTTGGTGCACATAGAATTTAATTTTCAAATTTAGAGAATAAGAATGGTAAAAAATTTAAATTTATTTTGTTCAATCACTCGTATCGTCTTCTTCTTCTTAGCACTGCAGATCCTTTCGGGCCTTCGCTTCCTGCAAACAACGCCTGCAACTGTCTCGGTCCGTTGACCGCGTCTTCCAATTCCAAAATCCGAGCAGCGATGAACTGTCTTCGTCGACCGAGTCAGACCAGCGTTTCCTCGGTTTCCCCACTGGTCTTTGGCCTTCTGTTCTCCCAACGAATACCTTCTTGGGTATCCGTTGTTCGTCCGTACGATTCATGTGTCCAGCCCACTGCAGCTTCCGCAGTCTTACAATCCTTGAGACCTCCGATTCGTCAAAAATTTCATACAGCTCATGGTTGTATCGAATTCACCATTGGTCTCCGTCAAGCTTCGCTCCGATTATTCGCCTCAGGACCCGTCGCTCAAAGGCGTTCAATATACATATTTGCGGATGCTTGGGTTAGGGTCCATGTTTCACACCCATAGCATAACACAGGTCTTATCACAGATTTGTATACTTGGAGCTTTGTTTTCCTGTGTATGCAGCTGGTCTTCAAGATCGTCAATACTGAATAAAATATTTTATTTGCGAGCTTTATTCTTCGGCGTATTTCGTCTCTTTCATTGCCCGTTTTCGTTATTTTAACGCCTAAATACACAAATCCGCTAACATTTTCGATACTGTATATATTAGTGTATTTTTCCTCGACTGCGGCATGAGCACTCGTATCGTGCTTCGCTTGAAATTTCCAGCAATATTACATCATCTACGGACGCTCGTGAGGATGCTGGGTGAGTACCCTTTTGTTTTCTTCTTTTTATGAAAAATTATTCTATGTATGTATAGTGTTCTTTGTGACCTTTGTTTTTTTAAACGACACAGTTTGCACATGATTCGAAATTTATCGAATTGCAACGTTTTTTGATAAATTCTATTTTTGTGAGGAAGTTTACTCTTCAGATATTTATATTTTTTTTTACTCACGATTGTTATGCTAATGCCACAAACTGAGGCCTTTGATCGAATATGTAGCTACGAAATAAATGAAAACATCACAGATTTACTGTTGAAGCGTTTCAGCAATAATTTTTGTCTCGTAATCACTCAAAACCGAATTTTTTTTCATATCTATTTAAATTTTTCTCATGAAACAAAATTTTCTCGAAACATTAATAACGTCCAGTTGAAATGGTTGGGGTAAAAAAAATGCAGATGAATAAAATGTCAAAAATGAATTGCTAAATTAGAAACTCGGTACTTCTTTTCACTGAACCATAGGGTGAGCTCACCCCTTTTAATGTGTTTACAGGTGCTCTTGCAGGGTAAGGTAGCCCTCCGCTCGCGTGCCTATTTATTTTTTTATTTATTTGACCAAGCAAGGTATACATTTTTTTTACATTCTATCAAAATACATATCACAGTTTTTTTTATTTTTTTACTATATAAATTTACATTTGCAGTGACGGATTAGGAACCGAAGAACTTCGCTAAATTGGCTTTAAATTGGGATCTGGATATGGTTGGGAAATAAAGATGGCTCATCTTGTTGAAAATTTTGACACACCTATTTATCGGCTCATTATCACCATAGATAATATGATGTTCACTTTCTACGAGCAAACGTGAATGTCTCGTAAAGCTTACTGGCTCGTTCAAGGTTATTTTTTCGATTAGATATTGGACTTTCACGGTTCCTCTAAGGACATCAAATACGAAGCAAGAGCATAATGTGGTTCTACGGGAGGCAAGTGGTGTCATATTGAGAAGGGATAGCCGGTTATCGTATGATGGCAAATTATGGAAATTGTTTGGGTCATAGAGGAATCTCAGAGCAAACAGTAGGAATTGTTTCTGAATGGACTCAAACCTCTCTGAGTGAAAATCAACCACCGGACTCCAAACGGCACAAGCGTATTCCAGAATTGGGCGCACTAATTATGTGAATAACGTTTTCGTTACCCACAAGTTCTTAAATTCTTTCGCGCGTCGTTTGATGAATCCTGAAAGCTTATTCGCTTTGCAGAGAACCTCATCGTAGTGCAAATTAAAGCGGAGTTTCTTATCCAAGTGAACACCAAGATCTACTACACTATCAACTCTGGAAAGCTTTGTATCATTGAGGCGGTAATCAGATAATAAAATTGTACTTTTCCGAGAAAAACTTAATACCTGGCATTTCTCAAAATTCAAATATAGAAGATTTTTGTTAGACCACTCTAATAGAGTATTTATTTGGTCCTGCAGGAACAAAGAATCACTTTGGGAAGCTATCACATGATATAATTCGAGATCATCCGCATAAAATAAGAGTGGAGTATATCGGATAACACTTCAGAAAGGTCCGCTATAAAAATGTTGAAGAGAAGGAGCCCGAGGTGACTGCCTTGAGGGACATCGCAATAGACATGAATTCCGTTTGACACATATCCCTGAAATTTAACGGTTGGAGTCCGATTTTTGAGATAGGAGTCTAGCCAATGAAGTAGGGAGTCAGTGATTCCAAATTTATTCAATTTATGAGACAAAATCGTATGATTGACACGATCAAAAGCCTTATTAAAGTCAGTATAAATTGCGTCGACCTGGTGTCCATTTTCAATTGCACAAAGGATGTCAGAGACCAAAACTGTTAAATTGGTGGTTGTAGTTCGATTCTTTCTGAAGTCTCTAGCCAATTACCATTGCAATTGGATGTCGAAGCTACTTGCTGTAAATCATTGCCATAAAATGTAGAAACAAGGTTGTAATCACTGTGGTCCAGAAGATTGACTGGGAGGGGACGATTATCAAGTTCATCGACTATAAACGTTAAATTTGGCCTACTAAAGTATCCAAGTATAATAATTTTATCTTCTTCATTAGAAAGGCCGGCAAGTGAAGAAATAACTCCATATGCATCATTGTAAACGACATCATTGGACTTTAGAGGAATATAAAATCCACCAATGTACAAGTCAAATTTTCTGAGTTTGATTCGAACTACTGTATGCTCGAAATGTTTATATGTGGTCGTAGCCACGAGGTCACTCAATATCGAGTTGTGTACAACAATTAGGACTCCACCACCTCGTGACAACCCGGTACTTTGATAGTCTCCATCATTCCGATATATAGTCCAACTACTATCGAGAATCTCTTCATTTCGAAAGGAGTTATTCAACGAAGTTTCCGTTAGAACAAGGACAGTAAAAGGGCATGATTTAGCGTCAAGAAACAGTTTACTGAGTTTTCTTCTCATACCACCACAGTTATGGTAGAACATTTTGATGCATTTGGAGGAAGTATTTTTATTGCGGATGAAAAAATTTGTGATGCTGTTCTCGTGTCCTTTGAAGCGAAGATATATGATTTGAGCTTACATGTGAAGCGTAGGTCTCAAGATCTTTTTATGCTTGTCCTGGATTGACACCTAGTTGCTCGTGATATTTAAAATATAATTTGCGAAGAGCATCTAATTCTTCATCGAACGATTACGCTTATTTCCCTTTGATACGTCCTCAACTCTGCAACCTTTGAGCATGAGACTATTCTCCAAAAAATTTCGAACTCCAGCGGCGCCAATATTTTTTATTGCTTTTTGTATGAAGAATGATCCATAATTCGCTTCAGTAGCTATTTTGGCGTTAGCTGCTTCCAACTTTTGGAGTCTTACATTTCATTCATCCACTGACCAAAACGTGCCAAGCTTGAAGATGCGTTTTACGACTTCTGGAGCTTGCATTGATGCTTTCAGTTCTGGACATCTCGAATTTAGACCGTTTGCAGCACTCCCCACTGGAAATGTGTGGTGAACTTCACGCTGCTCCTGTAATTTATTTTCTAGTGAATCACACTTTTTCTGAATATTTGCTAGTTTTGTTAACATTTCCGATTGTTGCAATGAATCTTTCTGCTCGGATAGTTGTTTGGTAATCTTCTTTATGGCAATCTTCTTTATGGCAGTCTTCCTTGCACGATGGTTGGATGGTTGCAATTTGCTCCTTCATAGGGCTCAAACGATTATCGAACATCTCAAGAGGTTTAAATATTTTCTTATCGCTCTTTGATAGGTAAGTGGCTAGTTCGTCGAAGATATTTATGGCACAGGGTTATGTGATTCCCTCACATAATACTTTGACATAAATTTGCCACGTTTATATTTTTGGTTTAAAGGAAAAAATCATTCAAATAATGTTTATACGAGTTTTTCACTTAAATTGAAAATATGGCCACGCTTACATTTGGATCTTCATCCGGCTGTGGGGTGCAAGGGGGCACCGCTTCCGCCTGGATGCTTCACTCTTATTTGGGGGCCATGATTATCGTCGGTAACGATGAAGTCTGCTTAAGTGCGTCCGTTTTCTCGAAGCCCGGTTTCTCCTTTGAGTCAACAACTTTTGACCCTTAGTAGGTTACCTCATTCTCGCTTTCGGTCGATATTCACTTGAACCTTTTCAATTCGTGGATGCGAAATTTCTTTTGTAGTGGGTCCTTATGCTGGGGAAAAGAACCAGCCCCACGACACCGCAATGCTAGCCTGCCAGCGCATTCACGCGTCCTCAGACAAGGCCAATCTCGGAGAATTCCACCATCCTTTTTCGCCGAGGCAGCTGACTATCGCTGCAGTACTTCACAGACATTTATATAAACCCCATTCACTACAGAACGTAGGATGGGAAATTCCGGGTGGTTCACGAACATTTGTTTGCTGAAGTTTTCGGAGCAACAAGAGAAGACAAATCGTTTTCTATCATTACAATGCGAACTCTCACACATCAACTTAGACTAGCGCCTATTTAGCCGGTCAAAACATCAAATTGATATCAGCCAGCCAACTTTGGTTTTGCACCCAATGATTTCTTTTCATTCCCACAAATCAAAAATAAACTGCGTGACAAACATTTTTGTACACCCAAAGCAGCTGTTGAAGCATTCAAAAGCCAGCTTTTGGAGCAGTCTTAATCGGAGTGGGAAAAGTTGTTCGAAAATTGGTTTGAGCGCATGAAAAAGGACATGAAGAACTTTTTCAATGGCCCTCGTACTACTTTGTAATATTTTGGTTTCACCACTTCTACCAAATAAACAAAGAAAACAATATTTGAAATCGGAAGTGTGCAATTATTTTCCATAATTTTTTTTTAAACTTAGAGCACCTCAAGTCTTAAGAAGAAACAGATTCCATTTCCAGGACAAAACTATAATAAGTTAATGCAATTAGTCACGTTTATTAAGGCTTGAAACAATTTCATCAAACTTAAAGATCCAGCATCCTAAAAGCATTTCTAATATTTTTTATTTCCACCCAGCTTCCTACCACCTATTTTCTGCCTCAATGAATTCAGCAGACAAAAGATGTTAACATTTAGCTAGACCTCCTCCTGGATTTATTGAATGCAACAAATTAGTGACAAAAAAAACGATTAAGGCGTATCTATTTGTGACATTATCGACCTTTTGTCTTACTGAAGATTATTCCTTAATTCTGGTAATCAAATTAGAACGATGTCTCAAGTTTCTTCTCATTCATCATCCTTGAGACAAATCTATTAACCTGTCAAATGCTACGGAGACACATCAGATCTCCTGAACCTTACCAAGGAAAAATTATTTGTTAGGTAACGGATCGATAAATTTCCTTCCTGCTGCATGGAAAATTTTGCCCAAGCAATTCACAACGAACCCTGATAATTCGAATTTACAAACCCTGTAATTAATCACTACCTGAAAGGATCGAGATGAATACTAATTAGATTCTTTCGACAAAATCCAGGAAATCGTTCTCCAGCCAGAAATGAATAAGCAATTATCCTTAGTTATCGAATGTCTTCTAATCGGGCATTGAGTGTCTTCGGATTCCGGCAGGGGTCAGATGACGGTCGAGGAGCGTTGATAGAGGGTGGAAATTTCTATTTGGAGCCTACAAGTGCTTATAACCACACTTTGATGGAACCGAATCTGCTAATGAAATTCCCAAAGGCTATTAATATTCCCAGAAGGAAATAATATCCGAAGCAATGGGTGTTATGGTTGCACTGTTCAATAATTGGAAACAACGTGGCAGTTGGAGAAAAAGGACATGGTTAGGACTTGTGAATCCTGAAAGGCTGATGTTTATGAAATTTTATCAGATCGTAGGCAATGTTTTCACGCTAGGAGTACCCTAGTTATCTTGAATTTAATCTAATGGCGATTTCAGGATCAATGATTTTTAACTACTTATTCCACACAAAATTTAGACAATTATTTAATCCTGCAGTTCCATTCCTCTATATTCACTAGTTCCTGCGAATTTCCCATTTAAATAATGCCAACATTACTCCCACTCATGCTCACTCAAACAAACCACAGCTGGAAGGATGAGATATAAGGATTTGTATTTATTCATATGTGTAGAATTTAATGAGCAGTTTTGATGCGGCCAAGTATAAGATACGAGTATATCCAATTATCCTCTAAAAGATCAATTATAAATTTGAGTGTATAAATAAACGACATGCAAAGGACCTGAGATTACAGAAAATAGTTGCAGTTCGGTTGAGGTTTGAACACCAAGTGACGTAATTACTATAAAACAACTGCAAATAAAGCTACCCATAAGCACTTAAACTAATTGGAAAAAGCCACACTAATCCTTTTTGAAAGATCATTTTGCCTTTATGTGCGTTTGAATCGCCTTATTACAGGTCCTTTGCAATTATCTGGTTTTAAGGTGCTGTCAGTAGAAATTAACCTCTGAATGAGGATCCGGCGCTCTATAACGGAAGAGATAAAATTCAATCCAAATTATTTTTGCGCAATGGTGTCAGAAAGGAAGCCAAACGAATCATACACTCATACAGAGTCAGTGGGTCGGAAAATGTGGTGGCAGTTTCAACGTTTCCTTTCTCCCGCAAACGTCTGCCTTTTCCCAGCAGCAAATAAATATCCGCTAATCATATTGCATGTTTACCTATGCAAATAGTTTCTCTGTTGCCTCGTAATTGTTATTTTGTATGTATAGTAACAAATATGAGGAAAACAAATGAAGCTACTCGTTTGAATTTCGTGTTTGTGCTACCCCCAATAGCATTATACAATCCATATTAAGTACGAGCGACTGGTTAATGCCATTAATTTGCAAATAAGTTGACGAAAAATTTATTATTTGATATCCGTCTATAAATTACCCATTTGCATATTGAATGGATCCGAGCAATGCGATATAGTCTGAGAAATAACAAATGAACATTCGTTTGACGATAAATGGCAGGAGCACCGAATTTCGGAGTATTATGCATCAGAAGTCCTCACCCCAGGACAGCAGTCATGTGAGAATAAATTTATATGCCAATCACCTATGAGTACAACGTCCTTTTCTCAGCACACTCCTACCCAAAGATAGGAACGGAGCTAGTTTACGTCACACGCTCAGCACGCTCTGTTTGACTGCGTAGGGAGCATCCAAGCGATTCTGGGAAGGGATGTGATCACATTCCTTGTGCTTCGATTAAATCAAATCGATTAGATTGGCTCCATCCTCGTGTCAAAATGAAATTGATTCTTACGAATTCAATGGAAAAGGGAGCAGTCAGTCAAAAGTAATCAAGAATGTGGCAAATATATCGTTAAAGTTTTGGCAACTTCTGAAGTAGCTCGGAAATGACCTCTTGGGAAATAATGATTGTTCCGATGAAAACATAACCTCGGTAATGCTACTCGTCTGGCTGAGTGGATGTCCATGAAATGCAAAAGGTGAAGACGAATTGGAGGGAAAATCGATTGAAAACGCTACGCTGGAAATTAAATGTGCGGCCATAAATCAGTGACAGTCATGAAAGCATTCCGTTTGGAAATGATACCGACATCGACGTTTTAATATCGTTTGAGGCATTGGTTATTTTTGTTCCTACAAAGCGTATTTATAGTAAAATCATATTGAATTTCGAGTGGGTATAACACAGAAACATAGCTTTCTGGATCATGAATCGAACGTATGTACATAATTGAATTCGACAAGGTCGGAGAGCCAAAAATCAATACGTACGATATGTCATGTTGTAATGTACGAGTATGTTGTCGTAGTAGTCAAAATGTTAAAATATTAAATTGTGTTTTACAATCAAATCATTGGAAACATGTGTTACCTACGCAGCTTGCGCTAAGCTAATCTATTGACTATCGGCAAACGCAGCGGTGCTTTTTCTGTGGAAGCCACTTTATATGTAGGTATTCTTTCTTGCGCGTGGAGATCAAGACATTCCCATGGACGACATAACGCATTCATGCAATGCATTTGTATGTACTTAAGGCATAGTACAATAATTAACAAGTCACTCAAATCCCAATACAGAAAAGTAAAACGCTCCAGAAAAGTCACCTTGGAAGCGCTTTGCGCGTATGGCTAAAGAAAAGTACTCTGAAATCGCTTCATTGTAAGCTATATCAAAGCATTTGCCCGTGCATTTTTTTCCCTTCAACTGGTGAGGTGGGAACGTCTGCAGAAAAGAGAGGTTAACCAGTGTTATCAGTGCCAATGATTTTGCCACTATGCTGGAAACTGCGTCAGGCACTACCAGTGCGCTAAACTTAAAGAAGTTGTAATAAAGTGATTATGCAAGTTAACTAACCGCCAACCATGCAAATTTTACATATTCACGGAAACTTCGCGCCAGACGCTGATTCTGCAAATCTAAATTCCAAAGAAAACCATTTCGGTCAACACTTTCCCACGTTCACGGAAAGTGCAATGGCAGCATAACATTATTATAAATTAACACATCCAACATTGTCTATTGTCATTGTAATAAAAAAAAAACAAGTTAATAACACTCAGTTGAAATTCGTGGATGGATCAATTTGTAAAATTTATTTTACAAATAAGTACCCCGAAGATCCTAACACATAGCTGAGCCTGGCGTGTGGTCCACTTGCGTGCCCGTGCGAAGTTTTTTCGTGGAAAATAACCAAATAAGATCCGGGACAATAAACAGTTTCCTTGCTTGAGAATAAAGTGATATCCGGAACGACAACCAAGCTCCGAAGACCGTACGCATATCCGGATAGGCCCCTGAGTAGCGGAAATAATCAAAACTGGCAAAAAGGAATACGCCAAAGGATACAGTTCGACAGCCCAAGAGAAGAACCCACACATTTGGGAATACAGTGGCCATTCAAACATGAGGATCAACTGGAACATATTAATTTCTGCGGAAGTTAATATCCATAGAATGTTTGCATAGAGTATTGAAAAAGAAGAAAATTATTTCTTTCTATTAAATATTTGAACATTTGGCGATATTGAAAATAAGAAAGTTATTAAAAATCTATTTATAAGGTTTTGTGGTATTTCATCATTTATTTAATGCCTTATTAATAAACAATTAAAAATATATATGCAAAAAATTTATTTCCATCATTTTATCTGGAAAAAAGATCGGGTTTTCAGCAGTCGAAAAAAAAATAATATAGTGAAGGTGAAGGCTGGTCGACTATTTATATTCGAGTTTTATATTCATAAAGTGTTGCCTTGAAAATTGGCTTCTTGACCAAAATGTAAACGTGAAAATTAATGCATAGAATTCTCCAAGAATCGCTGTTTTGTCAGTTTTTAACTCTACAAATTTCGCTTAGAAAGCCGCCATTTGATTTTTTCCCCATTTTGATTGTTGTTGAGCTTTGTCGATTTTTAATTGTACAAATTTCGCTTAGAAAGCTGCCAATTGATTTTTTGTCATTTTTGATTGTTGTTGTTGTGCCCTTTTCTGCTGAACTGCGCGTTGAAATTGTGGTCATTTCCTTTGATTGTTGTTGTTGTGCCCTTTCTCTTAACTTGCGCGGGTAACTCTGATACTCAATATCTTTTGTGATTTTTGATCAAAAGGAAAGTGTAGTTTCTAGCCCTTTACAAATTTCTAATATGTCGATTGCAGAAAACCTCATTTGCCCAGCGCGACTTCTTGCCCCAAATAGTAGTGGGAACGAATTTCAAAATAATTCACCTGCCAATGCCCACAATAGGCCACCCATTGAGGCTCCACAGAATCCAGCAGGTTCACGAAACGAAAATATCCCTATATACGAACTGACCGAACTTATTAGCCGAATTGTGTTGCAATCTTTCAAAGAGCAGATGCCACACATTTTCAATAGATTGATTAATCCAGCATCCGATATAAACAACGAATCGGATGTGAGTATAAGTGCAGGTCACGATAGGAGTTTGTCTGGTATGGATCGAATCCCTGATGTCGTGAAAAGTTTAAGAGATTTTTCAGGGAATCCTGGTGAATATAGTTCGTGGGGGAAAAGTGTCGAAAGGATACTTAAATTCTATGAACATCTTAAAGGTACCCCCAAATACTATGGTGTCCTGTCTATCACCAGGAATAAGATAGTTGGCCAAGCCGATATTGCATTGGAGTCATACAACACTCCACTAAATTGGGAAAAAATCTCTAAGTGTCTGATACTACACTATGCAGACAAGAGGGACATGGGTACACTCGAGTACCAAATGACTACTCTGATCCAAGGGAATAGTAGCGTACACGAATTTTACCAAGCTGTATACACCCATTTTTCACTCATATTAAATAAACTTTCCTCAATAGACATGGGCCAGGAATCATTGAATAATATGACTCAATGCTATCTAGACAAGGCTCTCGATACTTTCATTAGAGGGTTATCAGGAGACCTTCCTAAACTCTTAACTATCCGTGAGCCAGTTGACCTACCACAGGCTCTACATCTATGTCTCAAATTGGAAAATATGAACTATCGCGCGCAACACGCAAATAATGTTCAACATGGCACACGTAAGCCTCCTATTCTAAGCCCCATCACCGCTTCGTCCGAAGAAAAATCATTTAAATCAAACACGACCATCTGCTCAACAAACGCTAAGGAACTTTTACTTTTTTACTTTTTTTTACCCCAACTTGTCTATAATCCGAGCATCCCTCAGCCTCCAAGATTCTATCAGCCGAGGTTTCCTCAGCAATATGCCAACAAATTGCCACTGCCACCTAAGACACGAGGAATAGAGCCCATGGATATCGACCAGTCCCTAAGAACACATGCAGTCAATTATCAAAATAGACCTGGACCAAGACCTCCCTATGCCCCAAAAAGACTTCAACCTCTTGACCACACACATGGACATAAATAGCAACGCATATATTTGACAGAAAATATATCACCAGAAATGGCGAACAAAACAATGGAGCATCTCCAACGAGAAATGGAAAGGCAAGAACTCATTGATTTTCTTGCTGATGAAGATACCAAACCTTTCCCTACTGATTTACGTGATGACGATTTAGAACCTCCCGAAATTAACGAAAACCAGGATGACATTCATTTTTTAGACTAAACAGCTCTTCGCTGCCTTACATCGAAGGGAAAGCAAGGAGTGGCGAGATACTAAGATTTTTAATAGACACCGGTTCAAATAAGAATTATATTCAAGCTTGCTACATAAAAAATCCCATAAAAACAACGAGCCGTTCAGCGTAAACTCCATTGGAGGAACAGTTGATATAACACTCCATGCTTTTGTCGACCTATTCAAACCAAATATCGGAAAACTAAAATTTTTCATTTTACCCAGTCTGAAAACGTTTACAGGAATGATTGGAAACGATTCCCTTAAAGCTATGAATGCAGTTATTCATACGTAGGGGAACTTCAAGGTTATCGGCCCTGGCATACAACTTCCGCTCAAACAACATGCATCGCAATCTGTGAACAAACTAGACATAAATACAGAGCATCTCACGTTAGGACAAAAGAAACAACTTAAAACTATTTTGGATAATTTTTCCAACCCTTTCTCCGAGCCAGATAAAAAACTGACCTATATTACAACAGTGCAAGGAAAAATACGTACAACCACGAACGACCCCATCTACAGCAAGTCTTACGCTTATCCAGTCGCATTAAAATCCGAAATCGAAAAAAAGGTTGCGCACATCTTGGATGATGGTATCATTAGACCATCTAGATCACCATACAATTCTCCAGTATGGATTGTCCCCAAAAAATGGACTCTTCTAGGGAAATAAAGTTTCGAATGGTAATCGATTATCGTAAGTTGAATTCAGTCACGATCCCCGATAAATATCCCATTCCTGCGATAAACGAAATGCTCTGTAACCTCGGGAAAAACAAACTCTTCTCCATTATTGACTTAAAGAGTGGGTTTCACCAGATTCCTCTCAGAAATAAAGATGTCGAGAAAACCACCTTTTCTATCAATAATGGTAAATACGAATTCCTTAGGTTGTCTTTCGGGCTCAAAAACGCACCCTCCATATTCCAACGTGCATTAGATGATATCTTGCGAGAACATATTGGATTACGATGCTACGTCTATATCGACGACATCATCATCTTTGGTAAAGACGAAGTAGATCACTTTCAGAACCTAGAAATTGTTCTTAAAACCTTGGAAAATGCAAACATTAAAGTACAACCAGATAAGTGCGAGTTCCTTGAAAGGGAAGTTGAATTTTTGGGATTCATTTTCTGTGCCGACGGTATAAAAGCAAACCCCAAAAAAGTGGAGGCAACTGCTTCATTTCCCCCACCTAGAACGTTAAAAGATCTACGATCTTTTCTTGGAATGTCAGGATATTATCGCCGCTTTATACGTGATTACGCAAAACTTGCAAAGCCCCTGACATCCCTTTTAAGAGGGGAGGATGGACGACTGTCCAAGCACATCTCAAAAAATACTAAGATCACTCTCGACAAGGCAGCCATGGACGCATTTTTAAAATTAAGGAAAACACTCACATTTAAAGATGTTGTTCTGTCGCACCCAAATTTTGAAAAGGACTTCGAATTAACAACAGACGCGTCTAACTATGCCACTGGTGCGGTTCTTTGCCAAGATCTTTCTTGTCGCGCACCATAAATAAAACCGAGGAAAACTACGCAGCAAACGAGAAGGAGATGTTGGCCATCATATGGGCACTAAAAAAGTTAAGAAACTTCCTGTATGGATCACGTAAGGTCAGAATCTACACCGATCATCAGCCTCTTACTTATGCACTGAGCAATATAAAGAAGAATACAAACACCAAAATGAACAAACACCAAAATGAAGCGCTGGAAGTCAGCCCTAGAAGAGTATAATTACGAACTCTTGTACAAGCCGAGGAAGGCAAACGTTATTGCAGATTCTCTATCAAGGCCACCAAATTCCCTTGAAGTTAATTCACTAGCACCCACCGAGCATACCGATCAAAGCTCTTCCCAAAACTTGATTCCTAAATTGGAAACTCCAATAAATGTTTTTTGCAAACAGCTTCTTTTGAATAAAGGTGATGAGAGGAACTACCAGATAGCCAACCCTTTTGATAGCTACACTAGACATACTCTAATACAACAAGACTACACTGGACAGGACATAATTCAAATTTTCAAGCGGTACTTGAACCCCAACACAGGCAACGGACTCATGACCGATGAAAGGACATTGGGACTTATAAAGGAAATTTACCCACAACACTTTCGATACTATAAAATTCGTTTTACACGGAAAATCGTTGAGGATCTAAAGAATGAAGTGGAACAAGAGGAGAGAATACTTAGCACTCATCGTACAGCCCATAGAAATGCCGAAGAAAACAGGCTGCAGATACTAGAGAATTTTTATTTCCCACGTATGTCTGCAAAGATTAAAAGACTCGTGGCCCGGTGCATCACGTGCAAGGAAAACAAGTATGAAAGGCACCCAAACAAACCAATCCTTAATGCCACACCTATTCGGAACTATCCTGGTCACACTGTGCATATCGATATCTTTCTGGCCGAGAAGAAGCTGGTTCTGACGGCCATAGACAAGCTCACCAAATTTCTTCAAGCAAAGGTTCTGCCGTCTAAGTCTGCGGGAGACATAAAACAGCCACTGAGGGATATTTTTTCTTCTTCTGCGTACCAGAAAATGTCGTAGTATATAACGAAGGCGCCCTTCGCTCGATATCTTTATCCTCCATGATGGAGGACGATTTACGCATAAATGTTCACAAAACACCCCCATACAAGAGCGAAGTGAACGGCCAAATAGAGCGCCCTCGCTCAACTCCTATTGAGATCATGAGATGTCTTGAAAGAGACGATCCCCAACGCCCCTTCGAAGAATTGCTCCAAAGGGCAGTGAACGAATATAATTTCACTATCCATTTCACCACTGGTAGGAAACCTGTAGAACTCTATTTCGGCCGCCTGCCAAGAGTAACCCCCGAAGAATTTGAACAAATACGGTAGGAAAATATAGAAAAATTAAAAAAATTAACTAGAAAAGGATCTAAATCACCTCAATAAAACTAGGAAGCCTTTGAAAAACTACGATGTTGGAGAAGTCATTTTTGTCACAAGAAATAAAAGGTTAGGTTCAAAATTAACCCCCAGGTATAAGCAGGAAATTGTTAGGAAAATTAAAAATACTAAAGTTATCACGGAATCTGGGTAAAAAATTCATAAAAGTAATATACGCAATTAAATTTCGTTTTTTAGACTCACCATTTACATGGTCAACTGTAAAGTAAATTTCTTTGACTACATAAACTCCCAGATCATCACCCTCAGAGCTGGGCAGGCAAAGGTAAAAACAGGAAATTTCAATATCATACACGATGTGAATATTTCGCAATACGCTGAAGTAACATCTGAAATATCAATGATGGTCGAACGTGAAATCAATAAGAGCAATCCGTTATACCCCTACTTTGACCATGAGCTTACCCGAACCCAGCAACTTCTGAGACACCTACGACCAAGAATTGCTAAAAGATCTTTGGACTTTATTGGTACTACCTGGAAATGGGTCGCAGGTAATCCTGACCATGAGGACTTTAATATCATCCAAGATAAAATAAACAATATACTTAAAAACAACAACAATGAAATCATCATAAATAAATCGCTTACAGACCGAATGAATAACCTTACACGTATTTCCAATCGGATTCGAAAATTTGCTAAATTAAGTGAACATCATAACCATGAGGTAACTACAAGCTTACAATACAAACTCAGATTATTGAAAGAAGAATTAAAACTAATTAATTATGCTTTGGATTTTGCGAAAACTGGTACTGTAAATTCAATAATTTTATCGGAAACGGAATTAAATAAAGCGACTAAAATTTTAGACACAAAACATTTCCATACAGCTCAATTGACGATGCTCTTAAATCAGCCGAAATTAAAATGGTAACGAATGAGAAAACCCTATTACAACATTTGAAACATTTGAAAAATTGGTTATAAAATCCCTTAAGAAAAATAATAAAGTTGTAGAAATCCACCAAAATAAAATCATAAGATATCATGACAAAATTTACGGTATGCTAACTGATTTTAGAACATTTAATGAGTTGTCCATTTGTAAGCAAACAGATCTATTGGATATTACCAATTCTAAATGTCTCCCTCACATCCTAAGAAGCCTCAACTCCAGCTGCAACATAATCAGTGGTTTGCAAATACCCGAAATCGAAGAAATTACCATCGATACGATCCTTGTAAACGATTTTAATGGACCAGTTCTAATTAATGATGTGTCTCGAGAGCTTCGCGGCACTTTCGGCATAAAATACCACAATGCCACATTGACCCTCAAGGAACGCACTTTCGCCTCAAGGGATGCCTCGATATGGCAAGCACTTCCTGCTATCTTCAAACCAACGCCTTACGAGAAACAATACAGACAGATTCTTTCTCTGGAAATCATCAACGAGTTACATATCAACAACACAAAGCGAATCGAACTCCTGCAAGGCAGAAATATCTTGGAACGCTGGACCAACTATGAGATAAGCCTATTTACTCTGTCGCTTTTACTAATAATTATAATTCCCAGATTTTTTAAAAAGGACGTGAAAGTTTCAATCAGCCAACCTTCAACAAGACAAGAATCAAGCACGTAACCCAATACAAACCTTTCATCAATTCCAATACCGCTGCAATCGTTCACAACCACGCATCAAGCTCCGAGATTTTACAACCAGCCGTTTTTTTTAATCGTATGTGGACATCCGAATTTAAATGGGGAAGAGTTAACTAACGATTCCCTGGCAACCGCCAACCATGCAAATTTCACATATTCAGGGAAACTTCGCGCCAGATGATGATTCTGCAAATCTAAATTCCAAAGAAAACCATTTCGGTCGAAACTTTCCCACGTTCACGGAAAGTTCAACGGCAGCATAACATTATTATAAATTAACACATCCAACATTGTCAATTGTCATTGTAATTCTTAAATTCATGTACGACGGGGAAACGCTACCCGTCTGTTAATAAATATTGTTTTGGTAACAACCAGAGTTAACTTGCATAGCCTCTGGGAAAAACTGCACAAAACCACAAATAACTTACGCACAATTTGCAGTTTTCATAAGAGCCATTGATAAAAAATATAACATAACTGATGAAATGCCTTCATTAACAGCACGAAAAGATAATACAACAGCAACAATTTCTAAAGAGACATGAAAGAGATGCTATTACGATATTCACAATTCTTTGCGACTATTTCTGGAAAAGTAAGAAAAAGCGTGCCAGCTATGAAAAGCAACAAAATAAGGGCCCATTTTATTAGTAAAAACTGATGCCAATACCATTAAAATTTTTCGACAGATCGGGTATCACTACATGATGTATCAGGAAAATTTATGCGCAATAGTTTGCAAACGTTAAGCGCCATGCAAGCCCTTATCATTGATTGAATGAAGACTTCAATCCACAAACAAGTCTTTGCGAAAGTGCACAAGGAGCAATCATCGGTAATCCAGTCGAAATTAAAAACAGATGGCTGCAATATTTTCAGAACCTATTCACAGCGCCCCAACAACTACTGCTGCTGTGAACATTCCCGAAGCAGAGCAAGAGATCCTAGTGTCCCCACCAACTAGAGACCAAATACAGACGGCAGTATGTGACCTCAAAAAAATAAGGCTCCTGGAATAGATGGAGTACCAGCAGAACTGCTCTAGAAGGGGGTTTTCAATCTAAATAACACTGTGCGACAATTTCATGGTCGTTATTTAACAACAACAACAACAACTAAAATAATTCTCATCAAAAACTAATACGAACTTAAAACTTTTATTTTTAAAATTTGTACTTTTCATTGACATTTTACCATTTCTCATTGACATTATGTATTTTATTCAGGTTTTTCCAGAGGTCCTAGAATTTTTTTCGAACGGACGTAGCTATTGTCCTTCTTCGGACAAAAAGTAACTTTTCTGTACCATACAATTTATTTTTAACAAGGGTCCGTGAAAAGAATTCCGTAGTTATAAAATGCAACAGGGTACTTTTCCAATCATAAAACTTATGCTTATGTGTAGTAATTAGGAGATTAATAGTATTGATGGTTTTATGATCCAAGCGATCATAAGTAATCTTGTAAGTTTGTAGTTAAAGAGGCTTAAGAGCGATTTTTACAAAAGAAGGATGGTAAGAAGTGTTTTGTTAGTTTCACATTAGGAAGGTGCCTGTATGATATTATACTATATTCTACAAGAAATTGAAAGGAAGCGTTTACTAAGTTTAATTAATTGTTTAACAAAATAGTGTTACGTTTCTAAAAAATTGTTTTCTAAATTTTTCAAATATGGATATGTGTAAAACCGGATTGAATAGCTTTTTTTATGTTTGTGGTAAATATGTGCCGGGAAGTGAAAAAGAAGGAAATATTAGTGGAGACTTCGTTGTCTACAATGGACAATGGGATCAGATATATGGATAGTGAGCTTCTTCATGTAGTATCAGCGAAACACCGGTACCATCTAGCAGTTAGCACCTCCTTTGTTCATCACTTTCCGACAGGACAAAGGATTAAGGAAAGGTTTTCCAAATCCACACTAACAATATCACAAATTATTAGTATATATATAAATATTTTTTTTTTTTTTATTTGTTAGCTTTTTTTACATTTACTAATAAAAGACTTGTACAACTACTTATATGGGATAGAATGACTTGACATAAAGCTTGTTATAAAGATTATTAGTTGTTAAACATAAAAGAAGAAGAAGAAGCTCATATTTGAATTATCCAGTTAAACCAGTTAAAATTCTATTTTTGAAAATCATTTACACATTTATCCCACTTCCCAGTCAGCAACAGAACGCTGCTGGTATAAGGGAAGATATTAAATTGTTAATAATAACTATGATGACTAATTAAAGAACTGAATAATTAAAACAGAAGTAAAGAAATTCAACTAAATATAATAAAGAAACGCAAGCTCAACCCATCCAAACCTTAGCAGTGTATTCTTTCAAAAGTTTTTTAAACATGGGAAATGATTTGACATTCTTCAACTCAGTTGGTAATGAGTTATAAGATTCCATGGCCAGCCTTACTGGATCATGGAGTCTTCTATTTGTCCGCGCAAGTGATACTTTAAGGTAATCATTATTTCTCGTATTGTAAGAGTGGACATCTCTGTGTTTGATGAGTTTTATACCTGATTTCAAACTATTAGTACTGATTTTAAATACAAATTTAGCCTTTTCCATAAAAATCAACTGTCTAATACTAAATTTTCTAGTCAATAAATAAAGACCATTACTGGGTATCAACCTATCCAGACCATGCATTGCCTTGACAATCTTATTCAGCATTCTATGAATTGAGTCAATGTTCGATTCCGACGCATTGCACCAATTCAATATGCCATAAGTTACCTGAGGCAAAACATGTGCATTATAAATTAATCTTTTGAGACCAATATCTAAATAGCTTCTACTCCTGAACACTCTTATCCAGAAGACTAATTTTAATTTTAAATTACTAATATGCTTTGACCAAGATAACTTTTCATCTACCTCAACACCTAAATACTTGATCGAGGAAACCCATTCAATTTTGTCTTCATAGATTTTAACATTTAAATTGATGTCCACCTTATTTTTTTGTTTAAATATCATAAGTTTAGTTTTACTCGTATTAATAGTAAGTTTATTCCCTAATAACCAAGTACCGTAAGATATAAGATCAGCATTAATTCTTTGTTCAAGAGCATCCGCAGATGAATCTGAATAAAGGAGCAGTGTATCATCAGCGTGTACAATGTATTTCCCTTCCAAACCAGAAAAATAGATGTTGTGTATGTATAAAAGGAAAAGAGTTGGTCCAAGTATCGAACCTTGAGGGACACCTATGTTAATCTTATACTTAGAACTAATTTCTTTGTTAACACAAACTTAATTAGTTCTATTACTCAGGAAGTTGCCGATCAAATTCAACGGAGGGCCTCTGATGCCCAATTCACTTAGGCACAAAAGCAAAATGTCATGGTCGACCGTATCGAAGGCTTTAGCTAGATCTACAAATATTGCGGCAACATATTTTCCGTCATCCAGTTCGTTATTGATGAATCGTAAGGCATCCGTAGTAGCAGATATTGTGCTACTTTTTTCAATAAACCCATACTGGTTCAAATCAAACCCTAATGAGTCATTAATAAATCGAGTGATCCGAATATTAATTATTTTTTCAAATACTTTTCTCAAAGTGTTCGTGAGGCTAATAGGCCTATAATTTGAAGGTTCTTTTACACATCCTGATTTGAAAGCAGGAATCACTATTGCATCCCTAAATTCCGATGGGAACTCACCACATGCCATAAATTCATTGAACTCGAGGACTAAGTGTAGGGCGATTATTTCTCTTATCAATTTAAGTTCCCTAGCAGAAATACCATCACTGCCTGAAGATGAATTCTTTAGCGAAGCTATAATTGATATAACTTCATTATCGAATGTAGGTTCGAGGAAAATTGATTTGACGTTAAGCGGAATCTGATATCGATTAAAATTCATTAACTTAAATTTTTGGTCAAGTTCATCGGCTAATCTTTTCCCTATAGAGCTGAAATGTACCCCAAGGGTTTCAGCACTAATATCAGTATTTTGTTTGTTTTCCCCACCTGATGACAAAATTTCATTATTAAGCGTCTGCCATACTTTTCTAGCATTTCCATCAGCAGAAGCAATTCGCTTAGCAAGAGACTCTCTTTTGGCAGCTCTTATCAATGAGTTAACCCTATTTTTCTGTTTCTTGTAGTTCAAAATATGGTTATCTATATTTGGATTACTCTTCATACGTTTAAATAGAGTATGCTTCTTCCTAATTTCTCTAATTATTTCCCCAGTAATCCAAGTGTTACTTCTAGTACGTATCATTTTGACGGTAGTAGATGACTCTTTCGCGCTTTGGATGATTTTAATAATTTCCGAAATGTGTAACCAATGGTTGCAGTTTTTAAATTTACTATCTACTAGTTCAAAAAATTTTTCTCTATCTAAGCTGTAAACATTTTTTTTGCCATGGGTATCAACACTCTTCTAACTCCCTCAACAATAACAAATAAGACGCTATGATCTAAGTCCGGCCAAACCTCATATTTAACCAAGAAGTTTACTGAATATGTATTCAAGTTAGTAACGATATGATCGAGAAGTGTAGAGCAGTTATCCGTTATTCTTGTAGGTTGATAGTTAATCATCCTTGCTCCATTCATATTTAACATATTTAAATAGTTCATACTAATGCTGTTGCTATGAAGTGTATCGATATTCACATCAGCTATGACCGTCAAATTTTCGTGACTTTGATAGATATCATCTAAGTATTCAATAAATTCATTAACATTCTCACTAGGCGCCCTATAATACGTTCCAATCTTTATTTTTTGCCTCTCATCCTGAAGGGAAATAACTATCGTATTATATCTATTATCTACTAGGAGAACTCTATACTTAATATTGTTTCTTATGTAAATAGCAGTTCCTCCACCTTGACTTTGATCCCTACAATTATGTATAGACTGAAATCCATTTACGTTATATAACCTAACTTCCTCACTACAAATCCAAGTTTCATTCAATATGATGACATCCAGGCTCTCATGTGAGTTACAAAACACCTCAAAGTCATCAAACTTGTTCCTAATGCTTCGAATTTTAGCATAAAATATATTTATATTTAATGCTTTATTCATTTTCAGATGTATAATTGATTCTTCTTTGGAACGACTTAATAGCCTTGAGATATTCAGGGCACTCTTCATGAGATGCTGGATGAGAAACTTGATTATTTTTTGCTGACAGGCAATTAGAGCATTTACTAGATTGGGAATTGCAGCTTCTTGTGTCGTGATGCTCAGCACATTTGGCACAAACCTCTATGCTACTTCTGCAGTTTATTGAAGAGTGGCCAAATTTTTGACACTTAAAGCATCTTCTAATGCTGAATTCTTCCCTACAAAAATATGAGTTAAAATCTATATTAACAAATGTATTAACCAATCGCTTGTATAAAATTCCCGGTAACTCAAAGATTAATGAATATTTAGATGTTTTTCTGCTTTGCCAGTGCTTGACTACATTGATTGAGCAATCAGGAATACCTGGATTGAGAGCCTTTATCTCATCCAAAAGCTCATCACTCTCAAATGTTCTTTCCAATCCATGCACTATTAACCTAGGCATCATCTGCTTAGTGGGAACCACTTTATAAGCATCACCTAGGCATTCCTGCAATGAATTGACAAGAGCCTCTGTACTAGATAAACTTTCAGTTTTGAGTAAAATGCCACCATCAGTAATTTCCCTGCTGTATGTAATCGGAATTTTAGCCGCCGCTGGCTTAAATGCTTCCTTTACTCTTGCCATAGTTTTGTCTGAAGCTTGACTTTCTTTCGGTTTTATTATAACCCCTCCATTATATTTCGGCGCTACTCCTATTGGATTCTGGGACAATGCTGCTGCATATGAAACAGGCCGCACTGATTTGTTGGAGATTTGCGATTGCAGATCTTCTAGTTTTTTTGCAATTTCTCTGTTAGTGTCATTCAGACCTGAAATTTTATCCATTATTTCAGCTTGGCTTTGACTCGCTGTTAATTGCTTTGCTTTTAGCAGCTTAGAGGCAGTGGCTTTTTCACTGGGGCACACCCAAAAACACCGATCTACCGCCTCCTTCAAGGCATTATAGACAGTGTCTGGCATTGATATGCAGCTTGTGTGGAACCATTTTCCACACAGACTGTCACATTTCATTGCGAAATCGCCTTTGTTGACCACTTTTTTTGCAAATTCCGCACTTATTCGACATTATATTGAAAAAAACAGAGCACCAAATATATAGGTGAATACTGCTAAGGTCAGGTTGAAAATCAAGCAATCGTATCAATACTATATACTCACTAAATTCAGTTCACTTCAATATGATGTAATAATAATTGCTGATTTTGATCAAATTTCACTAAAAACAGACAATTTAATTTATTTTAAACAAATATTTAGCAAATTTCACTCTGACAATTATTTGTTATGACACGCAATGACATTTCTTCTTCTTCTTCTCGAACAGATATTTCAACCAAAGTGATATAGTGAGCGGGAGTTGGGTACCGAATATTGTGTGCTAAAGCTGCTACTATCGTTTGATGGATTGAAGGGGTGGAAGATGCGAGTCTATGCCATTCGCTAGTCCAATGACTAAGACTAATCCTGGTGGTGACCATGATCCAGTGAATTACTACTCTTGCATAAACAAAGTTTACGCGTTGAGAAAAAGGCTCAAACATCGTTGCCATACTCTTTGAACATTCCAGGACCAAAATTTCCCAGCCCTGACTTTTATTTGAAACGACTGCTCCAACGGTTGCCCAAACAGATCATTCCGATATCGATCCACCGTTTGTACCGTTTGATCGAAATCAACTTGATTCTATTGTGGCTAAATTAGAACCATCACAACGTAAGTCACAAAAACTAGCCTCATTTTTGAGAGGGAAAAATCTTTTGGCACCCGGTACAAAAATCTCAGCGAACAATAGTCGCCAATCAAAAATTCAATCCCTATTCCTTATGAATGATGAAAAAAGCGCAGCTTATTGCAATGGTGTTAAAAAATTGATGGAAATCAGTTATGATGCCAATGATTGGAGATTTTTTATTGACAGTTCAAAATATAGTTTGAAAGCCGTATTGCTGCAGAAGACCAATACCAAACCATCTATTCCAATCGCATACAGCATCGATACTAAAGAGACATATGAAGGATTAAAAACTATTTTGGATATTGTTGACTGGTCTAAACATAAATGGTGTCAAACATACGTACAATTGGGATAGTCGTTACACTGCAGACCAATATTTGTTCCACAATTGGAGAAACAGAGAACATGGCCAACTTCAAATAACCAGCATAATCTGTCAACCTTTGGTGTCAAAAGAAAAGATTCTACTCCTACCAATTCACATTAAACTTGGGATTGTAAAGAGTTTTAAAAAAACTGTTGTCAAAAGAGATGAAGTTTTCTCTGTCTGAGCTTGATTTTCTCGAAACATAGCAAATAAAAATATAGTAAGTCGATTTACAACATGGCATATAAAATTTTTAGACTGATGTAAATTTTTTTTCGTGTCAAGTGTACTTAATGGACCCGACATATGGAAGCTGATGAAAAGCGATGCATTCAATACAACTTTAACTAGTGTTGAATTGGAGGCTTGGAACGCTATCAAAGAAGTCATTGAGGGCTTATTAGGGAAACATCGTTCCAGCAGCTATGCAGTTTTGATCAGCAAAATGTTATCAGCTTTCTCTAAAATTGGAGTGCATAAGCCTTTGAAAATTCACTACTTGCATCATCATTTGAACTATTTTAGCGGACAATCAGCCATCGCATCAGATGAACAAGGTGAACGTTATCACACAATTGCTATTTCGTTTGAAATTAGGGAATATTCTGACTTATTTTTCACCGTTTATTTTATTAAAATAAAAACTTACAAACACAAAATATGCTGATGGAGTAAGCATGTTTTTGAGGACAAAAACTATGTTGACGTTCAGACAATGATGATGATAATGATATTGACGATGATGTATTCGGACCATCAACATCAAAAAACACTAAGATTATGTGTAAATAGATATGTTTTTTAATAATTAAAATTATGTCAAGTTCAATAAAATACATAATGTCAATGAAAAATTATAAAACCTCAATGAAAGTTTGAAATTTTCTAAAAAAAAGTTGATTTTTTTTTATCTTTTTACTGTAGAAATTTGTAGTTGTTAAAGAGTTATTGCTAAAAAATTTTGACCAAATAGAAAAAGGTAGTTTTTCCAATATTTCATCTTATTAAACACGCTCGACTTGATTTTCCTGCATGTATATCTGAATAAAAATTCTTCATCTGTCTCTTCTAAAATATTGTTGAAGGCTGTGGTACCAGATAATCAATATTGCAAGAGTTATGGCCCTGAAACTGATGAAAAGGAAATCCAAGACTCGATTGATGAGTAAAAACTTTAAAAAGTGATAAACAAAATTTTGACCTGACAACGTCAAACCCTTTGGGGGTTTTACTCTACTGATCTAGTACTTTCATCCTGAAGTGGAATCATTGACCGCCCAAATCCACTGTCGCACAATGTAATCTTCTCCATCGACTAATATGCAGGATATGGTCAGAGAAGAGGCTATGTATGCTTGGAGCTTTGTTTGCCTGAGTATGCAACTAGTCTTCAAGATCGTCAAAACTGAATAAAATATTTGGTTTGAGAGCTGTATTCTAGGCCATATTCCGTCTCTTTCAATACTGGTTCACGTTATTTTGACGCCTAAATACATGAATTTGTTTACGTTTTCAATAATGTATTCGCCAAGTGGGATATTTTGTATACTTGAGGTATTTTTCCTCAACTGTGTCATGAGTTTCGTTTTATTCTCATTGATTTGTAGCCCTACTAGTTTTGCTTCTCTGTCGAATTTCAGGAAAAGTTGTATAGCGGTTGTTAACAACCTTGTCAAAATAATGATGTCATCCGCATAGGCTACTAATTGTTTCGACTTGTATAGTAACTTAACTCTTGTATTGACAGGTAGCTTTCTTATGACGTATCCTAGAGCCAATTTGAATAGCAATGGGGCTAGCCCACTTCCCTACTTAAGTCCGATGTTTCTGTCAAAGGCATCGAAGATTTGGTTATTGATACGGACTTGGAGGGTTGTCGACGTTATTCTCATTTTAGTAAGGTAGACTACTTTGGCAGTGGTACTAAAGCAAAGTGTTATTTAGTACAGTAAATTACAATCAATGCTGTTGTAAGCTCGCTTAAAATCAACGCAAATTTGATTTACGAAAGCGATATTTTCTCAACATTGAATCAAGTCAGACATACCTCGAAACATTTTTGGGGACATAGTTTATGTATCTTTAATTTTTGTGGGTATAATTTGCAGCAGTTGGTTATAATTACGTCTATATATGTCCTGTAAAGGAATTTTAAGCGCTAAAATTTAGAAGAGAATTACTGTTTGAAAATTCTTTGTGTAAAGACATCATTGAGTTGCTTTTTAATAATTTTTTCTGAAAAATTATTAGAGATGAAAAATGTTAGAAGAAGGTAGTTTCGATATGTGTACTAATTTTCCTTAAGCCATTACTCTTATTAGGTAAACACCATGCTTAGAGGTGAGAGAATTATTTTTAATTTTCCTTCTTATGCGAAATCAATATGTTTTTGTAACTACGAATTATGTTCAGGTTAATTTTAACCTGTAAGTACTTGTTTTTACTAAACTTAAAATTAATCATTTTACCCTTCTTATGTCAACTTAATGCAAATCTGTACGATAATTTTTAACCCACTTCCAAGAGACAGAAGGTTGTCAAATCATCACATATATATATATATATATATATATATATATATATATATATATATATATATATATATATATATATATATATAAATATAAGACTTTTGAACGGGGATGGATAGAAGGATCCTGTTTTCGGTAAATTATATGTCTTACTTTCTATAAGGTTCCATTTAAAGGACAAGAATATCTAAGAACGGTAAAGGACTTTTGCCGTTGAAACTAAAAAATTTCCGCATGTAAGGATTTTGATCGTAGGGATGTCAAATGAAGGACAATATATTAGACAAAATGTACCATCATAGAATTTTAATTCTTCCAAGGACTCTGTAGATATTAACAGTTCAATATGGTACATTGATGTCGGGACATTGAATTTTAATGATCTTTCGTACGAAATATGCCAATTATTTTGCGACTCTTCAAGGATTTGATGGGGATACTGAATTTTTTGGTCATATATGATAAAAATGATTAGTATCATTCATTTTCTCCATAAACGGTACATTTTAGTTAATCATTTCGACTGGGAATAACCAATAAATTAACTGCAAATGCAACGTAAACCCTACAATACAAGACAATTCAGAGCAATATCATTGGATGAAATTTCATAATTGCAGTTATCGAGATCGTGTGATTTGACTCCTTGTGACTTCTTCCTTTGAGGATTTCTGAAGGATCGTGTTTACGCTGATGCTTCCCAGACTACTGAAGCATTAAAAAACAATATTCGAGGCAACATATGTCATCGACATCGTTTGATAGTCATTACAATCATCGTTTGATAGTCTGTAAAGCAGCACGAGGTGCACATTTGCCCGAAGTAATGTTTCATATTTAATTGTAATGGACCTAATTTTCATAATAAATAAACATTACAGCTCAATCTTCACAAAAAATATGTTTTTTTTCGACAAAAATGTGTACACTTGTTATGAATCACCCTTTATATAGTCGAACCTAGAGAAGTGAGAGTTCAAGGGATGGCAATCTCTTTTTCGCTTATAGAAGTTTCTCACTAACACGAGCTTCTACCTTATACAGGTACAGATATTACCATTATCACTCATATAGGTTAAATAAATTATACAGCAAATATGCAGTGAATAAATGCATTGTCCATATGTATTATACATATATGATATATGCGCACCACATAAATTTTACACGCAAAATGAAACAACAAATCTTCATATCTATTTTAAAAAATCTGTAATTGTTTCTGTTTTTCCGTATTTACATTTTGTACATACTTTTCCAATTCGTAAATTTTATCGAATATTTTCTTATCATCAACCACCGAATATTCAAAAAACTTATGTATCTTATCTAGTACATTTGAAATTTCTTTCTTCTTTGGAATGTTCTCTACTTCTGTTTTCAAAATCTGTGATCAGTCGGTTTCGTCTTCACCGTCATTTCCGTCAGTACACATTTTCGCCAAGTTCTGCACGATATCGTCATCGGTAAATTCTCCAGCCGTAGCCAGGTAATCGTCAAATTGTACGAAATATTCAAAGGTTGGTTGTCTACTAGTGATGTGTCACTAGTAGATTCGTGACACACAAGCTTGATCCATTCCTCATTATTAGGTTCAACTTCATTATCCTCTGGTAGAAATTCTTGTTTAGCTGTGCTGATACAAAATCCCGCTTTCTTGAAACAGTTTTTGATAGTAGCATCACTTACTTTGAACCATACCCTCTTTGCAAATTTTATGGCTAGAAGTACGTTAATATCAGGGATATTGCTTGCTTCGAGGCACATAAGAGTATGTTGAACAACTTCTCTGCGGTAAAAGCATTTGAATGTGTGTATGGCACCTTGATCTAAAGGTTGAAGTTTACTGGTGGTATTGGCAGGCAATGACTTTTACGTTATTAAATATAGATTAGTCCGTATGGGCAGCCCAGCTCTCAACGAAAAGCAAGATTTTTTTGTGTTTCATCTTCATTTCCATGTTAACTTTTTTCAGCCAATCTACAATAATATCTTTGTCATCCAAGCTTTTGTGTTATTGACATAATCAACAGGTAAAGTCTAAACACCTTGAAAATATCAAGGCTTTTTTTGATTCCCCGATCATCAAAAGAGGGAGCTAAACAGTATCGGTTACGTTTACGTATTAAAGAATGGTTAGACGTTCTTTGCTTAATTTTCTCCCATGACATTTTTCACCTTTAAATGTAAATGTTTTATCAGGAAGACACTTGAAGAACAACACGGTTTCATCTGGATTGCAAATAGCGTCTGGATCATACCCCTTTAAGAGACTTGGCAGTTCTTTAGTCCATTGGTTACACACGCTTTGGTCGACAAATTTACTTTCTGCAGCGATTTTCTTAAAAGCGATATCATGACGCCTTTTAAAACTCACTAACCAGCCATTGCTTGCCGAAAAGTTCTGAGCTCCCAATTTCGTGGCAAAGTCTTTCGATTTTTGTTTTCGCAAGGGTCAATCAATGGAAATGTTCTTATCAAGGGTTTGTTTGATCCATTCTAAAAGGCAGTCTTCAATATCGGGAAACTCGGAATGTCGACCCCTCTTAATATTTGCATGTCCCTCAAAGCACTGAGACTTTATCGTATCTTTTGACTTGATAATTTCATAATATGTGGATTCTGGTACACAAACTCACTTTGAATTCCTTTACGCGATTTCCCACACTCAATCGTATGTACAACTTTAAGTTTTTCACCTAGAGATAACACTATGATTTTTCTTACAGACATGACGTAGAAATGAACCTTACTTCGTTCTTTATATTAATCAACTGTAATAAGGGCCAAATGTGCGCAAAGACAATGTAAATAAAGTAGTTCCCCGAAATTTTAGAAAACATTTGTTTATGTTTTCTAAAACTTCGGGGTGCTACCTGCGTGTGCGTCCATGCTCAACTGTCGCTTATAGAGGTAAAGACAACTCGCAGTCTCAATTATAGAGGTCCGACTCTCTCTTATATAGGTTTCAATTTCTCATATACAGAAGTTTTAGAGGCTAAAAATGAAGATTACTGGCAATTTCTCTCACTTAAAGAGTTCTCCAGTTACCCAGTTGTCACTTGCACAGGTTTGACTATATATACTCATAGATATATATATATATATATATATATATATATATATATATATATATATATATATATATATATATGTAAATACTACTGTGTCCAAAAATTAAGGTGACACTTGAATTTAAACTGCGCGCGTCGAAGGATTTGAAGAATTTTTTTTTTAAGGTTGGTAGTACTGTCAGTGACATCTATGTCAGATTTACATGTCAAAATATTCATTAGTGTTTGAGATACGCGTCGTTTTGTGTGCTAGTAAAAGTGAGTTTTTCGTTTTTTGCGATGCCGAAATTTGTTTAATTTGCATTAAATTTTGTTTGCGGAATCAATTTTCTGCTGTGGATACGTTGAGGATGGTGCAAAAAGCCTTTGGTGATGAGGTTATGTCTAAAAAAAATGTTTACAAGTGGTATAGTGAGTTCCAAGCCGGCCGTGAGCGTGTCGAAGACAAAGAGCGTCCTGGGCGACCATCAACCTCTCCTCTTCTTCGATTATCGTGGTGTTGTGCATTATGAATTCCTTCCGCAGGGCCAAACAGTCAACAAGGAATATTATTTGAACGTTATGTGTCGTTTTCGTAACGCTATCCGCCTAAAAAGGCCGGAATTGTGAAAAGACAAAGCTTGGTTTTTACACCACGATAATGCAGCATCTCATACTGTACTCGTAGCTCGTGATCGTTTCGCCAAAAACTCAATCCATATCGTTCCGCAACCACCGTATTCACCTGACCTGGCACCGTGCGACTTCTGGCTGTTCAGCAAGCTCAAAAGACCGCTCCGAGTACACCGTTTTGATACGATAGAGGAGATTTAAGCCGCAGCGAAGACGGAACTGAAGGCCATCCTGGAAACGACGCGTATCTCAAACACTAATGAATATTTTGACATGTAAATTTGACATAGATGTCACTGGCAGTACTACCAACGTAAGAAAAAAATAATTCTCCAAATTCTTCGACGCGCGCAGTTTAAATTCAAATGTCAGCTTATTTTTTGCTCACAGTTGTATATATATATATATTTTTTTAATATATATATATATATATATATATATATATATATATATATATATATATATATATATATATATATTAAAAATATATATATATATATATACATGTATGTGATATATAAAAGATAAAAGGAAATTTGTGCCTGGAGGTCAAAATTTTTCTTCGATTTTCGTCAAATTTTCAGAAATGATGTGTTGCGTAAACAACACAGTTTAGCTAGTTTTGTTAATTTGGGAATTGGCTACGTGAAAACAAAATGGCGGCAGTTCTAGCTGAAAATCTATGATTTCTATTCCGACTAAAGTATAGCTCCAATTTACACCAAAATTGGTACAAAGGGTCATTCAAGTGTATGATAAGGCTCACTATAAAAAAATTCAAAGTCAAACCATACGAAATATAGGGTTATCCATTTTACGCTTGGGAGAGTAAAGCTAAAGAAAATGCATAAAATATTCAGATGGAAACAAAATTTTTTATTCCATATAAAGATTCAAACTTGCCATCACTACATCAAACACTACATCTTTCAAATGTCCTCCACGGGACCTTTTACAGGTCTCAATCCTTTTGAGGTAATTTCCAATGACTTTTCAGCACATTTCTGGCATTATCTCAGCCATAACTTCACGAATATTGGTTTTCAATTGCTTAATATTTTGAGGATTATTCGCGTCAACACGATCTTTCGCATAGCCCCATAAAAAGAAATCCAAAGGTGTTAGGTCGCAGGATCTTGCGGGCCAATTGACATCACTCAATCTCGAAATTATGCGTCCTGGAAGTTTCTCTTGCAAAAGTGCTCGACTAACCTGTGTTTTATGGCTTGTGGCTCCATCCTGTTGGAACCACATGTTCTCCAGATCATAATCTTCGATTTCTCTTCAAAAATAATCGGTTAAAATCCATCCGTAGCGGTCAGAATTGACTGTAATTGCTCTTCCTTGATCGTTTTCAAAAAAATACGGGCCAATAACACCACCAGACCATGATCCACACCAAACGGTCACTTTTTCCGAATGCAAAGGCCTTTCTGCGATCACCAGAGGATTTCAAGAGCCCCATTTGCGGCGATTCTGTTTATTTACGTGACCACTGAGCGAAAAATGAGCCTCATCACAAAAGAAAATTTTATTCGAAAAATTGTTATCAATGGCTTGTTGTTTAATCACCCAATTCGCATACATTCTGCGTTGTGTATGGTCTTGAGGCTTAAATTCTTGAGCGAATTGGATTTTGTATGGATGAAGATGCAAATCCAAACGCCAAATCCGCTACAATGAGCCGTAAGACAAGCCCAAATGTTGAGCACGTCGAGGAATCGACAAATTCGGGTCTTCCTCCACACTTTGAGCAACGACAGCGATATTTTCAGCAGAACGAATGTTGCGATGATGCACAGGCCTTGCAATATCAATAACCGATCCAGTCTCTTCAAATTTTCACAATGTGTTCGAAATTGTTTGCTGTGTAGGTCAATTATGTCGACCGTAATCGGCTCGGAAAGCCCTAAGTGTTGATACAGCAGAATCACCATTTTTATAATAAACTTCAATAATTTAAACGCATTCTTCGACTGTTAAACGATCCATATTTCTAAATGGCAAACCTTCAACTAAAAAAAACATGCTTTGAATCACATTTAGTTTTGACAAATGTCAAATGGCAGGGTTATACTTTCCCAACCACGAAATGGATAACCCTGTAAAATGATAGCCCCTCAAATGTCGAAAAACATGCAAAATTTTGTTACTGTAGTTTTGAACAAACCTTTTTAACCTTTGTAGTTTTGAACACACCTATAAAACCTTTGATGCAACTTGGTAATGTGATGGAAACCGTAATTGTTTAGTGAACAATAAAAAAACTTCAGAGTCAGGTGAGAATATCAGAATGGTGGCTAGGTAAAGTTCGAATTCTGATAGCTTCTTAAAGCTATAATTTATATTGGGTTTCTAAGAAACCTACAATCAAGGTAGTCGTTGATGAGATATTGGACTAAACTGTATCAGAACGAAATTCGATTCATATGAACGGTACAAGTTTTAGCAGTAGTGAGTTTTGCATTGCAGTCAAGATATTAAATTCTAATAAACATGAAACAATGTATCTGAAGTCAAATATATTTTAAATGAAAAAAAAACCTTTTGGAAAAAAGAAAACCTGCTTCAAAATGTCCTCAAAAGGATCAAATGAATATTTTGGAAGCGGTGCCAAATCAACTTTCCCATTTCAATATAAAAACTTGCAATATGTGCACCATCACAAAAAAAACAGGGGAAAACAGATATTGCACCGCTTCCATAAAATTTATTTCATCCTTTTTAGGGCATTTTCGAGTCGGTTTTCTTTTTTTCTAAAAAGTTTTCTTTGCTCTTCAGTGAGCTTTTATTGCTTCATGCGGATAAAATGCACACGTTGAAACCACCTTATTCTAAACATTTTCTTCTCTAATAATTTTTCAGAATAAAATTATTAAACAAGTTGAGTAAGCAGGAGAGTTCTCCTACCAGAAGGTCTTTGTAAACATCCTAGGGTTAGAAGCAAGTTTTCTAATGGCGTGAATCGATAACTTGAATTATTCATCCAATACTTAGATATGAAGTCGTTCAAATTTACACAAAACATGCACAGTTTCTTTCATAAGCACAGTGCAGCCGCCATTTTAATCTAGCTTAAATGATTTTTCTGAATGCTCGGCCGATTGAACATGTTCAAGTTAAACACTATTCCTTAAATTTTCATGAAAATAGAAAGAAAATAAAAGTACCTAAGTCAATTTTAAATATATATAGGGTTTTCCAATCAGAGGTGTTATTTTGAATAGATTTTCTGATTTAACACCTTGCGACTTCTTCCTTTGGAGCCACGTGATAGAGAAGGCCTATGCCAATAGCCCAGCGTCAATTCAAGATCTCAAAGATGAAATTCGTGAGGCTATCGAGGACATAGGGCAGCCACTTTGCGATTTGGTTATGGAAAATTTCATGAAGAGGATATGGTCCTGTAAGCGTGTCGTAGTAGTTATTTGCCCAATGTTAGTTATTATTATTAACGGCATATCTTCTTCTTTATAATGAACTAAACATTCGATCATTTATTTTAAAAAATGGAATTTTTCTTTTAATACCAAAATAACACCTCTTATTGGAAATCCCTATATGAACCATAAACACGTGTTATCGTTGTTTTAATTCCATATAATTGAAATGGCTATAACTCACTTGATTATGATTCGATCTCAATTAAATTTTGTGAACATATATATCTTATGTCAGTCTATATAATTGCAAAATTTCAAGTAGTTTAAAGATACCTTTTAGATTTTATAGGCAAAAATGTAAAATCTACAAATCATACTATTATTAACAAAGTTGAGCGAATTTCGTTTTCTAAGGTATTTGTTGCCCTTGTACTCATAAAGGTCCACATTCGCGATAATTTTCAGACTTTTCGGCTGAAAGGTGTCGAATCGCGAGGGGGGGGGGACACAAATTTTGGGTACATTTTGCCTTCCCGTGGACCCCCTAAATCATCAAATAACTTTTTTATTTCAGATTTTAAAAGTTCTAATCAAGACCTTTCATTTGATACCCCCACTCAACTACTTTTGATGAAAAAAAATTTTTAAGGGCCAATTCGTTATTAGGGGGGACCCCCCTTAAACATTTTTTAAATTTTTGTCAAGGCCTTAAATTTTGAGCGACCATCACTTCCGACCTTTTCACAAAGTTTGAGCATTCTAGCTTCTATAGTTTCTGAGGAAATCAGCTGTGACGCACGGACAGACGGACAGACGGACGGACGAACAGACGGACAGACAGGTCGCGAAACTAGTAGGTCTTTGAAAAAAAAATTTTTACAAAGACCTAAAAACAACTCAATTATGTAGCTACACACAAAGAATTTTCAAAATGTAATTTCAAGCTATCGGAGCCATCCAAAAACGAGATCGATACCCGTACGAAGCAATAAAAGCTCACTGTAGAGCAAAAAATTATTGTATACTCGTAGATTTACATTAAATTGGTGTAAAAAGGGTGAAATGATCAATTTAAACTTTAGCAAAGTTTAGAAGAGAAGTTAATGAAACACATTGATGGATTGGTGGATCGTTGCTATGCTGCTGGGTATAAAACGCGGAAAGCGCAAGGTATGCTGCACTTAACCATAATGTAATTTAGATGAGGAATACACTGTCCCGTTGCATAAGCTAAGGCAATTTTTGAGAAGATACACTGACACTACTCGAGAATTCGTCCACCGTCGTCACCACGTTGAAATGATTTCTTTCGTTATTTTAATGTCGACTTCTCGAAAAAGGTATTACCATACGATTAAACTTCGTATTATATTCTTAGCGCAAAACTTATTTGGGGTAATAAGAAAGCGGGAATTCCTAATCGTTCAACTATTTCTATTTATTACCAGAATATTCGTGGCTTAAGAACCAAACTTGAGGACTTATTACTCGTGTTTCAATTAACTAACGATTCTGTTATCTGTTTAACTGAAACGTGGTTGAACGAAAATATTTCAAATGCGGAAATATTACCAGATTATTTAGTCTACTGATGCCACCGTGACCTTAACATCACTAATAAATCTGATGGTAGGGGAGTCTTGGTTGCAGTCTGCAAAATCCTTAATAGTTTTCTTTGGGCTGACTTCAAATTTGTTCGAGCTGTTGAGTTTGTAATTGTTAAACTCCTGTTGGAACGACATGTACACAGCAGGCTTCTTGAGTCATTGCGTTCATTTGTCACACCACAGCAACATGGATTCTTGAAGGGCCCTTCAACTTCCTCGAACTTGGCTGAGTTCGAAGTTTATATTGCAAGAGCTTTAGATAAACACCTTCAAGTTGATGCGATATTCACGGACTTCTCCAAAGTGTTTGACTCCGTGAACCATGTTCTCCTCTGTCAAAAGTTAGCTTTGCTCGGCATATCGGTTCCCTTCATTCTTAGATTTCATCGTATCTATCCTCTCGATCATGTCGTGTTAATCTCTATGGCACAATCTCCTTTCCGTTCAATCCTACATCTGGCGTCCCTCAAGAGTCAATCCTTGGACCTCTTCTTTCCGTACTAGTTATCAATGATCTTCCCTCCGTAGTTTCCTTTTCTTGTCTCCTATATGCTGATGATTTCAAGGTTTTCTGGATAATTAGAGCCCTTAAGATTGTTAGCAACTCCAAATTGAACTTTTTAACCTCTATAACTGGTGTAATGCAAACCCCCTTCGCATCAATGTTTCTTAATGATTTGAATTGACCTTTACTTTGAAAATTCTTTCTTTAACTTACAATTACGCCCTATGTGATATTTTGCTCTCCTCTGCAGACTCATGTAAGGATCTTGGTGTAATATTAGACCCCAAGCTTAAAATCGATGCCCATAATTTTAGCATAATTACCAAAGCATCAAAAGTTTCGGGTTTTATTATGCGGCATTTTCACAAGTTATCAAATATTGCTACCGCTGTTTGCTTGTTCACATGTCTTGTCCGCCCGCTTCTTGAGTACTACTCAGTAGTGTGGTCTCCTAGACATTTATATCTTGTGAGCTCACTAGAAGCTGTTCAGCGTAAGATTACCTGTATTTTGTTCTTCAAATTCAACTTAGCCTATGAGTTTTATGAGTGTCGTCCATCCATACTTCGTCTCCCTTCTCTGTCAACAGTTCAAGTTGATGCAAGTTGCATCAACTTGAACTGTCGTCCCGTAGAACCTTCTTAGATCAATGTTTCCGTTATAAGTTGTACCACCAATAAATTGCTTCCACTCGAAGCGAATATTTGCACTACAGACTGTATGCGCATCCTAGTCAGTCTAATAACATTCTCGAGGTTCCGTACGCCCGGACAGATTTATATTTTCAGTCAATAATGCTGCGAATCATCAGAAAGCATAACAATCTCGAGCTTGGTTTTCTTTCCACGTCCTGCTTTCTTTTTAAAAATAAACTTAAGACGTTACTTTTTGTGAATAGTTATTAATGTTTCCTTATCACTCAATTTTTTCAAATTTCCATCTAGACTCTAATTTCGTTTCTTACATGTTTTAATTAGCTTTTTTCTGCTTGATTTTGTTGTATAAATGTGTCTTACTTCAAACGATATTTAATTGTCTAAGTCTATTTTGTGATTAGATTTTTGTCTGTTAAATGGATTTGAATAAATAAATCCACACGTTCAAAATGCGACCGATAAGAATGCAATACGTTATTACGAATAGTTTGACTGTCAAATTCTTTTTAGAAGAACGTTTTGTATTTTGCTCGCAAATGATAACACATGCAACAGACGATATTGCATTAGCAACTCGTATTCGCTATTGCATTTTATCGTATTGTTTGTAGGGATTTTTTCCTGTTTTTGTTGTTAAAGAGAAATATAGGGTTACGTAAAGATTTTGAAATTATTCGAAAGAGCTTTTGATCCAAATAATTTTGAAATCATTTACGACCTAGTGATTTGTATTGCAAATCCCGCAATTTAAACAAAATTTAGCTACATATAATGAAATTCGCTTAAAATTATGAAAATTCGTTGAAGCAAATGTGAAGTAAAACGGTGTGCGCACACTTATAATTCGAGGTTCGGGCCACATAAAAGGAAATTTTTAGGACTCATGTAAGCTCAAAGCCATAATAAACCTACGAGATAATACCTGACTTGCAACAATTCTTCTGGCTTCATCAACCCATTCATTGCTCTGAGCTTGAGTGCAGAAACGTTGACGTATAGTACCACAATTTCACTTTGAGCCATAAGCAAAAAAAACGATTTAATTCGGTATCTTACAGTGCACGTAGATACATAAACAACCGCATAATAGCTTCCCTGGAGTTTGTATACTTTTCACGGTTGCTGTATTATCATGCATTAAATTGGATTAACTTATGCAATCCGACACTTACTTTCAGCAACTGATTCTACCTTGAACAATAACAAAACAACAATAGCGGCAACAAAAAGCCACCAATTCCTCTGCTAGAAACTTTTCTCCATTCAATGAACATAAATACAAATAAAATATGTATACCTTCATGCTTGCAATATTCACTCATAAATCATTGAGTAATTCCGAGAACCTGCATGCGCTACACAAGTCGAAGAGTATAATAATAAGGAGAAAAGGATCCTCCTGGAGGTATTCATCACTGCAACTGAAAAGAATAAGTCAAGTTTTGAATCAGCACAATAGAGCCTCACTTGATGCGAGTCCTATCAAAGGTGAAAAGTGTAACAGAAGTCAATTGCAGCTTCACCACAGGAAACCTGACACAAGTGCACCTATTGTCAGGATACTTACAAAAAAGGCCAATCGTGTCACCTATAATTGGCACACAACCTAAACTGCAATCGTTTCGTCAATGACACTCGACGGAAGAGCAATTTAACCTACTTTTTCCTTTTCAATGAACGCTTCAATCGATAGTACACATAAGGTCAATCAATACCGCTTTTTACGAGTGGGCTCGCATTCAAACAGCTTCCACACTTATGCGGCAAAACTTCAACAGGAAAACTGCAATTACCGTAATTAAGAAGTAAAAACCGTGGCAGAAGAGGCGGCAAGCTTTTCCAGAAGGCAGTCTATGAGGCGGGGGTGTATAAAACTTTTTCTTGCCATTGTATACCCATTAAACGGGAAAACATTAGTACTGAAGTTCATTTAACTTGCATCCGGAACTAAAGTGAGTTTTATTTAGCCAGGAACAAAATGATAGGGTATGCAGAATGCAGCAGGAAGCTCAAAAGCGAACTGCTAAGGTTTTCTGCATTCCATTACAAGCAGATTGTTTCGAAGCAATGTAAATATGAAATACCCACGGGGATGATTGTGTGAGATAAAAGGACGAAACTCAACGTAAAGATGTGCATGTACAACAGTTGTAAAATGAAAATACCATAAAAACTTTGAATTATACTCGTCTTGGTTTTCTGGTTACTTGCTTCGTGCTCAAGTTTCCAAGAATGTACTCAATGATGCTTACCAAAGCACGTACCACATTTTACATCCTGTTTGTCTCCAGTCCTTTCACAACCGTGTGAATGGTGTACTTCGTGCGATAACTTTAAATTCCAGATCTGGCGGCAACATTTCATATAGTTTTATGATTATGGTATAGCTACGTTTACATGTTCATCGAGATAACATCCTTAGGCCATTTGAGGATTAACACTTATAACCAGCACTACAAGATGCAGAATAACAATCACGTTACACTGGTAGTAGCGAGAACACTTTGAAATTTTCCTCAGAAATTTTTCTACACTAAACTGGTAGCACTGTCCAAAAAATTAGCATTTAACACAATCAACCAACCAAAGGACTCAATGCAATGCGGCTAATAGATCACTTACTTTCAGCTACCGGCTTATCCACTGATACAATTCAAAACTCAACAGTGCACTCAATAACGCGCCACATTAATGAAGGACATCAGAATCAGAGATATCACTAATTCGTCAGGTAACTGCCACAGTGTCACGCAAGGACTTGCACTTAACTGGTTTTGGGATTGTTACACTGTTACGTGTCACACATCCCCACCCATTGACATAGCAAATCACTGTAAGCCAATCGGCGAAACATTTAACTGCGCTCCTCTATCAATTTTAAACCAATTCGAACGCGGCCACTAAATCGGTGAAAAATGAATACGCGTGGATTTCATTTGCACGCCAAACAACTTTTCACGAACACTCGCAAAGTCACCTTCCAGCTATAGATGAACTATATCCTAGTCCCTGAACAGTCCTTGGTCCGTAACAAGGAAGGGCATAATTATCATGGCAACGAAGAGATACCGACGAAAGCCCAATGTCGACTAAATCCATTTCAAACCATCTAACTGTATATACGAAAAGCTTTCGTTGAACTAACGGATGCGCACTGCATAACCAAGTCTCCAAAAGAGTTTTCTCCACTGGAGAAATGCTAACTGAACGAAACTCAAGCACGTGCTATACGAAACTAAAATATTCAAAAAAGTGCGATTCTTGAAAGGCACTGTGGATATTTTTGGGAGGCGATTTATACTTAACAATGGAGCTTTGATTGTTAGATACCGGTTATTTATTACCGCTAACAGCAGGATACCGTGACTAGTGGGGTACTAATATAACATTGTATAGTAGAGCATTGGCCTTGTCCAGTAATCATCCGTTAGCAGAATTTAATACCACATACCATGCTTAAGTTCAAGCAGTTGGTTATTGATTAGCCAAATAAATCAGACAGTAGTACGAATACTTCAATGAAATCCTGTGACGGCTTTTGAAAAGCAATCTAATAAGGATATTTTAGAGATGGTTAATTACATACTTATAAAATTTGTTTCATTTCAATTTTTCTATTAATTAGTGTGCCTATTCAAAGCTTCAATGCTTTCTGACGAGTTTCCTCCTTAGCTTTGAAAACGTGTTTTACTGCTGAAAAGCGAAGAAGTGTTAACCGGCTTTCAATTCAATTCAAATGCACTTTTATAAAGGGTGATTCATAACAAGTGTACCAATTTTTGTCGAAAAAAAAACAAAGTTTTTGTGAAGATTGAGCTGTAATGTTTATTTATTATGAAAATTTGGTTCCTTACAATTAAATATGAAACATTACTTTGGACATATGTGCACCCCGTGCTGCTCAAACGATGATTGTAATTTTCGATGACATTTTCGCACATTTCCGGCGTATGTTGGCTCGAATATTGTTTTTTAATGCTTCAGTAGTCTAGGGAGCATCAGCGTAAGCAAGATCCTTCAGAAATCCCCAAAGGAAGAAATCACAAGGAGTCAAATCACACGATCTCGCCGGCCAATTTATGGGTCCATTTCGTGAAATTATTCGATTTCACGTAGAGCGCAAAATGTTTGCGCTGGCGGTTCATTATTTTTGTAAAAAATTTTAACAATAACAAAACGTTCGGCTGATGTGTATGACGCCATGGGTAGAAATGTAAAAGACAAAACTGTCATAATCTGTCAATATATGGACCTGAAGTTGGTGATAAATAAGAGTTAAGGCCCATTCACATGTGTACACTTGTTAAAAATCACCCTATAGTTAGAATTGTTATAAATTTTATAAAAACATAAAGCACATTCTCAAACATTCAGGCAATCTAAAAATTAGTGGCCCTTATGGCACTCTAAATTTAAACAATGTTCAATCAAAAAACACTATACTATACCAAATAAAGAAAATAATTGACTACAAAAAACAACATCAAATACGATCAAATTAAAATTGCTAAATATAAGGTTTTCCATTAGGGACATAATAACTTCGTATCTTTATATGAACACTCCCTTAAACTTTTTTAATAAACTATTAATGTCAAAATATTAGATAAAGTTAACATTTTTATCATGGTAAAACTCACGAACCAGCAACGTTGGGAAATTATTAAATTCACTACCGAAGTTCTGCGTCGGTGGTCGCAACATTAAGAGCGCTTACTCCAATTTTCGGTCGTAATAGTCGTCCCACCCGACAGGCTGTGCATGCTATAGTGGAAAGTTTGAGTCCGAATTTCCATGATTGGACGTTTGGTGCCAAAAAGACATCGCACCGCTCGACGCGAAGGAAATATCGCAGCCGTAAGTGCATCCATTTAAAATGAGCCAAATCAGTCGGTTCCACGTCGTCCTCAAGAATCGAACATCGCTCAAACGACGCTGTGGTGTTTTTTTCCAAAAAGATCTTGGCCTACATGGTTATAAGATCAAATTCATGCGAGAACTGAAGCCAATTGATCATTCGAAACGCCGAAGTTTCTCCGATTGAGCTCTAACAAAGCTTGAAAAAAACTGAAGAATTTTATCGAAAAGTCATCGTCAGTGATGAAGCACATATCCGGCTCAAAAGCTTTTTTAATAAGCAAAATATGCGTTATTGGTTAGCAACAAACCCACATGTGCTTCATGAAATACTCGTACCGTTGCATCTGCCAAAAATTACGGTTTGATGCGGTTTTCATGCCGAAGGTGTGATTGGGGCATATTTTTTCGTGGATCAAAACGACCGTCATGTTACTGTCAATGGAGAGCGCTATCGTGTTACGTTGGACGATTCTTTGTGGTCAGAATTGAATGAACTTGACATCAAAGATGTTTGGTTTCAACAAGATGGTGCCACTAGCCAAACAGCACGCCTCACAATCGTTTTTTAGGGTTTTGTAAAATAATTTTACAAAACCCTACTAGTTTCGCGACCAGTCTGTCTGTCTGTCCGTCTGTCCGTCCGTCCGTCCGTCCGTGTGTCACAGCAGTTTTTCTCGGAAACTACTTAAGCTAGAAACATCAAATTTTGTGTGTAGGAGTAAAGTGGTGATCTCTTCAAAGTTCAACTACAAAAAAATTTTATAAGGTATTTAAGCGGGGTCTCCCCATATAGGGGAGTGACCCCCCAAAAAAAAAATTTCATTGAAGGTAGCCGATATGGGTATCAAATGAAAGGTCTTGATGAGAACTTTTCAAAACAGGTCTTAGTTTGGCAAAGTTTGCTTCGAGGGGCGCACAGGGAGGGGAAATACACGAAAAATTTGTGTCCCCCCCCTCGCGATTGGACACCTGTGATCCGAAAAATCTGAAAAAAATCAGAGATGTAGGCCTTGGTGAGTACAATAACAACAAATACGTGAGAAGTCGCAATTCACTCAACTTTGTTAGTTATAGTATGATTTATTGATTTTATGTTTTCTTGAATAAAATCTTAACGGTACCCTTAAATTCAATTAAATTCAGTACGTAGATGTCTATTAATAAGGTTGATCTCTCCTGAAAGTTTCATAAAGATTGAATCATATTTAGCGAAGTTATAGCGGTTTGAATTTTCCTGTATTACTATGGAACAATATGCGCTGCATGTATTACTATGGCAACGTATGGCTATGGAACAACATGCGCCTTTTACCGACTCAGACGCTACAATTTTGCTAGGATTTGCATGAAAATTTCAGGAATGATAGGTGTCATGTATATCTTTGAGAATCGGTTCAGTTAGTGGTATCAGTAATCGTAAAACAAAATAGTGGCTGTTTTAAATGCGAAGATTGAATAATTTTGAGTTATTTTTTCCCAACTTCAACGTTTAAGGTGTATGCTTTGAACTCTTGATTCAATTGAATGAATGACTGAAGATGAGTACCTACAATTAATGTTCATAAGTGAAACAAGTCAAGGAGGTGGGAGAGAGCTCCTAGCAAAAGGGTTTTGTAACCATTCTAGGATTCGAAAAAATTGGCCATTGATCGATGATAACAGTACAGGAGAGTGGCCCCTGAAAAAAAAATTCATCAAACGTAGCCGATATGAGTATGAAATAAAAGTTTTCATGGGAGCTTTTCAAAACAGTTGTTGAACTGTCAGTTTTTGCTTCAGTGGGGACACAGGGGGGGGGGGGGGGTTGTAAATACATGAAAAATGTGTTTTCTCCGTCGCGGATGGACATCTGAAATAATTAGCAAGGGAGATATTTATGGGTATAACAATACCAAAAACCTCAGAAGTCGAAATTGGTTCAACTTTGTTAATAATAGTATGAGCTTCGTATTTCATACTTTCTCCAATAAAATCGTCATTGATATGTTTCTTGATTTGATTCGATCTGCGTGACTGCAGTTTGTAAATTGAATACAAAACCCTTCTGACATGAGCGTAGGTCTGTTTACCCAACTTGTTTATACCTCCATTTCCTAGCACTCTCTCCATCACTCTTTCTTCGTCGCACAACGCTCGTACAATCTGCATTCAAATTACGTTGCTTCGTCCTTTGAGCCACCCAGACAATATTTAATACATCGATATAAGGGGGCACACAAAATAATGTGAACTAATCCTTTTCATGATCAGCTCTCAGAGATAAAAAAAATTCAATATAATAAGACGCATTCAAAAAAAAAACTATGAGTAAGTTCAGTATCTCGCCGATAGGGTCAAAAACACCCTAAGGTACTGAGCTCATAAAAGTAGAACTACAGGTCCACGCTCCGATCAGTGCTCATTAAATGCTCCCTTAGTCTTTCCTTAAATACCAAAAGTGAGTTTGCCTTCTTAACCATTTCTGGTAGATTGTTATATATATATATATATATATATATATATATATATATATATATATATATATATATATACGCAAAGCATCATTCTTTAGACGGTCCGTTCTGGCAAAAAGTATTACGAATTGATCTGCATTCTTTGCATTATATGGGTTGATCTGTGATACCTTAATTAATTATGTGCGTCCCGTTCCTTTAGTTTTAAAGTTTTTGCAGATAAACTTAGCTTTCCCCATTATAATGATTTGACTAAAGGATAATGATTTTGCTAATTGGTAAACCAAACTGGTTTAAGCAAGCATTGTCAGTTACAGAATGTTTTTATACGCTTTGGCCGGCGGCCGAGATATATTATTTAAATTTTGCGTTGAAGATTGACTCCAAATAAGTACTCCATAATGTAATTTCGTCAGGACAAACGCACTCAGAACAAGTTTCTTGGTGTGCATTGAAAAAGACTCATATATTCTTAACAAGCCTCTTATTGAGGCTAATTGCATCCTTAAGTTATTTGTGTGTGGCAACCAGGTCAAACGATGCTCTATGATAAGACCAAGATATTTCGTTTCTATCACTCTTTGCAATATTTCGCCGTTAATATTTAGTTCGACATCTATGTCTCCTTTGTTCTTTTGCTTAAAAACAATATTTTTTTTCTTTGTAGTGTTCAATACTAGTTTGTTTTCGATTAACTACTGATGGAGTTTTCCTAAATGTTCGTCGATAGCGTTCTCAGTGGCAGTTTAGTCTCGTCCTGAATAAAGTAGAACTGTGTCATCAGTATATCCCGTATTTAGATTATTTGTGTATAGCAAGAACAAAGTTGGACCAAGTATTGAGGCTTGGGGAACTCCTGTTTTTGTAGGTGCTTGATCGCTCAGGACATTGTCGATTAAAGTTCTCTACGATCTTCCCTCCAAGTTACTCTTAAACAACTGTTTAGGCCTACCCTGAAGCAAGAGGTCATGATCAACTGTATCAAATGCTTTTTTTCAAATCCACAAAAATTGTGATGACATAATCACCTCTGTCAAGTCCTAGATTGATGAAACGTGTGACAGAATGTAGGGCATCCAAAGTACTCTTGTTCTTTTGAAAACCAAACCGATGTTTGCTTACGATAGAGTTTTCAACTAAGAATGATGTCAATCGATTGTTTAGTATTTTTTTCAAATATCTTACTAAATACCGTCAGCAGCGCATTCGGGCGAAAATTACTCGGGTCGAGATGTTCACCACCCTCGAATATAGGAATTATTTTTGCAAGTTTTTCTTCTTCCGGAAATGACCCATTCCTAATATGCACGTTTATAAAATTTACCATAAGCTCGCCTATGTCCTCCTTTATTATACTAATCTCATTCATCGTGATGCTATCAATGCTTGGCGACGTATTCTCTTCCAATCCATTGATTACATTTAAGGCTTCCCTTATATTTGTTTGATGAATGTTAAGGATGGAATTTATTGAGATATTTGTAGTATTTAAATTATTTGCTGAGTGGCAACGATTTCTTTAGTGATTCTTCCACCAATTGTTGAAAAAAAGTTATTTAATGAGTTCGCCGTATCACGTGGACACGATGTGTTAGAGGGCTCATCAGGATTCAGTTGAAAATTTTGTGAGATATTCTGGGTTGAAGAGTTATCCTTTACCTCATTTATTGTTTTCCATATTTCATGGGAGTTGTCAGCCGCTGTTTGATTCTACTTGAGAATTATAAGAATTTAGCCTCTCTCACCAGTCGTTCTGATTCTTTTTTCGCTTGCATATATACAAACTTGAAAGCCTGGTTTCCATTCTTCTTCCTGTAGTCCATGTTTGCCTTCCTTTTTAGGGTTTCATTAAATAATTTTACAAAACCCTACTAAAACCGCGCCTGTCTGACCGTCCGTCCGTCCGTGTGTCACAGCACTTTTTTTCGCACACCGTATATGCTACAAACTTAAAATTTTGTGTCAAGGTGTAAAGTGATGCCCTCTTCAAAGTTTACCTACTCCCCATATAAGGGAGTAGCCCCTGAAAAAAAATATTTCATCAAAGGTAACCGATATGGGTATCAAATGAAGGTACTTTTTGCTTCCCTCCTCGCGATGGGATACCTGTGATCTAAAAAATCTGAAAAAATTATAGAGGTAGGTTTTTAGGAGCACAAGAACAACAAATACCTTAGAAGTCAAAATTCATTCAACTTTGTTAATAATAGTATGAACATCGAAGTTTCCATTTTACCCAATAAAATCATATGGATACCCTTAAATTCAATGACAACCGATATTTAAGGAGTTTATACAAGATCCTAATACTCTGCAAGTTTGATGAAAATCCAATCATATTCACGGTAGTTATAGCCATTTGAAATTTCTCCAAATACAACAACAATATCGCGCGATTTTGGTATTTTACGGACTTCCCATTGAATCAGACTCTGCAGTTTTGATTTGATCTTCTTGAAATTTTCAAATAAGATCAACAATATAATTTTTTGGGGGGATTCATGATTTGAGTGATTTTTGTTAGTTTGCAACAAAGTGACAACCGTTGAGAGTACAGAAGCAAGGGATTTTCTTATAAACGTGCACATCTCTTTGACATGTCTCTCGCCTTTATTCGTTGCTGGTGACTGCACTTCGCACGTTGGGTACAAAACTCTTCTGAAATGACCAACTTGTTTTAATATTTGCATCAATTATTTTTTTCATTATTCAAGTCCGTTGTCGAAACTTGATTTTTTTCTCAATTGTAGAGCTTTGCTTAGCAGATATGATGATATTTTTGAGTCCAATAACACTTTTTGGTTCCCGCTTTTTCAGTAATTTTCGTATGTTTGATTTAAAGAGCTGCTTGTCTAGATATATGAACGTTTTGTAGGTCGGCTTCTGTTTGTTCAGGGTTTGGTCTTGAATAGCTATTTTTAACACACGGTTATCTAGCTCCAGCCAGTCCTCAAATGTGTATGTCATGCTTTCAGCGACTTTTAAATCATTGGTTACTATATGATCCAGACAGGTATTTGATACTAGGCGAGTAATTTTGTTGTTATTTATGATTATCACTCCATTCGTTTCTAGCGTATCCTTATAGATCCTTGATTCTGGTGATTCAATTAGTACTTCAATGTTTGTGTCCGCTAATGTGATTAAATTTTTTTCAGTTGAAAATAATGTATCTAGTGGTGTACTAAAATCTTGCGCATTTATACGGTTGGGGTTGTAGTTCATCGCTAATTTTATGTTTTTACCTGCATGGCATACTGCAATTATTATAACGTTATATTTATCAGGCGTCACTCTCTTGGTAACGAAATTGATTTTATTTTTTACGTATATTGCTGTACCTCCACCTCTTCCAGGTTTACAGGAGAAAAGCGCATTATATCCTTCAATATTGTAATATCATGCTTCTTCTGGGTAAATCCAGATTTCATTGAGAATAATTTATTTATTTATTTATTTATATTCCATTTAACAGATAAAACATCATCCAATTACAAAATGGAACAAAATAAACAGAAAAGAAAAATAATGAAAATTAGAATTGAGTGTTCAAGTTAATATAAACAAGTTGGGTAAACAGACCTACGCTCATGTCAGAAGGGTTTTGTAATCAATTTACAAAATACAGTCACCAGATCGAGTCAAATCAAGAAACATGTCATAGACGATTTTATTGGAGAAAATATGAATTTCCAAGATCATACTATTATTAACAAAGTTGAACGAATTTCGACTTCTGAGGTTTTTGGTATTGTTAAACTCATAAATATCTCCCTTGATAATTATTTCAGATGTCCATCCGCGACGGAGGAAACACATTTTTCATGTATTTCCCTCCTGTGCCCCCACTGTAGCAAAAACTGATAGTTTAACAACTGTTTTGAAAAGCTCCCATGAAAACTTTCATTTCATACTCATATCGGCTACGTTTGATGAATTTTTTTTAAGGGCCACTCTCCTGTACTGTTATCATCGATTAATGGCCAATTTTTTCGAATCCTAGAATGGTTACAATGCCCTTTTGCTAGGAGCTCTCTCCCACCTCTTTGACTTGTTTCACTTATGAGCATTAATTGTAGGTACTCATCTTCAGTCATTCATTAAATTGAATCAAGTGTTCAAAGCATGCACCTTAAACGTTGAAGTTGGGAAAAAATAACTCAAAATTATTCAATCTTCGCATTTAAAACAGCCACTATTTTGTTTTACGATTGCTGATACCACTAGCTGAACCGATTCTCAAAGATATACATGACACCTTTCATTCCTGAAATTTCCATATAAATCCTAGCAAAACTGGAGTGTCTGAGTCGGTAAAAAGCGCATGTTGTTCCATAGCCATATGTTGCCATAGTAATAAATGCGGCGCATATTGTTCCATAGTAATACAGGAAAATTCAAACTGCTATAACTTCGCTAAATATGGTTCAATCTTTATGAAACTTTCAGGATAGATCAATCTTACAATAGACATCGTACTGAATTTCATTGAATTTAAGGGTACCGTTAAGATTTTATTCAAGAAAACATAAAATCGATATATCATACTATTACTAACAAAATTGAGTGAATTGCGACTTCTGACGTATTTGTTGTTGTCGTACTCATCAAGGCCTACATTCCTGATTTTTTTCAGATTTTTCGGATGAAAGGTGTCCAATCGCGAGGGGGGGGGGACACAAATTTTTCGTGTATTTCCCCTCCCTGTGCGCCCCTCGAAGCGAACTTTGCCAAACTAAGACCTGTTTTGAAAAGTTCTCATCAAGGCCTTTCATTTGATACCCATATCGGCTACCTTCAATGAAATTTTTTTTTTCGGGGGGTCACTCTCCTATATGGGGAGACCCCCCTTAAATACCTTACAAAATTTTTTTGTAGTTGAACTTTGAAGAGATCACCACTTTACACCTACATACAAAATTTGATGTTTCTAGCTTAAGTAGTTTCCGAGAAAAACTGCTGTGACACACGGACGGACGGACGGACGGACGGACAGACGGACAGATTGGTCGCGAAACTAATAGGGTTTTGTAAAATTATTTTACAAAACCCTAAAAAGAAATTCAATGGTAATAACAACAATAAATATGCGTGTAAAATTAAATCAAAGCGCACAAAAAAAGAAATTAAAGTCTAATATTTACTCCAGTTGAGTTTTAAGAATCAGGCTGCTTAATCTCAATTTAAAAACAAGTTATGAGTCGGAAAAAGGACCAAGATCAAGCTTATCATGATTCCTTACCATTCGTATAATAGGAGAATGAAAATATAAATTTGTACGGGCATACGGTAGCACGAAAAAATTGTTTGCCCGAGAAGAACGCGATGATTGACGAAGACGTAAGACTGCAAACAATGTTAATGAAATTTGAAAACTGATCTAGAAAAACGCGACGGGACGACAGAGTAGGCAAATGTAGGAAGGATAAACGGCAGTCATAGGGTTGATATGGGATTTTGAATTTGTAAAACAAGACACGAGTAAATTTACGCTGGACATTCTCTAACGAGTCAATGAGGTAGGAGTGTCGGGGAGACCAAACTACAGAGCAATATTCGAGGATAGGACGGGCAATACAGATAAACAAGCGGACGGGGGAAGATATATTGTTAAATTTATGAGCATGCCTGAAAATAAACCCCAATATTTTCGAGGCCCTAGTAGTCACGATTAGAACGTATGCATCAAAATTGAGCTTAGGATCAAAAGTAACGGCAAGGTCCTTAGCAGAGCTCACAGCAGCGAGTGAGACTTCATTCAACATATAGGTGAAAGTCAGCGGAGAACGATTTAGATTAAAAGTTATTTTATAGCATTTGGCAACATTAAGACAGAGGTAGTTAGACGAACACCAGTTACGTTAGTGCAATCAGGTCCACCTGAAGATATTGACAATCTTGTACAGACCTGATAGCTCGAACGACTTTAAAATCATCGGCATATAGTAGGCAATTGGAAGCGATAACTGAAGGAAGATCATTTATAAACAATAGGAATAAGAGGGGACCTAAAATGGAACCTTGAGGAACACCAGAGGACGAATAGAATGGAATAGAGGTAGTTCCACAGTAACTAACACAACATATACGAGAAGAGAAGTAGGAGTCCATCCATGATAAGAGACGGCCGACAACCCCAAAACTTTTCAGTTTGTAACAAAGAAGTTGATTGTTGACCGTGTCAAATGCCTTCGAGAAGTCAGTGAAGATTACACCAACCTGCAATCGATTGTCTAGGGCCTTAGCAATGAAATCGGTGAATTCAATTAAATTTGAGGTCGTAGAGCAACCTTTGAGAAACCCATGCTGTTCCTTCGATAAGATAGGGGTCAATGAAACTGAAAGCCAGTTATGTACCAGACGCTCAAGTAATTTTGGAAAACAGGAAATTAAGGAAATAGGACGATAATTGGACACAGAAGAAGGATCACCACTTTTAAGAATAGGAGCAACGTTTGCTCTTTTCCAATAAGTAGGGAAAATACCAGTCTTTAGACTGAGGTTGAAGAGAAATGCCAGAGGGATACAAAGTGAAGACGCTAATGACTTGCAAAAATATTCGACAAGCCCAGAATCAGGGGATATATTAGGATTAAGTGAATTAATTAGGGACTCAACTTCGATATGGTCAGTAAAAAGTGAAAAAATGTCAATGGAGTGAAGTACGGGTGTATTAACTGGATAAGCAAATCTTTGTCAGGGTTTTGCTGCAGGTAAATCTGAATATCAATTAGCTTGTGTCTTAAGCTTCTTATATTAGCATACATGAGTGTTAAATTTGTTTCACTTGATTGTTTTGTAAGATTAGCAATCATCGAAGTTGTAGTCGGTGCTCCTCCTAGTGATCAATATTCTGCATTGAAGCTCCGGACACTCCACCGAGTCAGCTCTGTGGGAATGATCAGCATTATTATTGTTACCAATACAGTTGTGTTATGAACGAGCGAAGGAAATTCCCCAACTACCGTTTAGCGCCAGCGAATGAAGGCTTAATGTTATGAACGAGCGAGTGGAACTCCCACCTACCGTTTAGCGCTTAAGCTTCAGCAAATGTCGGCAATGTACATTATACTAATAAGCGCTAGCAAATGATAATTATGTATGGTGCGGCCGATATGCCACTGTTAAGCTTCAGCATATGGATGACGCGTACACGCCGGCGATTGATCACAAGCAAGAAGCTCTATGTATGAGTGAGTTAAGGGAGCTTAAAGCGATCAAATGTAAAAGCTTTCACCAGCCGACTGAGAGCTGCGGCGAATATGGGGGCGGAAGCTATCCTCACTCATACTTATGCAAAATATTTCCCCTAAGCTAGCTACAATAATATCGTAAATATCGTAGAATGGCTCTCATCATCTACAAATTAATAAAGCGTAGTGGGAGGAAAATTTTCTAGTAAATGAGAACATACGTACTCATCGCCTCAGCGATTTTAACAGTGAAGTAGAACAAAAGCTCGGATGGAGTTAATATTTATAGTCATCGAGGAACTGTTGAGAAGCGGTCTTGTTCGAGTCCAGTTGGAAGTGAGTCATGTATACGGTAACAAACAATTCTCAATTGAAGAACTTTTGCAGACGTTGCATTTTTCTAATTATGGAAATTGCAACGAGATCATTTCTAAAATGACATATGTCTAATCCAGACATAGTGTCAGCAAAATTAGACTATTTTGGGAAACCGTATCCACGGCGTCGCCCCCAGTCTGTACCCGGTACTCTAAACGTAAACTAAAAAGTTTAGTTAAAAGTGGAAAAAGTACGCTGTTATTTCTGTTGTTGGAATTATTCGTGACATCTGCGGTTTAAGTTGAAGTTGGAAGTGCTGTTCGGTGATCAATAAATGATGAGGGGTGAGGTACTGGCTTGCGCCGCGATCCTCAATCGGCCTTTTCGCGTTTCACGCCGCGTGGCCAGCTTGATCCATTTACTCATCTTCTCCGATTCACTTTACGGCCTGTCGCTAATATGGGATGCGCGCTCAATGAATAGCAGGCCTGACTCAAAGTCAGGAGTGATTCACTCAACTTTGATCGAGGATCATCGAACGACATCATAAAAATCTAAGTATACGTACTTAATTGTAAGCATCGTGTAAACGTATAAGGAAAATTAAAAATAAAGTAAAAATAATTAATTAACTCTTGCCATGGTTGATTTAGTTTGGATGGTTATGCTAGTAGTTAAGTGTCGTACTCCCCGGGAGCCTTGATGATGTATAGACGATACACATCAAATTGAGCTTCCAGTTCATGCCAGTATACTTAGGGTATACTGGTTATGTAACAGTCGGAGCACTTCTCAATCGTGCTTTTGCATCCTTTAGGTCATGCTTTCCTCCACATTTCCCACATATTTGCTCCCCTTCACATATTGAAGTTTTGTGATTGAATTTTTGACATTTATAACACCTCGTTCCGTTAAAGTCTTCCTTCACAAAATTTAATCCATAATCTATATCAACGTATCTATTTGCAAGCCTCTTATACATGCTCCCATTTACCTGGATGATGTGCAACTACCTTCCATTTCTTCTCCGCCTAGCATGTACGAGTTTCATAGAATCTCGCTCCTCTATACGAGTACTCGGATTTAATGATTGAATTTCATTTCTTAATTCCTCATTTGAATATTGATTTTCTAGACAATTGATGACAAGTCAGGCTGTCGCAATCTGGTCTCAGCAATATCATACTCATCTTTCATTACCTCCGTTGCTATATTAAAGAGCGAAGCAGCATTTTCATTTGTCGATGTTTTGATAACCGCCCCACCATTAACATAGGCCACATTAGTTGAAGAGGAATTTTACATTTTGATGGCCTGATCTTCGACTTAAAATCAATGTGTTTTTTCTGAGGAAAAGTGCTTTCTAGGCTTAATTATAATCCTTTTTTGTGATATTGTATTTGACCAATGCTCTGATGGAGGAGAAGTAAAATTTTAATAATTTCGGCATATGAAGGCTTGCTCGCAGACGTAGATGTATCGATTAATAAGCTTACAGTCGAGTTCATCTCTTCAATCTGGCTTTGCAAATGAATCATTAATTGGAAGAGTTGGTCTTCTTCAGACTTTTGGTGCTAAGTTCTACATCCAGCACACATCCAAATCACATCTTCAAGGCGAATTTGGTGAACGTTGTTAGAGTAACATAAAATAACAATATTTTCGTGGTATAAAAATAAGTTTACTAATTTGATAACTCAACTGGATCCAACTCACAAGCTCCTAACACGTCTTGTTACGTTCACAGTTGAGAAAAGAAAGGGAAGAACGTAATAGTTGACGTGTATGTTTACATTATACTTATTTTCTATACATCAGTTTATTCATCTTATTTTAATTTTAATGTTTGCCACAAACATATTCCGGAGAGGCCGGTTAAAGCTGATATGTTTTGCTTGTTGATGCTTCGTATATATTTTTAGTGAAATATTAAATAAATATTATTTGATAATGAATCGTGAAGCATGTACAGTCTTCCACAAAAGTCAAGGTACAGAGAATCGGTAACTGAAAATTGTATTACTGAATCAATATTTTTATTTGAAAACCAAAAGTTATGAAATGGTAATAATACGAGTTCTGTTGAATTTAAGTTTTCATAAATTTAAAGGGATTCGGCAATAATGATCATTGAAGACAATCATTTTTTGTTGGCAATGTCTCTTTTCTACTCCACAAAAGTCTTGGTACAGTTGCAGAAAATGCCCTGTTATTTGTAAAAAGGGGAATCCCCCAAGTTCATATTATCAGAGTGAGTTAACAACCGAACGCCGCTGTCTTTAATATCGCGTCCGTATTCGTGGTGTATCTTTTATTTAATAAAATTTTTAAAAAATGAGTCGAAAGGAGTTGAGTATTAAGGAGCGTGAAATAATTATTAATCTGCATTCAAATCAGAGCAAATCATATTCTGAAATAGTTGAACTAGTGTTGCGAAGTCGGTCAACCATTCAAAAAGTGACAAACCGATTTAAGAAGGAAAATAGAGCGGAAAATGTGCCCCGAACAGGTCGTCCATCTAAACTAAGTGCAAAGGACAAGAGAAAAATTTCGCGAATGGTAAAACAAGATCCATTTCTAAGCTGTAGAAAAATCTGCGATGTTCTTGGAATTAATGATAAGAAGGAGGTTAGCGCAGAAACTGTGCGCAGAGCTGTCGTAGAAGCTGGATTTTCATCTCGTACGCCTAGAAGAAAACCTCTTGTAAGTTCCATAAACAAACAAAAAAGAATAACATTTGCAAAAGCATAACCAATAACGTTTTGGGATAATGTTTTATTTTCGGATGAGTCTAAATTTTGTATATTTGGTGTAAATGGGCATAAGAGGGTCTGGCGAAAAGTAGGAGAAGCATTTAATCCCAAGAACACTATTAAAACAGTAAAACATGGAGGCGGTGGTGTTATGGTTTGGGGTTGCATGGCTGCTGCTGGAGTTAGAAATCTGACATTCATCGAAAATACTATGGATCAGAACTCTTATTTAGAGATTCTACGAAACAACATGAAACAAAGTGCAGCCAAATTAGGTATACGACAAGATTTCTTGTTTCAACAGGACAATGACCCTAAGCACACTGCGCATAAAGTTCGAATGTGGCTATTGTACAATACTCGCATGCTTGCTACACCGCCTCAAAGCCCTGATTTGAACCCTATAGAACATCTTTGGAATGAGCTTGAGACAAAAATCCGAAAAAGAGTGATATTAAGCAAGGCGCAGCTTAAGGATGTTATATTGGAGGAGTGGGCCAGAATCAGCAGCGAATTTACTAAAAAATTGGTATATTCTATGCTTAAAAGACTGAAGTCAGTAATTCAGATGAAAGGATATCCGACAAAATATTAAGAAAAGTATAATTCAAATAACTTTGCAAGACTATAATTACAATTTGTATCATTTTTCTTTAGGTGTACCATGACTTTTGTGGACTTCATTCATTGACTTTCCAACACATCATATGTAATAATATATTAATACGACAGAATTTTCGTTTTGTTTTACATGAATTTAAAGTGTAATGATTATAGTTGAAGTAATACCAAAAAAATTTTATCACTATAGGTTTTTTAAATAAAAATATCAAACAATTTTCATGATATTTATCACTGTACCTTGACTTTTGTGGAAGACTGTATATTTAATTCGAAAATACAGGGCTTTCCAATAAGAAATGTTATTTTGATATTAAAAGAAAAATGCCATTTTATAATATAAATGATCAAATGTTTATTTCGTTATAAAGACAAAGATTTGCCGTTATTAGTGAAAAATAACGTCAGGCAAATGACTACTACGACCACGTTTACAGGACCATATCCTTTTCATGAAATTTTCCATAACCAAATCGCAAAGTGGCTGCCCTATGTCCTCGATAGCCTCACGAATTTCATCTTTGAGGTCTTGAATCAACGCTGGGCTGTTGGACTAGATCTACTCTTTTACGTGGCCCAAAGGAAGAAGTCACAAGGTGTTAAATCACAAGATCTCGGTTGCCAATTGTGATCACCTCTTCAAGAGATAACACGATCCTGAAACTTTTCCTGCAAAAGATCAATAGTTTCGTTGCTTGTGTGGCACGTAGCGCCGTCTTGTTGAAAGTAAACGTTGTCCAAATCAATACCATCCAATTCCGGCCATACAAAATCATTAATCATCTCTTGATAGCGCAATCCATTCACCGTTACTGTTGAACCAGCCTCATTTTCGGAAAAGTAAGGTCCAATGACTCCGCCGGACCATAAACCGCACCAAATAGTTACAATTTGAGGATGGAGAGGCTTTTTAACAATAACTCTTGGGTTCCCCGATCCCCAGATGCGACAATTTCGGTTGTTGGCGAGGCCACCGAGGTGGATATGGGCCTCGTCACTCAAAATGATTTTTCGATGGAATTCCGGATCATTTTCATGCATTTCAAGGACCCAATCAGCAAAGACACGACGCTGTTGATGATTGGCCGGCTTGAGTTCTTGTGTTAACTGAACTTTATAAGCCTTCAGACCCAAATCTTTATGCATGCCTAATTCCAAAGAACGACGAGGAATGGACAAACCTGGGTTTTCTTCAACACTTTCCTCTACAGCAGTAATATTCTCGGCTGTTCTTGAGTAACGTACACGGGTTTTTTTTACATCACTAAGTTGTCCCAACAGCTCGAATTTTCCCACCAATTTCTATATTGCGGTCCGACAAGGCGCTTCACGACGACCCAAAAATGTTCGAGTTTTACGAACCGTCTCTGCCAAATTTTCACCATTTTTATAGTGAATCTTAATAATTTCAATGCGTTGTTCAAGCTTACACCGTTTCATTTTTATTAAGAGCATAGTTTCTGCATGTTAAATGTCAAAAATGACAGCTTCAAAGGTTACATCTGCCGAAATAGCGGGCTTTTTAAAATAACACGTCTTATTGAAAAACCCTTTATGTATTACTTAAGAAATATATATATATATATATATATATATATATATATATATATATATATATATATATATATATATATAGATGTATATATATATATATATATATATATATATATATATATATATATATATATATATATATATATATATATATATATTGTCGCGTGTTATTGGTTCGCGGCCTATAATTTTAACGTTCCGGGAAAGTGAAAACGCAATGTCTTTTAATTTAAGTTAAAAGAGTTTATTTAATTCAAGAAAGTGCACAATAATCAGTTTAACACTTTCACTAATTTTAATTTTCACTATTAAAATAAAATCTAACACTTGTCCATAAATTTCTTATCGCAATTGTCTTCTAAATTACTTCACTATTACGAAACACACTTTGCACTCAAACAATGAATTGTCTTTACTTCGCGTTCCACTATATCGCAGTTTTCTTATCGCGGTCGAATGAATGATGATCTCCCCATTCATTCAGCTCGCCTTTATATAGGGTCTCTACCTATTCACCTATTTCTCGCACATTGGCGAATGTTCTACCGAAGGTACCTGGTAGGTTTGAGTGACGTCACTTGCAGATGTTGATCATGCTTGTTGGATTCTCGTGGGTTCGAGTAATGATGATGAAAACAATTGCGACAGTAGCTCGTAGAATTATTTGTACATGTAATTATTTGTACATGTAACACTGCCCCCACCTCAGTTCTTTTCGCCCCGAAAAGATGTGTCGCTATTTGTAGTCAATTCTCCCTGGGTGTAATATGGGGCAAGACGGTCCAGATGCACGATTTTCATTTTAGCTCTCGGCTTACGATGTTCCTGTATTCGGTATACGACGTCGTTGATTCGCTTTGTAACTCGGTATGGTCCCTCCCAATTATGTTGCAACTTTGGAGACCTACCCTTTCGCCGTTGCGGGTTATAAAGCCACACCAAGTCATCTTGCTGGAAGCCAGTAGAATTAGCCTTTAGATCATACCTGGTCTTCATGCGGTCAGTAGCCGATTCGAGGTGTTTTCGCACTGTCTGATGTATCTGGTTCAGCCGTTGTCTTAGATCACTTGCGTACTCCGAGACCGTTTGGGGTTTCTCAGGGGGTGTTCCGAACTTTATATCGGCTGGCAAACGAATAGTCTTTCCAAAAATGACTTTGGCTGGGGCTTGGCCCGTCGATGCATGTTCAGCGGCTCTATACGCCATTAAAAATAGTGGGATATGTCGGTCCCAGTCCCTTTGGTTCTCGTCAACCATTTTGGCCAAGTGTTTATTGAGCGTGCCGTTGAAACGTTCGACCATTCCATCGGATTGGGGATGCAGCGGTGTTGTCCTCGTTTTCCGTATTCTCAGCTGCTCGCACATTTCGCTAAAAACTAGTGACTCAAAGTTTCGGCCTTGATCCGAATGTAGTTCACAAGGCACGCCGTACCTGCTGACCCAATTTAACACTAGCTGTTCGGCTACAGTAGTTGCTTCCTGGTTGGGAAGAGCTCGGGCCACTTGCTGAAATAATCAGCTACAACCAGCGTGTATCGATTTCCCCATTCAGATTCAGGAAAGGGTCCAGCGATGTCAACAGCAATACTTTCGAATGGCACGCCTACGTTATAGGTTTGCATTTGTCCTCTCAGTCGTCGCTTTGGGCCTTTGACGGAAGCGCAAATTGTGCATCTGCGGCACCAGTCCTCTACGTCTTCTCGAGCGTGGAGCCAGTAGAATCTTTCCCGCAATTTCGCTAAGGTTTTGTTAACACCAAGATGGCCTCCCGAGGATCCTTCATGCATTTCCTTTACCACATCGTGGATTCGGCTTTTGGGTAGTATAGTTTGCATCCTATAGGAGCTGCCATCCGCCGTTTCCCATTTCCGCTTGAGTACGCCACCCTCCACCTGTAGGGAGTTCCATTGTGCCCAATAGCTTTTCAGGGTTGCGCCATGCATCGAAACGTCCTTCCACTCCGGTCGCCCAGTCGTCTCCTTCCATACGAGCAATGGTCCGATGTCTTCATCGGCTAGCTGGGCATTTCGAATCTCCTCCGATGACCAACCTTCATCGAATTCGGCCGTTATCACTCGCAGATCAACGGGCGGCTCCTTCTCCTCAATCCGTTGGCAATGTTTGCAGTTAGCTGGACATGGATGACGAGATAGGGCGTCAGCAATTCCATGAACTCTGCCCTTGTGGAGCAGTTGGGGCCTCACTAGGTCTGATCGGATCGTCGATCGGGTTGCACCAGTATCGTTTGTTAGGGTGCATTGTTCTTCATCAACTTGACCAGGAAGGCATCTGTTTGCTTCTCCACGATGTTGCCTTGGCACGGTGCTGGGGATGTCGATACTCGTGGCCGACGTTCGCCCCACGAAGTTGGCCCTTGCAGTTTGATGGGCCTCCATTCTAGGCTCCTGACACGGTCTGGATCTCCACCACCCTAGACAATAGCTCGGTCTTCTTCCCTTCTTGCAGTCTCTTTGCAGGTGCCCTTTTTCCCCGCAATTCCAGCATCTAGGCGCACCATTCACCTGCAGCTCTCGCTCAATTTCCACGCGCTCATACCTGGATTTATCTGTCACTACCTCGCGAACCCGGACAGTGGTACGGGTCACATTTTTGGCTGCCTCAAAATTTAAACTATAAGCCAATGCTTCCTTGACTGTTTGCTTTTGAGCTAACCGCACGGCTTGTTGCAATTCCTTGTCCTTTAAGGCGCTGATGAATGCTTCTGCTGCTACGTCATCTCGATGTTCTGGGTCGTACGCTGGGTACGCCAAAAGTGCCAATCGCTCAATGTCTTGTGCTAGCTGCTGCAAGGTTTCGCCAGACTTCTGCATCCGATTCCGTAGCTGCGCCCGGTAAATCTGCTTCAGATGATCGTCTCTATAACGCATGTCCAGCGCATTCATTATAGCAGCCGGGTTTGAATGCAGCTCAACGGGGATCGTCTGCAAAAGCTCGGCAGCTGGGCCTCTTAGAGCCAGAATTAACGCAGTTGCTCGTTCCTGCTCATTCCAGTGATTTATCCTAGCGGTGGCTTCAAACTGGATTTTGTAAATACTCCAGACCGTTTGCCCATCGAATATTGGTGCTTGCACATTTCTGGATGTGCTTTGCGCTGCGGTTATAAGCGGGGCTGGTAAGGTGGTTACTACTGCCTTCGCTGCTTCCAATTCTTTTTTCATGTTTTCCATCTCATGGTTCATTCTCGCTTCGACCTGGCTGATCTCATAGTTAATTTTCTCCTCTACCTGGCTGACCTTCTCCTCGACCTGGTAAACCTTTTCCTCGACGCATTTAATTTGATTGTTCAGGCTACCGAGCTCCACTTTTATTTCGGTTGACTGTTTTTGCACTTCCTTGATTACGATCGCTTGTTGGTCCAGCTTCGCTGATTGTTCATTTAACTTCGCTGATTGTTCATTTAACTTCGCTGATTGTTCATTTAACTACGCTGATTGTTCATCTAGCTTCGTCGTTAAGTTGGATGACTGTTCATTGAGCTTCGCAGTTAAATTGGATGACTGTTCATTGAGCTTCGCAGTTAAATTGGATGACTGTTGTCGCTGCTCTTGCTGCATCAGCATCAACATTTGCATCAGCGCATTTTCTGGTTCCTTTGGTTTTGCTGTTTCAGCTTCACCACCTTCTGCGCCTTTTTCTGCATCTGTAGGCTCACCCGAATCTAGATACGCACCTTCCGACTCGATTGCATCACGCAAGCGTGCAATCAGTATGGCCTTTGTACCTTGTGTAGCCAGATTTCGTTGTTCCAACTCCTCTTTGAGCTCCGATATGCTCAATTGATTAATTTTTAGATTTAAATTTCCTGGCATTTTCATTGTTTCGGCTATTTTTCCACGTTAACTTTCACAATTGTGCACTTCAAAAATGTTTAATCGTTTTCACTTCCAAAATTTTCTTTCTCACTTCTGACACCATTGTCGCGTGTTATTGGTTCGCGGCCTATAATTTTAACGTTCCGGGAAAGTGAAAACGCAATGTCTTTTAATTTAAGTTAAAAGAGTTTATTTAATTCAAGAAAGTGCACAATAATCAGTTTAACACTTTCACTAATTTTAATTTTCACTATTAAAATAAAATCTAACACTTGTCCATAAATTTCTTATCGCAATTGTCTTCTAAATTACTTCACTATTACGAAACACACTTTGCACTCAAACAATAAATTGTCTTTACTTCGCGTTCCACTATATCGCAGTTTTCTTATCGCGGTCGAATGAATGATGATCTCCCCATTCATTCAGCTCGCCTTTATATAGGGTCTCTACCTATTCACCCATTTCTCGCACATTGGCGAATGTTCTACCGAAGGTACCTGGTAGGTTCGAGTGACGTCACTTGCAGATGTTGATCATGCTTGTTGGATTCTCGTGGGTTCGAGTAATGATGATGAAAACAATTGCGACAGTAGCTCGCAGAATTATTTGTACATGTAATTATTTGTACATGTAACAATATATATATATATATATATATATATATATATATATATATATATATATATATATATATACATAATTTCAAATGGTAAAATACATAGTTTGTTAATTGATCTTCGTAACGTACCTGATGCCATTTTTACTTCAACAACTCTTAATTTCTGATCTGGCCCATAAAATAACTTAATGAACCAGGCTAATGGCCTTTGTAGTGGAGCTGATTGCTTACTTTTTAATATTACCAGGCTACCTTCCTCAATGTTGGGCTGATTACGGCTGTTTAACTGGGATATACAGTGGGCAAAAAAAGTTATCGGCCACCAGCGATTTTTTTACATTTTTGTAGTTTTTACATTAAGAAACATAATATTCAAGTTGAACCTCATTGATGTACTCAAATTTTAATGTACACTTTCAGATTCTATACATTTTTACAAAATCATTTGTATTTGGTATAATATATAATTGTTTTTTTCGAACGAGGTGCATGACCGGCACAAAAAAAGTCATCGGCCACATGCCGTTACTCTACTTATCACTTGTAATTTGATGACTCATCAATAGCAACCAACTGTTACAATTGAACATTTTTAATTGTTAAAAAAATATACATTTTATTTTTGAATGTATATGGATAGTATAGGTGATTGCAGAGGAACGTGTTCTTTTTAAGAGTATGGCGGCTATTGTTTCCTTTATCTGCGTGGAAGAAATCTTCGAGACATTTTCAGAACATTATCTAGAATCTTCGAGACACGCCCAGGAAATTCGGGATCATTAGCTAGAACCGTCTATAATGATCCCGAAGCGTAACGAATTTCCTATAAAAGCAAGTCAAAACCTCGGGATGAGTCAGTCAATGTTCAACCGTGCTCCAGATGAATTCTATCTGTATCCGATCCTTTACGCTCTATTGCACTCGGGCTAATCATTGTACTTCGTATCATATTTTCTTGTGAGAACCGTTCGTGTAATAAAGTTTTTCTTTTGATTTACGCGAGTGTTTTTAGTGAGATCCCTATCCAGAAGAGAGAAGATAAAATGGCTCCTAGAAGAGAAACGACAATCGAAGAACGACAAATAGTCATGAATCTCTACATCGATGGTAAAAGTGTGCGCGAAATTGCACAAATAGTTTCTAGACCACGACCAACAGTCAATTTCATCATCAAACAGTTCAAGACCACTGGTACACTGCTCAATAAAATAAGATCCGGCCGGCCACCTAAAGTCAATGATCGTGTGCGCAACGCTATAATTCGAGAAGTAAAGAAAGACGCAAGGGTTTCTGCTCCGAAAATAGCAACAAACGTTGCTGCATCAGTTAACGTGAGCATTACACCACAAACGATTTGAAATGTTTACATAAACATGGGTGCCACGGCTGAATATCGCGCAGAAAGTTCTTAGTCAGTAGTAAGAACAAAGCCAAGCGAATGAAATTCGCTATTGATCATACAGATAAGCCGCAAACATTCTGGAACAAAGTCATTTGGTCAGACGAGAGCAAATTCGAGCTTTTGAAGTCAAAAGTCAAGGTTACCATTTGGTGTCAAGACGGCACAGCGCTCGACCCGAAAAACTTAACGCCAACTGCTAAACATGGAGGTGGAAACATTATGGTTTGGGGATGTATGGCTGCTTCTGGTGTTGGCAAATTAGTTTTCATCGATGGAAGAATGGACAAATATGTTTGCAAGGACATTTTACAGAAGAATTCAATAGTAAGTGCCCGTCAATTGAAGATTAAGTCAGACTTTGTGTTCCAGCACGACAACGATCCAAAGCACACTGCGCATAGTGTGAAAAACTGGCTGTCCAAAAATGTCCGGAATGTTCTCGAATGGCCCGCTCAATCTCCAGATCTAAACCCAATCGAACATTTGTGGGACCATTTGGATAAAAAAATACGACATCACACTATTTCCAACATCAATCAGCTAAAATCTGTCATACAAAATGAATGGAACCAAATTTCTTCGGATGTGACTAGTAATTTAGTAAATTCTATGCCCAGAAGACTGCAAGCAGTTCTCCAAGCTAAAGGTTACCCAACTAAATATTGATCATTTGCAAATACACTGCTATTGTCATAAAATTTGAGCTAAAACACTATAAAACGTATATAGGCCGACGACTTTTTTGCGTCAGTTTTGGAGCTTATTGTAAACAAACAATATTATGACGTAACATATCAAAATGATTTCTTCAAAAATGTATTTAATCTGTAAGAATACATCCTGGCATGAATAAATAAATGCATTTTTATTAAAATCTACATTTTTTTATTAAAAAAAAAAACACCAAAAAATAAAAAAATTTCAAGTGGCCGATGACTTTTTTTGCCTACTGTATATTGCTTATGCCACACTTGCCAGAAATGATGCTAAATCTACGTGCACTGCCTCCAAAATTTAAGTTCGCTCATTGGCACAGTTGTAATGTCAGACTCTGGGATAGCTGTCATAGCTCTTCCAATTAAAAAATGGCTGGGAGTTAGACATGATAAATCAGAAGGGTCTCTACGGAATGGCGTCAACGATCGGGAATTAAGTATTCCTTCTACGCATATGTTAATTGTATTAAATTGATCATACGTAAAAATCCTAGGACCTATTATACTTTTGAAATAAAACTTGACGCTTTTTACAGCTGCCTTCCAAAGGCCTTCGAAAGTGGGGGAATAGCTGGGTATGTAATCGAACTCAATGGGCTTTTTCAGACGCAGCGTCAAAAGTGAGCGTTAAACAGGTTATATGGGCAAGAAGAGTGAGAGGCATTGGGGGAACCTGATGGTAAAAACAAGCCGAAATTGTTTAGGGTGAACGAGCGTAACGCACATACACGAATGCATTTTGTTGATCATTTGGTGGAGGAAATTTTACACAAACGCCGGTAATCATTCCGAATTGAACATTCGGTGAAGAAGGTAGTCGTCATGAAACGATTGCCTTCCTTTAATTTGCGGGCAAAAATGGATGTTTGGACGCGAGAAGTTACGCGTTATTTAATAAATTTATAAAAGTGGAGGCCATGTTCAATTTCAGGAAACAACACGACGAATATCACGATTTCAATAAAGTTAAATTGCCTATTGTAAATCCATAGAAAATTAACAGTACGCATAATCTTTATAGAATCACATTATAATAAGCCAGTTGACAACACAACAAGAAAAATATGCGACTAAAAAGGATATTCAAATTTGGAATATATTTTTTAGAAAACGGAAAAACACGGAGGATTCATAAAAATCCAATAGAAGTTTGAATCGACAAACTTTAACAATCATAATATACATTTTTCATTCCAGTTTTTGCTACCCCGTGCACAATTCAAGGCTAAAACATCAATTCTCAATCGCTCATCTCTCCGTCTTCGCTTTCGTGTTGTCCGAACGACGTTTAACGATCAAATGATCCTTTTGACACATACACTCGCAAGACGTGTATCGTATACAAAAATAGGTTGGCTGAACTATGCAACGTGTAAACATAAGGGCGTAAGCGCGAAACCTGTTTGGATATGGGTTTTTACCATTCCCGTGTGAAAGAGCCCAATGCCTCTAGAAGTTGCACAGTTCACAATGGCGATTGGCGTTGAGTGAAGTTGTGCAACTTATAGAGCTCCTTCAGCATACTGTCCGACCCTTTAAATATTTTTCCATTGTCACAGTGTTGGTATTGGGAAGTCTACGCCGTGAAACATTCAGTTGTCATATCCGAGTATAATTCCAAATACACACACTTTGTGACATAGCACACAAACAAAGCATCATATCCTTTGTAACCACACTTCTATGAATAGTGGATTGCTTAATTTAGAAAGGACCACAATAATCAATGCCCACTACAGCAAAAACGTAATGGTAATGATCCCATCAGTTGAGAGGCAGCCTGTAATGATTTTAAACATTTTAAGTCCAACGCGGAACCGACCTCTCATCGGTTCTAGACGTTAAGTCTGAGTAGTGCCAACGGATGGTACCAACCGGTCAACCAATCCGTGCACCGTAGCCCATTCACGCGGTGGCTGCTTGTCGGCCAACTAGTTCGGAGAGGATTTCGGTCGCGGGTCTCCGAATGGGTTACGCTCATTTACATAATTCAGCCACCTATACACGCCCGTTTTCAAACGCGTTACAAAAAAAAACAAAACCATACGGAGAGGAAACCTATTTTACGTTACTCCGTATTTCTTCATTAACCAGTCAAAAATACAAACGCTAATTTTTATTTCGCGTTCCCGAATTTCCGACGCGGTACCGAAAAGTATGCTACGCTAACTCAACCCGACGAAAACTACGTTAAAGAAAACTCAAAGTCAACTAAGGTACCGCGTACCGCACACGACGCGAAACCGACCTCAGCGGATTTTTCTAAACCCTACCCTCGCGACGACATACTTACCCTGCACTTCCTTCCCCGCTGAAAAAAAAGAAGAACCACTGAAAAGGAAAGTCCGTTGGTTTGTTAGCAATTCATTTTAATGTCAAAGCCTGTAGGTGATGCACTATACTCGTATTTCAAAAGTTACAATAATTTACAGGATGCTTTTCAATTGTTTCAACTAATTCAATGGTATTCCAATCATTCTTTAGATTATTCTAATTTTCTCTTAGTTTAAAGGAACAATCAAATTGAAATCATTTAAACGATATCGATGGTTACGTTCTAACAATTACAAGGATAGAGTATCAGACTGTGATGTTTTTCCTATATTTATGTTTATTTATAATAGTTAAGAATTACCAAACTAGATAAAAAAAATGAAATCATTTAGTTTCAACTACTTATCTCGATCGATTATTATTTATATTATTTTTTTTCATTCAATATAAAACCAAACAGTATTCTTACAATATTGTCATAACTTTAAATGCCGATGATAATACTAGTCAAGAACCTTTTTTTTCGTTTAAATTTAATCACAATAGAGTATGTTGCGAAAACAAAAGTTTTTGCTTCAGTGGGGGCACAGGGGGGAAATACATGAAAAATGTGTTTCCTCCCTAGCGAATGGATATCTGAAATAATTATCAAGGGAGATATTTATGAGTATAACAACAACAAAAATCTCAGAACACGAAATTCGTTCAACTTTGTTAATAATAGTATGATCTTCGAATTTCATATTTTCTCCAATAAAATCGTTTCTTGATTTTATTCGATCTGGTGACTGCATTTTGTAAATTGAATACAAAACCCTTCTGACATGACCGTAGGTCTGTTTACCCAACTTGTTATTTACTATCTAATGTTAATAACCTAAACCGTTTACTAAATCGCGATGATAATTTTGATTATTAATTCATTGCAATGTGGGAAGATATAATGTGACGATACGATTTCCCCACTACTAAGATATTCAACCGAAAATGCAGACTTGATTCTGCAGTCGAATCCAACAAGGTTTGCAGATGAAAATCAAGAAGGGTTTCAACCGGACCACAATATCCGTCATTAAGAAGTATCACGGCACTACTTCACAACATAATAGAGTGATCAATGTTAACAACACAATGATCCCAATCGAAAGGCGATAGAATAAAGATAGATTTTAGAGCCAATTCAGTTCGATTCAAGTATCCATAAAGCTTTCACTCTAAATTTACTTCAGTGTTGAACAATTTTTGAAAAGCACTTTCCGAACTACGAAAATTCGTAACCACAAATTGAACTAACCCAGTTCCTAAAAAAACATTCTCAACCTTAAAGACGAGAAAAAATCCAAAACATAACACAACTCAATCAAAACAAGTTGGGTAAACGGACCTACGGTCATGTCAGAAGGGTTTTGTATTCAATTTACAAAATGCAGTCACCAGATCGAATAAAATCAAGAAACGATTTTATTGGAGAAAATATGAAATTCGAAGATCATACTATTATTAACAAAGTTGAACGAATTTCGTGTTCTGAGATTTTTGTTGTTGTTATACTCATAAATATCTCCCTTGATAATTATTTCAGATATCCATTCGCTAAGGAGGAAACACATTTTTCATGTATTTCCCCCCTGTGCCCCCACTGAAGCAAAAACTGACAGTTTAACAACTGTTTTGAAAAGCTCCCATGAAAACTTTCATTTCATACTCATACCGGCTACGTTTGATGAATTTTTATTTTCAGGAGCCACTCTCCTGTACTGTTATCATCGATTAATGGCCAATTTTTTCGAATCCTAGAATGGTTACAAAGCCCTTTTGTTAGGAGCTCTCTCCCACCTCCTTGACTTGCTTCGCTTATGAGTATTAATTGTAGGAACTCAGCTTCAGTCATTCATTAAATTGAATCAAGTGTTCAAAGCATGCACCTTAAACGTTGAAGTTGGGAAAAAATAACTCAAAATTATTCAATCTTCGCATTTAAAACAGCCACTATTTTGTTTTACGATTACTGATACCACTAGCTGAACCGATTCGCAAAGATATTCATGACACCTATCATTCCTGAAATTTTCATGCAAATCCTAGCAAAACTGTAGTGTCTGAGTCGGTAAAAAGCGCATGTTGTTCCATAGCCATATGTTGCCATAGTAATAAATGCAGCGCATATTGTTCCATAGTAATACAGGAAAATTCAAACTGCTATAACTTCGCTAAATATGATTCAATCTTTATGAAACTTTCAGGATAGATCAACCTTATGAATAGTCATCTATGTACTGAACTTCATAGAATTTAAGGGTACCGTTAAGATTTTATTCCAGAAAACATAAAATCGATAAATCATACTATTACTAACAAAGTTGAGTGAATTGCGACTTCTAACGTATTTGTTGTTGTTGTACTCACCAAGGCCTACATTCCTGATTTTTTTCAGATTTTTCGGATCACAGGTGTCCAATCGCGAGGGGGGGGACACAAATTTTTCGTGTATTTCCCCTCCCTGTGCGCCCCTCGAAGCAAACTTTGCCAAACAAAGACATGTTTTGAAAAGTTCTCATCAAGACCTTTCATTTGATACCCATATCGGCCACCTTCAATGAAATTTTTTTTTCGGGGGGTCACTCTCCTATATGGGGAGACCCCCCTTAAATACCTTATAAATTTTTTTTTGTATTCGAACTTTGAAGAGAACACCACTTTACACCTACATACAAAATTTGATGTTTCTAGCTTAAGTAGTTTCCGAGAAAAACTGCTGTGACACACGGACGGACGGACGGACGGACGGACAGACAGACGGACAGACGGACAGACAGGACGCGATTTTAGAAGGGTTTTGTAAAATTATTTTACAAAACCCTAAAAACTAGCCAATTCCATTTCTTTTTTATGGCGTTGCAATTACTAACTAAGATTTTCAACCCTATTCAGACTCAACCTATTAAAACCTATCGTTTTTATGACTGCATCGCCAACGTCTTCAGAGTATATGCAACATTGTATTCCGTAAAAATTGTAAGCAACATTCCCTAAAGTTAGACATTAGAGAGCAATTCCATTTTAACCTGTTTCTCTTCATACGATCATCCACGGAGTGTGTTCATATTTTATATCCTAGCAGCTTATCCTCAACTGACCCAAAACCAATGGTTTCAATGTGTTCCCAACAAATACATTCATATTTAATCTCAATCCGATTCACTATACCCGTAATGGGTTTGTAATAGAAAACAAGTTGGGTAAACAGACCTACGCTCATGTCAGAAGGGTTTTGTATTCAATTTTCAAAATGCAGTCACTAGATTGTATAAAGTCAAGAAGCATATCAATGACGATTTTATTGGAGAAACTATGAAATTCAAAGACCATACTTTTATTAACAAAGTTGAAAGAATTTCGACTTCTGAGGTTTTTGTTATTGTTCTACTCATAAATATCTCCCTTGATAATTATTTCAGATGTCCATTCGCGAGGGAGGAAACACATTTTTCATGTATTTCCCCTCTGTGCCCCCACTGAAGCAAAAACTGACAGTTTAAGAACTGTTTTGAAAAGCTCCCATGAAAGCTATCATTTCATACTCATATCGGCTACGTTTGATGAATTTTTTTTCAGCGGCCACTCTCCTGTACTGTTATCATCGATTAATAGCCAATTTTTTCGAATCCTAGAGTTGTTACAAAGCCCTTTTGTTAGAAGCTCCCTCCCGCCTCCTTGACTTGTTTCACTTATGAGTATTAATTGTAGGTACTCAGCTTCAGTCATTCATTAAATTGAATCAAGTGTTCAAAGCATGCGCCTTAAACGTTGAAGTTGGGAAAAAATAACTCAAAGTTATTCAATCTTCGCATTTAAAACAGCCACTATTTTGTTTTACGATTACTGATACCACTAGCTGAACTGATTCTCAAAGTTATTCATGACACCTATCATTCCTGAAATTTTCATGCAAATCCTAGCAAAACTGTAGTGTCTGAGTCGGTAAAACGCGCATGTTGTTCCATAGCCATATGTTGCCATAGTAATACATGCAGCGCATATTGTTCCATAAACACAGGAAAATTCAAACCGCTATAACTTCGCTAAATATGATGCAATCTTTATGAAACTTGCAGGGTTGATCGATCTTATAAATAGACATCTGTGTACTGAATTTCATTGAATTTAAGGGTACCGTCAAGATTTTATTCAAGAAAACATAAAATCGATAAATCATACTATTACTAACAAAGTTGAGTGAATTGCGACTTCTCACGTATTTGTTGTTGTTGTACTCATCAAGGCCTACATTCGTGATTTTTTTCAGATTTTTCGGATCACAGGTGTCCAATCGCGAGGGGGGGGACACAAATTTTTCGTGTATTTCCCCTCCCTGTGCGCCCCTCGAAGCAAACTTTGCCAAACTAAGACCTGTTTTGAAAAGTTCTCATCAAGGCCTTTCATTTGATACCCATATCGGCTACCTTCAATGAAATTTTTTTTTCGGGGGGTCACTCCCCTACATGGGGAGACCCCCCTTAAATACCTTATAAAATTTTTTAGTAGTTGAACTTTGAAGAGAACACCACTTTACACCTATATACAAAATTTGATGCTTCTAGCTTCAGTAGTTTCCGAGAAAAACTGCTGTGACACACGGACGGACGGACGGACGGACGGACGGACGGACGGACGGACGGACAGACAGACAGACGGACAGACGGACAGACAGGACGCGATTTTAGAAGGGTTTTGTAAAATTATTTTACAAAACCCTAAAAAAAGAAACGAAATTGTCTTATTTCATTATACACACAGGTCAATGAACTTTGTGCATAACATTCCTTATCTCTTACTAATTGTTTAACTAAAATTTTTGTTATTATATATGATAAAGTAATACGACATTGCCATAGAACATAATTTTTTTGACTTGTTTAAATACGATTCGCGCTGCTTTCTATGAGAAATTTACAGTTACACGTTAAAATCTGCCTTGAGACAATTTTGCTTTGATTGGTCCATGTAACCAATTGACGACAAAGATCAGGGAAAACGACAACCCTTTGTCAGTTGGGTTACGATTACTCTATATTTTATGCTGAACTTTAATACGGTACAAATCTCTTTTACCGTTGTTTAATTTATATGTCCCTGAGATTGGAGTGGATTTGACTGGTATGCAACATACTCACTGTGATATGGCTTTGTAGATCCGGGGTTTACAAGCAAGCATAATGTTTCCAGCTTTTCGAGGTGCCAATTCAGTTTTTCTTCGCGGATGGTGGTTCAATTTTAGGCCGATGCAATTTCGATGGTGTCCTTTTCTTCATAAGTTGATCAGCCTTCCGTACTCCCTTCGAGTTAATATTTTTTTGCCGTGTTAAACGGATTCAAAAGAACCAGCTTCTGCGTAATCCGTTTGGATTTCGACATATGGATTTCCTTTGCTGGGGACGTACCTAATGTCATATGGCAGCAATTAGTCTCGGCCCCGTGCGCTGGCTTTACAGCCATTAGTGTGTAAAAAAATGTATGCCAAGGCGCGTTTATATCCCCAACGCAGACGTGCGAGCCCCATGCACTATTGTAACCTCGTGGAGCTCCACACCAGTGGCAAATGCTACAATGTTGCATGATGAAATCTTACATTTTGTTTATCTGGGATAGGAAGTCAGGAAACTCACCTCCAGTATGACACAGATCGTTTATTTTCCATCAATATAATCCTGGATACGCAGCTTCTGGTGGCGTACAAACTCACTGTATTTCTAATATTGAAGGTTAGGGGGATTAACCAACCCTATTTGACTCTATTTGGATAAGCTCTCTGTACACTCTGAAAGTTGTAACCCGAATGACACTTTGAAGGTTATATCCAGAATGCCACTTCCAACCAGTTTCCACTTTTCTATCTATTCGATGTTTTGATGGCAACTGTGGGCGGCATTGCCAGATAGATATGCCTCGAAATGTATCGGTGTTTAATTGATATTATTTTTCAAATATTTATATCCACAGATATAAATATTTGAAAAAAAAAAAATATTTTCTGCGCAATGATATCCGCACGAAGGATGAAGTCCGCTTGCACTTCGATGACATACATATCTGGCCGGTTGCCAGGGTTTGGGATCGGAATCACTTCGATTCCCGGGCGTAGGCGTCACATTACAAGCCTGAGCCTTAAATCTAAAACAAGTAACGCATTAATGCAAAAAAAAATTTGATTTCTCGACTACAATTTATAATCCAATATTTAAGCGATAAATTTGACATTATTAGTTTAAGGCCAGCATGCATTAGGATTATGTGCCCATTTCGTATTATTAAATCTGTTATGTGACATTTTTTAGCCAAATTATAGGGTGCTTTTGCGAATAATTAATGTTAGCATTTTGTAAGCGCCCAGAGACTCTGAGTATATCATTCTTATCAAGAAATGGAGAAAGTGATTTGAAATTCGACTTTATACATGAATTTTCATTTATACCTTTTATTTCCTCACAGAAATATGTTCTTTGCACCATGAAGAATATTTTATTTTGAGCATCGTTCAATGCTATTACTGACAATAATTGGCTGGTTTCTTTATTATTTTTGTTTCTACAGTTATGAGTAAATTGCAGCGTCCAAGCTGTGACTCTTACAACCTTATTCCATGATGAGAACTTAGTAAGATAGTCAGGCAATTTAGATTCATATCGGGTGACATTCAATCCAACTTTTTGGTCAATGGATCTGGACCATTTTTGGCATAAAATATGATTGCTAAGTTATGATGAATTTGGCACGTAGCTGGCTGATGAGTGTTGAGGAGGACCATTCCACCACAATAAATTCTCGAATAGCTCACTTGAAGTACAGCCTCTTGATAAGCACTCAGCTGGATTGGATGCCCCATCAATGTGAATGCATTTACAATTCTCTGTTAATGAATTAATTACTTTAACTCTATTATTTACATAAGAAGGTAAATCTTTTCCAGATTTTAGCCAACATAATATTACTAATAATCCAAAAACAAATATTCAGCATCTATTTTAACTTTAGAGTAGGTATTGATTACATTATTGCATAATTTAGCCAAATGCAATGCTGCATTTAACTCTAATTTTGGCACAGTTTGGTGGCCTTTTAATGGGGCTTTTTTTGATTTACTGCACCGTGAGGTAACTTTTGGTGAGCTGTTGACCAGTACTTTTATGTACCCTAATAAAGTTATGTGCTGTGCAATATATTATAATTATTATATTAAGATATTTATTTATTGATAATGTAGGCATAGCTGTTAATTGTTGACAAAGACAAGTCCATTCTTTAATAAATAAATCTGGCAAGAGAAAATCGTATTTTATATTTTCTTTCCATAATTTTTTGTAAAAAATTTTTGGCTCTAAATGTAATTGGTCCTGCCAGGGAACGAGGGTGGAAAAATGATCTATGAATTTTAAGATGGAGCGCTTAGTCCAGACTACCTTTGGAACAACCCACTTTTAATGCGTCAACTTTAATGTCATAAGTTTCACCCAGCTCCTTTAATGGTACCTTCTCCCTACAGAGCTCATGGTCATCAAAATAGCACTTATAATTTGGTACTCCGTTTAGGAGCCGTTGATCGTTTGCAGCCCATTTATGGAGTTGAAAACCCGCTCGTTCTAATAGCGAGATAAATTGATTTCTTAACTCTATGGCTGATTCGATGCAATAACTTCCTAATAAGGCATCATCAACATACATGGCATTGCGAATGACCTCAGAGCCCTTGTGGAAATTCTGCACTGTACCTGTCTGCTAGCTCTTCTAGACATCTCGTGGCTAAATAACTAGAGCTTTTTAGCCCATAAGTGACGGCCTGTAGTTCTAAGATTATTGTTTTGTTATCGCTACTCTTCCATGGTATGTTCTGAAAACACCTATGCTCAGCTTGAATGAAAATTGCTCGATACATATGTTGAATGTCAGTTGGCATAATGTATTTGCGCTACCTGAATTGAATTAATATGTTAAAAAGATCCTTTTGCACTTTAGAGCCGATCAAAAGAACATCATTTAAACTTCTGCGAAGGGAATTCTCCTTTGTGTTGCCATTAAATACAACTCTTATGGGGTTTGTTTTTTGGTCATATCTAATGACAGGTAAATGCTGCATGAAATACCGTTTTTTGATAACAGAATAACTTAAAGGAACAACTATTGCATGCCTCCATCGAATGTACTCATTAATTAATGCATTATATTATATATATCCTTTAATTGAAAATCCTTATCTAGTCTTGCCAAAGTTAAATTTAATGTTTTGGCTGCTATGAGAATTGTGTTGCCCAAATTAAGCTGATCTAATGATTTTTTAAATGAAAGTGAAACTTGGAAGTTGCCATTAATTCACCACACCGATTCCTTAAATTCGCCCTCACAAATATTCTGCCTTTCTGCAGCCTCCATGCTCGATTACGGGACTAATTCAGTCTCTCAAAATTTTATGAAAAGATACGAGTAATAAACATCAATCTCCATATTGCCTACAGGGCTCGCGGCATGAAAATATTTTACTGGGTTGTTTGAAAAGACAAGGTCAAAGTCAAAAGCGCTTTATTTAATACCAATCGTTATAAATTTTTAAAAGAACATAAAGCAAATTCCAAACAATAAAACTATAAAAAACTTAATGGCCCGAATGGCTCTCTGAACTCATACGTTATCAGTTAAACACATTTAATGAAAAAAATACACTTGCAAATTTAAATTAATTAAGATTATTAGATATTTTTTGATTCAATTGGAAAAAGGAGAAAAAACCAACCAGCATTATTCAAAAATTACTTATACTACTAACACAACAATGAACTTATATCCTATACCTAATATGTTACACCCTAATTCTAAATAAGTTCAATCAAAATAAAAAAAAAACGTTACCTTATATTGAAACCTATACCTAATTTATAATACAAATAAACAACAATACTAGATGTACGAGAAAAAGCACAAAAACAGAAAATAAACACGAATAATTTAGACATTGTTATTCAGCCACCAATATCTAGATTGCTCCATCTCAACTCGACCAGCCTCAAAGAATCTAGCAAATGAGTATCTCCATTGGAATTGTTGGTCTCGTGAACTCAGATTCGGAGGATATTTTATCTTCTTATCGGTGGCCCGTCGGTATATGTGATATATAATTGGAACGCCGTCAGAATCAAAAACATAGATATTCATGTCCAAATACACGAATGCTTCTGGAGGAACGAAGCCAGTAGTGAGGCAAGTCACAATATACCCGTCTGTAGGGTGGAACGGCTGTGAAATCCAAGGGTTTTCACTCACAGTTACAGATCTTGCGATATGATTCCGAAGAAGTTTCAATATGAAGATATCGACTCTTGTCACTTGAGCGGTTTGATAAATTTTTCTATTCGATATATAGTGCTTCCAATCCGTCTCAAGCTTTCTGTACAAACCAGTACATGCACGAAGACATTTCCTTTCGAAAACTCTTAATCTTTCCATTGTACTATCACTCTGGTTGTACCAGATCTGGCATCCGTATGTCAAAACTGGCCTAACCAGGGTCTTGTAACAAATAACTTTGACTTTTTGATCAATGTATCTGGAATGAAAGAGTCGCCGAAGGGCCATAACTACTTTTAGTGCCTTACTGAGCATGATTTTGACATGTTCAGTATAGTACAGATACTGATCGAGATGAACACCGAGGTATCGAACACAGGATTTATGTGGAACCCGTTCTGAACTACCCTCACCAGCCATAATGTGGAAATCCTTCCAATTACGTTTCAGGTCTTGACTGGCCCCCTGCACGCACTTCTGCGCATTGATTTTCATTCGCCAATTGTCGGTGTAGAGCTGCACATCATTAAACATTTCGGTCTGCCGTATAGATGATCAGATCATCAGCAAACGCTACCAATGATCGCGTTGGCGAGACATTAACATCAAAGCTGTTCAATAGCTTGCGAATGAATATTGAGAAAAGCAGGGGCGCAGTAACTGTTCCCTGCTGTAGACCATTCAGGACCATGAATTCGCGCATTGTTGTCAAATTTCCATCAGTTACAACAAATGATTTCCCGTATAACATATTACACATCATGGCGACAAGATGTCTGGGGAACCTGTCCTGAAGAAGTTTGAAAACTAGTCCATCTAACCACTTCGTATCGAAGGCTTTCTCCATATCAATGAGACATGCTCCAACACATTCTTTGTTGTTTAGTTTCCAACAGATGTCTGAGGTTACTTTCGTTATTGCATGTATGGTCGAATGCCTGGCACGAAAATCCAATTGGCAATTCGGCATCAACTCATATTTCTCAATGTATGCGTTTAATGCTCTGTTGAGTATCACTTCAAACACCTTGCTGATGTTAGGCAGCAAGCTGATTGGGCGATAGCTTTTAGGGCATGAAGATTCTTTTCCTTTCTTCAAGATCGGAAATAGCTTAGCCTTTTTCCACTCATTTGGGAAATATGAATTGTTCAACATGTTGTTGAACAATATGCAATAATTCCTAATAGCAACCTCAGGCAAATGTCGGAGAACTATATTTGGAATACCGTCAGTACCACATGATTTTTTGTTGTTTATTCTGCAAAATATGAAACACAAGTCTTCATAGCTGACAAAATAATCAATAAGATTCAAGCTCGGTATGAGGTCAGATGTTAATGTTTCATCAAAATGAAGAATTGATTGGTCGTTCAGGCTTGATTTGAAGTCGGAAACTTTTGCTTCAACGACCTCTGAAAATATTTCATTCCTTCTCTCTGGGTTTGGCAGATGAACCAATTCAAAATGTGTTCCAATCAGGGCAAGTTTCTGCAATCCATCACATATAATCCTGTTTCCATTTCTATCCGGAGTCGTACTATCAATTTCGATACCAGCTCTATCGAGAAGATTTATCTCATCACTAGCGACTTCAAGATTCGATACCTTCACTCGAGACTTCCTGCGGAATAAGCTATTCACTTTCGCGAAAACGCCATCTGGGTCCTGTGGGCTAATACCCCTCAGTTTTTCCGCCCATTGATTGCTGACCTCACTCCTGAAGTATGAACGGATTAAGTTCCGGACATTCTTCAGGTGTAATTTCAACAAAGCCAACGAGGGATGGTTGTAGTCCAAAAATCGTCGATAAATATTGTTGACGCGGGTGAGAAGAAGGCTTTTCAATCTTTTCAACCTTACAATGGTTGGTGTTTCATATCCTTCCATATTGTTTCGATGTTTAATCTTAGGAACAACTTTCTCAATCGTTTCCAACGTCAGCTTCTCTAACTTCGACAAATAGACATCTTTTTCATCGTCAGTTAGATTTCTGTTTTTAGGAATCATTGAGCAAAAGTTGCCATCATCAGAAGAGGGACATTGCTTCTGGTACTCCCGATTAAACTTCTTTTGAAACTTTCCCCAGTCTGTTTTTTTGAAATTCAACCGATGGTTTTCATATCGAACTGGAATGAGGAAGAAATTATCCCTTTGATGATTGATTTCCATTACGATTGCGTTATGGTCGCTATCGTAAGGAAGCACCTGCAGTTTCCGTTGAGGACTATTAAAGCTGAATTCAAGTCTTGCGTCAGCAATGCAGAGGTCCAAATATGAATTTGTCCTAGGGTATGTTGGGAACTCCGACCCATATAGGTTGCACCTGTATTCAATTTGGTTCTCTGTTATCCATGATTTCAGGAATACACCTCTTGGATTATTGGTGGCGTAGCCATGATGTATGCTTGGCATTCAGGTCACCGGCAAAAATATAATAATTATGCAGCCTGTTCAATTCGAGTATTTCAAACAAGGAATTGAGTTCGTCCTTGAACTTGAGAACATTTTGACCAGTTGCATAGGCAGTGAAATTTTGATGACGGACACTTCAAGAAATTCAAAGTTTTTGAATTCGACTTTTTCAATATTTTGGAAACAATAGGGTCTTCTAACCAATATCCCGGTGCCACCTCCCCCATCACCTATTACCCTATCGTTTCTTACGAATGCAAAACCTTTGAATTCTATGGAATGCCATGAATTGAGGTGGGTTTCAGTGAGAAGTATGATGTCAGGCTTTTGCTTAACAACAAATTCAAGGAGATAATCACGTCGATGTATAGCAACGATAGAGTTGACGTTGATCGATATGAGGCGAAGCCTATCCATGGGAATATGACTGGATGACAAGTTATTATTAGGCATTTGAAAGACCTAAACGCTGAAAAGCAAAGTTAATTTTTGAATCTTGTTTGTCGATTCTCTCCGATAAAGAATTAAGTTGCTGGTAAATTTTGAGAAGCAGCTCATTATTGCCACTTACATTATATACATTATTTCCAGCATTTTCTGCTGGTCCTCTAGCGGCGAGTGCAAATGATACTCCGGGCTTGACGAAGTTGGAAGGTATGATATTACGGTGTACTTGTGTTTGCTTTGGAGCAAATTTAACTTTTGCATCTTGATATCGGGAGCATCCTCGATAAGATGCTGGGTGACCAAAACCACCGCAATTAACGCAGTATAATTTTTCTTTAGGCTCCGTCTGAGCCAATTTGCACTCACCGGGAGCATGAACGTCTTTGCATTTAACGCAACGATAGTGCATGGCACAATTGGCAGCCGAATGTCCAAATCTTTGACACCGGTAACACTGGTTGACTTCTCTTTTCTGGAGGCGTTCCCACCTCACCACTCTGAAATTCAAGTACCTTATTTGTTCAAGGGCACTTGGACTGCTCTTATTTGCAATTTGTACCAGGTAAAGTGGTAAATTCTTCCTTTCTATGGTCGACCTTCTTGTCGCAAAGGCTTTGACTGAAACAAAATCAATATCTGGTGCAGCCTCCTTGAGCACCTGAAGAAGATCGACCGTATCCTCTCCGCTGTCCAAGACCTTCAACAAGAAGGCCTAATTTTTTCACTTTTTGGGGTATAGGTGAAGTGTGAAACCTCCCCAGATATCAGCGCATCTTTAGCTGACTTGAAATCAACCAGTGATTTCGTCCTTATAGTTAATTTTTCGGCATTAACTCTTTTGATTTCGAAATTGGCCAGTTTATTTTCGGCTGCCAATAGCCGAACCATATCTTTCCCGGTTTGTCCGAACACGTTGATTGGCGGAACTTTTTCTATCTTGTTGGAAGCTTTTTCGGAGGAACCAGCAGAACTGCGGGCTGGTTTTTTCTCCTTATTTTTGTTCTTTAAATATTGAATTAAAATTAACGTCATTATCTTGATTAAAATTACCTCCGATGTTTTCTTCGATTTCCATATCTTCGGTTAATCCCTCCAGCGCTGCAAAATAATTTTGGCACTTGTTGGTGCCACCAGCACTTAGAACTTCCTCTGGATTTACTTGCTTTGTACTTTTCTTCGGCTTTGTTACCTGTTGCCATTGATTTTGTGGCTGCGTCTTTTGAGGCTTCATCCCTTTCTTGAAAAGATCCTTGCCTTAGTTCATCATTTTCTTTCTGCAATTTGGCCATTTGGTGATTGTCCGCTATTATTTGCAGCTTGCACCCTCCGTCTACGGAATTTTCTTCGTTATGTTTTCTTTTGGTGATTGTCGCCAGTTTCGTATTCGTCGTTTCCCCAGGTTGCCCCAACGGTGGGAAGCCGTCGGGCTCCTCCATACCAGCGGTGAAATTTTCTTTGTGAATTTGTTTTTCGTTACCAATCGAAGTAAAAATATTCGATAGAAATTTCCTGAGTCGATTACTTCGACAATATAAGATTTTTTCCTATCAAAATTAACTTCGGACTGGCGTTTTTAAAAAATCAATTTAATTTTTGAAAACTTTTGACAGGAGCGATTTAAAAGACGTCTATACGCAAAGACTACTACGATCCATTTCCTGGGTTGTTTGAAGTTACATTATTAAACTCGCCCGAAACGATAGTACCAAATTTCGTGCCTATTAAATAAAGGTTGATGTTAGGCAATTGTGTTTTTTTTTTTTGGTAGCGTTATTTCAAAGAATATGTCCGCAGATAGTAAATCAGATAATTGAACCGATTCAAGATGGGCGAAACTCTGAAAATCTAACTTTTGTTGCGGTAATTTTGTATTGATTTGTTCGACAAGAGAGCATGCCACTTTATATTTAACATTGCTTTGAAGCTACATTAAAAGTAAATAAGCGGTCTCTGTGGTTATTTGGCTTCGCTGACCTAATACCGAAACGTTAAGGTTATTTTTGAATGTATTGAATTGAAGCAGTTCGACAATATCTTCGGTTATAAAGGACACCTGACTGCCACCGTGAACCAACCTTCGAGCAATTATGCGGTGTTTACCATCTTGTGATAAAATCTTAACTTTGATTGTCGGCAGCAGCACTAAAGAGTCGTTGATATTGTTATGCAGCGAAATATTTGGTTCTTCTAAATTGCAATCCAACAATGAGTGATGCTCTTTGCTGTTTCATTGGGAACATTTAAAATGAAATTTACATTTCATTTTCGATAAACTAGCTGCCAGAAATTCCGAAATCAACGTAACAGTGAGTAAAAATCTTGAAATGTTTGAATCACATATCATCATCATCGAAGAAGCTGTTTCACGTCAATTGTCGAAGGATACTAAATGCTGCAAGAGTTTTTTGTCCCTTCATTGCACCATCGTGAAAAGTTTCGATAAATATGAAAAAAACTTCGAAAAATTGGCTTAATCTTTAAATAAGGCAAATCATCAATAGGAAGTGTCTCAGCTTTCAGCCAAACTCGATAAGGTTGAAGAGAAGTGCAACAATGTAATGAAAGGGCAAGAAAAAATTCAGAAAGAGCAACATAAAATTCATAGCGTGCCGCTGGTTCCCTGATCAATTGATCACAGCCCAAAAGTCTACCAGCGCCAAGTCCAAAAAGCCAAAAAAAAGATCAGCTGAAATATGGAAGAATCGTATTAAAAGACATGCGGATTTAAACCATGAGCCTGATTTAAACCATGAGGCGAACTTCTCCATTTTTTTTTGTAAAAGAAAAAAGAAAGATTTTTAATGAGGCCATCGTACGAAAAACGATTAAAGATGCCCCTCTTATCAGTGGAAGCAAAGTTCAGCAGCTACCCTTCCGCAATCAGTGAAGTCATGGATTCAACGTTTTTATTCCAATGCGATATGCCTGGCCATTCAAGGATTTTAAGAAGAAGAATGGTGTTTGTTCCTGGAATTGCGTGATTTTCAAGGAATGGATTGATAAACTTTCGAGCCCTGGATTCTAAGTATGTATGTAAGCCCGTTACCATTACCAAGAATTTACTCTCTACTACTAACATAAATCCCAGGCCCCAATCCCCATTTTCTTCTAAACGCTTGAATGGCGGTAGCTTTTCGTTTGTGGAACCAAAACTACACAATGTTAGTGGTAATCAACTGGAAGCAGTCTTAGACTCTGAGGCGTCTTTTACAAAAAAACTAGAAGCGGCTTCCTGTTCAAATTCCAAATCTTCTTCTATACAGAGTACTTACAACAACTTCGTGCGGGGAGAAGACTTAATGACAATTTCATCCGGATCCAACACCAACCAGTCCTTCTTAGACCCGCTATTGCCACCTACAGTCAAGGCCACTCTGGTTTCGGGTGCTGGCCTGCAAAAAAGATATCTAATATCTCGACTTAGAGATAGTAAAATTTATGAATCCGTTTTGCTTTCCCTGCACAAGGCACCAGAAACAACTTGCATAGATGGTAAAATTAAAACAAGGCTAAGAATCGTGATTCAAAGAGAAGGTCGTCCAATTGATCTTTTTCCTACCATCAAGGACTTTCTTGACGGAAAATCATGCCATTTTAATATCCTTACCCTTGCCGAAACATGGTTGAATGATTGTCATATTAACGAAGAGATTCTTGACAGTAACTGGAGTAAATACAGAAATGATAGAGATCCTCACAGCACAGGATAATCACAAAGAGGTCGTGTGTATATTGCAGTACATAATTCTTTTATGAGCGAGCTAGTAACCTCCACGGAATACAAATTATTCCAGCATAAAGTAGTTAAAATAAAGCTGTAAAGATCTAACCTATATATTGGCGTATTCTATGTTCCCCCAAAATCCAACGATACTGTCTACGACGAGGTTTGTTAAGTTATAGCTAGAATCACAGCAATTATAAATGAAGAAATAAACTTATCATTACTGGTGATTTTAATCGACCAAACTTCAAATATTTGGTCGATGAAGTAGACAGTTTCCTTCTTCCTATCAATCTCCTAGATAGTAATGATTTCAATCTCATAAGCACCTTTTATTGTAACGATTTGCAGCAAATAGCTCCTATACCCAACCAAAATCGCAAACGGCTACACCTTGGTTTCTCTAACGCTTACGACGAAGTAGTGGTCAGTTCAACTGATGACAACGAGCATCGGTTTTCTAATTCAGTTCATCGCTCTGCTTTTACTGTTGAGTTGTCTACTCCTGATACTTTTAATTCCATATCGTACAATTCCACTATTGTATATAACTTCCAAAATGGAAACTATGAAAAAATTAGTAGTCTTTTATCCCGAGTGGATTGGAATGATATTCTGTCAACGTTAGATTTAGATACAGCTCTATCCACCTTTTATACCATAATCTTTGACGCCGTTGAGTCATGCATACCTAAAATTAAGAAAAAAACAAAATTTCAGAACCGTGGCTAGGAAGTGATCTCAGGCATCGACGTAACCAAAGAAAAAAACTCTACAAGCTCCTAAAAAGAAGGAATGATGCCAGTGATGAGATTAAGAGTAAATATAATGATCTTGCTCTAGAATTCAAATTTAAATCACAAGATGCATATCAATCGTATGTTAACGCTGTAGCGGAGGAAACTATTTCTAATCGTAAAAAGTTTTTTAACTTTGTAAACCTTAAGCATAAATTTATGGCTACCCTTCGATAATGACACACAAAGATTCGATTTCATCTAGTACAGAATAGATCTGTGAGTTTTTTGCAGACCCTTTTCAACATGTATACTCCAATCTTGCTGCTTTACTAGACCTAGAGCCGCCGGAAATAGCGTCAAGGATACTTAAAGAAAGCGTTTCGATTTCTGAAGATGATATTCTCTAAGCTATTGAGGATCTTGATTTGAATAAAGGACCTGGCCTAGATCTGATTCCACCCTGCTTTTTGGCCCATTGCAAAAGTAAACTGATTAGACCCCTCTTCATTATTTTTAATAAGCCACAATCTAGTAGTATCTGTGCTAAGCTTTGCAAGCCAACCTTTATAACAAAAATACATAAACACCTATCCTCATGTCAGAAGAGTTTTGTATTTAACTTACAAAATGCAATCACCATCACTAAATAAAATCAAGAGACATGTCAAAGAGATTTGCTCGTTCAAAAGAAAATCCATTGTTTCTTCATTGTCAACTAACAAAAATCACTCAAATCATGAAATCCCAAAAGCATTTATGTCATCGATCTTATCTGAAAACTTTGAGAAGGTCAAATCAAAACTGCAGTGTCTGGTTCGATGGAAAGTCCATAAAATACCAAAATAGTGGGTTATTGTTGTTGTGATTGGAGAAATTTCAAATAGATATAACTTCTGTGAATATGATACGAATTTCATCAAACTTACAGAGTATTAGGCCCTTATGTAAGGCTACTTAAATATCGAATTTCGTTAGGTTTCAAGGAATCCATTGGGGAAAATGTGGCATTCGAATATCAGACTATTATTAACAAACTTGAAAGAATTTCGACTTGCGAGGTATTTGTTATTGTTCTACACATAAATGTTTCCCTTGGTATTTTTTCAGATTTTTTAGATCACAGGTGTCCAATAGCGAGGAGATAAACACATTTTCCATGTATTTCCCCCCCTGTGCCCCCACTGAAGCATTTACTGTCAGTTTAAGAACTGTTTTGAAAAGCTCTCATAAAGATCTTTCATTTGGTTCTCATATCGGCTACCCTTGATGAATTTTTTTCAGGGGCCACTCCCCTTTACTGTTATCATCGATTCATGGCAGAACGGTTACAAAGCCCTTCTGTTAGGAGCTTTTTCTTGCCTCCTTGACTTGCGTCACCTATGAGTATTAATTGTCGGTACTCATTTTTAGTGAATCACTAAACTGAATCAAGTGTTAAAAGCATGTACCTGAAGCGTTGAAGTTGGGGAAAAATACCTCAAAATTATTCAATCTTTTTATTTAAAACAGCGGCCATTTTATTTTACGATTACTGATAACACCATTGAGTTGTAAGACAACTTCCAAATTTTCCGGCAATCGTATGCCTTCCGCGATGAAACACATCTCAAGATGTCGCACCTCCTAACCCGTTGCCATCGTCAATCGGTCGTCTCGTTTGTCCCTTTTCTCTGCATTTACCGCCTCTCTCGACGAGTCTCTTCATGGCGGTTACGGCAGATTCTCGTCAACCCGATCTAGCAATTGGTTCGCTTGATTTTGTCGCAAAGGAGTTGCCTTTATCGACTTCTTGTATGTATATTTTTTTTTTTTTTGAAAAACTTTTTTTTGTCGATATTAGTAATGGTGATAGTGGCGGCGTTTATTTCGGGTTAGTAGTAATAATATTAATAAGTTGCATATCAAATTATTGTTATTATTGTGAAATGATTTTCTTTTCGTAAACGTCCCTTGAGCAGTTTTCCTAGGCGGGCTGCTCAGTTACTGCAAAGGATCCATTTCGGATCAATAAGTGAAATAAAACAAAATCATAAAATAAATTAAAACGTTAAAATTAAAGTGTGAAGTAAGAAATTGAAAATACTCAATCCATTTGTTCCGGATAATACTTAAATAATTTCAGATCTTGCTCCCCACAATACCTTTTTAATGTCCTGAAATGTTCCCTGTCACTATAGTTTTTGCGGGTGCTTCATCAAATTTTTGACTTGTGTTTTGTATTGCTAGGCATGTAGCGTTGAAATTTCACCCTAGATGGCCTGAATTGTAACCTCTCCTACAGAACGAAAAACAAAATAGGTGATTGAGATATTCAAATTTACCTGGATTAAGTGAGTTAATTGGAAATGTGTCAATCTTGGATTTTTGAGGATCCTAAACACTTTATTTGTGTATAAACTATAGCAGTGCAAAAAGCATTCCTCTCTAGCCCCACAAACTAATTTATTTTGAATTGAAAGAGTATCAGGTAAAATTCCTAAGCCTAACTTTCAGCAAAGATGACATCGACAGCATTTAGAGCCACGTAGAAATGTTCAGAAGAGCCATTTTACGAGTAGTTACCACAACACCACGAATCCGACAGACCATTAATTACTACACGGGAAGTGTCAAAGTTTTAAAGGGACTAGTACCACAGAAAGTAACCATTTTTGAGGTGCAGCCGAATACATTACAGTCCAATACACCGATATAAAGAGAAAGTAATTAAATCCTCTAACCAGATGCAATCTGCCCAGTGAACGCTTCTACACTCCCAATTCACCAAAAACAATTTGCTTGACATCCCTCATACCACATCTCTTCCGCTCGATCAATAGAGTATAATTTAATCGCTAAACCGCTCGTCATGCCAAAGGTACTGAAGTCGATAGACATTTTTCTTCCATTCTGCTTACGTATATTGTTTAGAAATAAATCATTTGTAACAATCCGCCTGGTGCCATTATAATTAAACCGTAACGGCAAGCAATAAACTCAAATTGACCTAAACATTGGTGGCCTTATTCCTCCCATCCTGAGTGACACTTCAAGTAGCACCACATAATTGCTTTCATATTTGCGGCCATTGCACAGGACATGGACAAGGACTTATTGTGCTTTCTTTGATTTTCCAGTTATTAATGAATGATAATGACGCGGGCTAATAGAAACAATGAGTAATTTTTATAAATTGCCGCACTCATAACAAAATATCACGGCAAATTGATTAGCGATCGATTTATTGCCAGGATATACATTTTGTCGTCAACGATATGGCGATTAAGTGCCAAATGAAAGTCAATCAAGCTTACGCGTTTTTTGAAAGCCACTCATTATTTTTGATTCATATTTAAACACTCATAAAAATTATATAAATGAAACTCTGTTCGAGAGCCCGGAAAATGAAGGAAATACGAGTAAATTTAATTGAATATGAATAATAATTCACTTAAAACGAATACATGAGTAAGTGCAAATCGAATTATCCCTAAATAGAGAAATCTCACTCAGTTTACTTACAAAGACAGTGTTCGGTGTACGCTCTACATCCTGTCAAGCTTCTCTGACATACTATTTGTTTTACAAGGATTAATATATGGAAGATGATTTTATTATGCAGAATTTCAACACAAATGGAATGGCTCTTAACGAGTCTGTGGTTCTGTTCAGCAAATCTTGAGGCAAAGTCCAGTGATGAATGTCCTCGACCGTTATCAAATAATTCATGTGGTTATACGCTAGATAAAAGCAAGAGCAGGAAAAAATGAAATTTTGAATGAGAATGAAGAAGGATAAGCTAATGCTATCTTCTTGCATTTTATGAGAGAGATTATTAAATTTTAAGACTCACTCAGGTGTGGTTATTTGATGTAGACTTTTTATAACTCGTAGTATGAATCTTTCTATGCACTCTTTCAAATTTTACTATTTAATGGTCTCATGCATTGCCTAGAGTGGTGAGTGAATAATTTTTTCTCCAGTTTACTTTGAATAATCTCGGAATTCCCTCAGGCCTTGCTCGTTTTTGTAAGCAGATGTATTCCGACTCAGTTGAGTCATCCTCACTGTCTAAAGAATGTGCGGATGGAAATGACCTTATAAGATAAAAAAATCCTATTATAACGATGAATATAAATAAAATGATTTTTCGCACTAAGTCACATTACGTACAATTGAGTTTCTGTAATAAATATGATTATATTGCATTTCCCAAATCATAGCAAAATTCGCTATTCTACGTCTAGCACTTATTGTGAACAGACGTGTTTTTAATCGCTCCTGTCCATTTAAAAAATTAAATAATTTTTAACAAAAGTCAGTTGGAAATTAATTTTTTAAATCGAAAATCATCGGTCGTTTTAATTGAATATCATCACCGAAGTTGTTCTTGTGAAGAAGTTTCGAGAAGCAGAAACGAGACTCTCAAGGCCCACTCCCGTTTTGTGAATATTGCCTCGAAGCTCGCTGCAAAAGCAACGAGATGGAGAAGTCCAATGGCTTCAGCCATCAAATAGAACGATCATGTCCATTACCAACAATGACGGGCAAGAAAAAGATTAAACGAAGATTTGAAAGAGAGAACAATGACGAAAAAGGCAAATTGAAGATTTTATCAGTCGATGAAAGCTAATGACAAAGTGGAGAAGTATGAGAGAGAAAATGAGAAACTCCGACCAAGGATCCAGTCGCTAGAAGAGCTAGTTGGCAAATTGACTTTCAACAAAGAAAAACAACCCACCAAGAAAGAAAAAAAACTAGAGTCAAAAGCAACCGAAGGCAAAAAACCAAAGAAGTCAAAACAGGAACTTAGTCAAGAAGATGTCCTCAGCGCAGGCGGAGCAAACGTCGGTACAAATTATTCTGCAGCGCTAGCTGGGCTAGACGGATAAAACGAACATTGAGGAGGACAAAGGTAACAAAAATTCTGAAAATTGTTTTACTAAACCTGTAAATACATTTATCGAATATTTAAAAATTAAAAATAGGTGAAAAAACCAAAAGTTTTGTCTGCTGGTCAGTCAATATTAATCAAAAGAAAGAAAAAGTGCCACCAATCAATGTATATTTTGAATTTTCAGCGCGTGGAGAGTGTGGCTTAGGAGTACATTTTCTAGGTCAATATTTATTTATTTATTTATTGTCAAACAAGGCAGAGGTACAAAAATTTAAAAATATATTTTACAATTTATTGAAATTTTATGAAAGTACAATATTTTTTTCTTAATCTATGAATGAAATGATGGGATTAAGTGGATAGGGCATTAGACAATAAAGTTTTGAACTGGGATCTGGAAATTGTTGGGGAGAAGTGCACACTTAGTGAGTTGAATATTTTGCAACACCAGTTTATAGGTTCGTTATCAGCGTAAATTGCGTGATGACGCTTTTCAACCAGCAGACGTGAATGCCTTGTGAAACGTATTTTCTCACTCATTTTTATTCTTTCAACCAAGGACGGTATTTTTATATTGCCTCTGAGAACATCAAATGTGAAACAGCAAGTTATCACCTTTCTTCGAGAGTCTAGTGAGGACATATTGAGAATACGAAGTCTATGCTCATAGGATGGTAAATCTTTATAATTCTTCGGATCATATAGTGATCTCAACGCAAAGAGTAGAAACTGTTTTTGAACAGACTCAAGTCGGTCTATATGGACATCAAAGGCAGGATCCCAAACAAGGCAGGCATATTCAAGAATGGGACGTACTAAAGAAACATATAATGATTTTGAAACCCATACGTTCTGAAATTCCTTAGATCGTCGCTTAATGAAGCCAAGGAGCTTATAGGCTTTACAGAGAGACTCATCATAATGTAAATTGAAGCGCAATTTACTATCCAAAATGACGCCGAGGTCTACTATACTGTCCACTCTGCTAAGTTTTTGGTAGTTTAGATGATAGTCAGAAGCAATGACGGAGTTTTTACGAGAAAAACTAATTACCTGACATTTATCAAAGTTTAAAGACAGTTGGTTTATTTTTGACCATTCTAGTAGGGAACTAATCTTGTTTTGTAAGAATAGTGAGTCCTTTTGGGAAGTTATCACGTGGTATAGTTTAAGATCATCGGCATAAAATAGGTGAGGAATATCAGACAGAACTGCAGAAAGATCCGAAATGAAGATGTTAAATAGAAGAGGACCCAGATGGCTGCCCTGAGGTACACCTGAGCAAACATCGATTTTCTTGGACACAAATCCTTGAAATTTAACAAACTGAGTCCGATTCTGGAGATATGAGTCAATCAAGTCCAGCAAAGAACCACTAATCCCAAACTTTTTCAGCTTATGAGTCATTATTTTGAGGTTGACACGATCGAAAGCTTTGCTGAAATCAGTGTAAATCGCGTCGATCTGGTACCCCTTTTCCATCTCACAGAGAATGCTAGAGACCATTACTGTAAGACTTGTTGTCGTAGAGCGATTCTTACGGAAGCCATGCTGTTCGTTATTGAGTTGAGGTTCTACTATAGGAGACATCTTCGTACAAACTATTTTCTCAAATAGTTTAGGGGTAGCCGATAGAATTGCAATACCTCTGTAATTTTCAACAGATCTTTTGTCCTTGTTTTTGTGAATAGGGGTCAAATGAGATGATTTCCAGAGAGACGGGAAAATTCCAGAAGAAAGGGATTTATTAAAAATAATGTGAAGTGGTAAAATTAATTGCCCTCTGCACTGGCACAAAAGGCGCGGAGGGATTAAATCAGGGCCGGGTCCTTTATTGAAATCAAGCTCCTCAATCGCTTTAGATATTTCTTCTGTGGAAATATAGATGTTCTCAATTAGAGGTGCGGAATATATGTCAGAGGAAGGTGTATACGGTAAACAGCTGGTCGCAAAATATACGGATTGAAAGTGTTTAACGAAAAACTCACATATATCTTCAGGGTTACATGAGGTCGATTCCTGGTAGGACATGGACTTGGGAAAACCTTGAGACTTGCGCTTGATATTTATGAATTCAAAGAACTTTTTTAAATTTTTGATGATGTTCTCACCAATTGAGTTAACATATGACTTATATGCTTCCCTAGATCTCAATTGGAATTCTTTTGCCAGCTCATCATATTTACTTTTCAATTCAAGACCACATTGGTTTTCGTTTGAATAATTTTGTTGAGCTTATTTCTTTGGTTTCGCAAATATTGAAGATCCTTATCAAGCCAAGGCTCTGAAAGTTTATTTTTCTTTCTGATCTTAGGTACGCATCTTTCAACGGCGTCCATAAAATACTTGTAGAAATGATCTACTGCATCGATTGCGCTGAGATGATTATTAATGCTTTCGAAGTCAGCATTATAGAAATCATATACAATTGAATTATTGTAAGATAGATGGTTTGTTTCTTCAGCAGTGGACAATTCAATAGACAGTGCGGAATGGTGGAGGCTATAAGAAAACAAATGGTCCGCTTCACTAGTTGGATTGACCACTACTTCGTCGTACGCATTTGTAAAAATAAGGTCTAGCCAGTTGCCATAATGATTGGGGGACATGTTAACTTACTGCAAATCATTGCCATAGAAAGTGCTCATCAGGTTGAAGTCCATATGACCCTGGAGATTAACTGGAAGAAGACCACATTCATCAGTCATGAATATCAAATCAGGTCGGTTAAAGTCACCGGAGATGATAATCTTATCTTCTGCGTTGATGGAAGCAGCTAGTGAAGAAATTATATCACATACATCGTTGTACAATACTTCATTGGATTTAGGAGGGATATAAAAAAACTCCAATGTACATGTTTAATTTCGGCATTTTGATGCAGACAATTTTATGCTGGAAGGATTTGTTAGGGACTGTAGTGACGAGCTCGCCAGAAAAAGAGTTATGAACTGCAATCAAAACCCCTCCTCCTCTAGTTTGGCCAGTACTGCGGAAATCCCTATCTTCCCTATAAATAGTCCAGCTGCCATCAAGAATCTCTTCGTTTAAAAAAGAGTCATTCAACCAAGTTTCGGTCAAGGAAAGAACATTGAAGTGGCATGATTTGGCGTGTTAAAAAAAGTCTTTTGATCTTTCCTCTCATATCTCCGCAGTTGTGGTAAAAAAGTCTAAGGCGTTTAGAAGTGAGCGTATTATTGGGGACGTAAAAATTTATGATGTTGCTCTCTTGATCTCTGAAGCGATGAAATGTAATTTGAGCTAACATGTGAAGCATACGTGTCCAAGTCTTTTTTGCTTGGTCAGATGTCACGCCTAGTTCTGTGTGAAATCTTAAATATAGTGCACGGAGAGCCTCGATTTCTATAGAAAGACCTTCCCGCTGGATCATAACTTTCAGGTTGGTCTTCGTCTTGCCATCAACACACGTAGTATCGGGAGCTTTGTACATATATGCTAGGTACAATCTGACATATTCATAGATTTTATGATCTCTTAGTCTAGATAAGAGATATCTACATTCAAGAGCAGCGCTCGAATTTATAGATGCTTTAACAACTGGAGGTGTGTGGGGGTCTATAAAGGAATTGCTGGTAATTGATAGATTATCCGTTGGTGCTGGCATCTGAATCAAAGGTGGGGATGAAGGTGTTTGAAAACCTCCATGTACAAAATTCGGGTATTTATTAGAAGGCGTATACACCTGCCAAGATTTTTTCGTATTTTCCGTAATACTGGTGGTAGAAAAGGAAGCATCGATCCCTTACGAAGGCCTGTAGTACGTTGTTGAATGTGGATCGATTGGATTATCAGTCTTGTGTGTAGAAGAAGTGGATAATTTGGCTATGTGCAGTTAATGAAGAATTATCTGGAGTAATATTACTTGGGACAACTCTGGAATTAGGATTTTGCCTGGAAAGTGGAGTTACAACAGAATTATTAATTTGGTTACCTGTTAGAGTAGAACTAATGCTAACTGAAGATTTTTTAAACCTTTTGCTGATTTCGTCATCGCCGTTGTAGTACAATTGTCCATCTCCAGCCTTGGCAATTTAGTTGCTGATTTCCACTTTTTAAAAATCATACTATCCCAGGTGTAGGTTTTATTGTTAGATTTTACGTTTGTGAAAAGCCAAGCATATTTTTGTGGGATGAAAACTTTGAATGGGCATCTACGTTTGCCAAAATGTGCCATTTCTTCTACTCTACAGCCTTGGATTAAAAAATCTGACTCGAGTTTCCGGCGGACTCCATCTACCCCCATATTGTGAGGAACTTTCTTTAAGTAGAAGATAGCGTATGAATCAGGCAAAGTAGCCTGGGTTCATTGTATAAAATGTTAGTGTCAATTTTAGCAAAATATTTAGAATTGCACCGTCCAACGGAATACTGGCGTAATTACTAATTGCCACCTTTGGTTGCAATTTATTCTATCAGCGTTACGGATACGGAAGATTCAATCCTAGCACACTACGTTCTCCAACGAACTTTTTTCGCTTAAGCGCTATTGGTAGATTGAATTCGCAAACACCCCCTTTTTGAATTTTAATGTTTTCTTTTTCCGAAAAAGAAAATCAAAATTACAACAGAATCTGCACTGTAATTTCAGAGAATACGCGAGAATCACACGCACGATCCACAGCAAAAATCAATATTCCTCTCGATTCACTCCACGATCTCAATTTTTCCACTCTAGTATTCATGTCTTGCCAACACCCCACTAAACTGACTGAAAACTCTCCAATCCCGCAATTCTTTCTTTCCAATTACCACCGCCCTACCAAGGTAACGTAATTGAAGTTCAATACACTTCGCTTCAACAATTTCCATTGGCGTATATGGCGATTTGCACTTAACCATGGTAACGTTCACTTAAATGCAAATCGTTAGACACACGGAAACAATTGCTCTTGACAAAACTAAAAAGAGTTTTCCTGCACCCGGGGGAACTTGAACCGAGGGTCCCAGCGGGCTCACCCCCCGATTGTGAGTCCGCCGCACTAGCACCGAAGCCACCTTCTAGTAATCTCCCAGTTGCCAGATAAGCAGATTCAATTGTGCAAGACATTTAAATGCTTGCATTAATAGTTGTTTTAATGGGCAATGGTGAGAAATTTTGTTAGTAGAGGCAAAAATGAATTTTTGTTAGTATAATATTGAATAAAATTTCGTTAGTGGAAAATAAAGAATGGAATTTGTCAGTAGGAAAGAAGGAATGAGATTTTGTTAGTAAAAGGTATAGAATGAAATTTTGTTACTGGAAACTAATGAATGAAATTTTGTTAGTGGAAAAATTAAATAATTTTTTTCTTTTTGTACTTAAAAATGAGGTAGAAAAGGTAAAATTAATTTTAGCGGAATGAAAAAAATAAGGTTAAATGATTTAATGCTTTTTCATAAAAAATTAATAAAAGAAAAAGCTATGTGTACCCAAAAGAAGGTGAAGATGGAAAGTATGCCGCTGCTTCTCAGGCATACCTTCACGGACCAAGGCAATATCCTCAGCTGATCTGGATTTCTTTTAACATTCGGAAGCTGACTGATTGCTAACCAAACCGATCATCAAAAATTTTCGTTTTTTTTTTTGTAGGCTAAGTACTTGTCGGGCCTCGAATGCGGAAAATAATCGTGACGTAAGGTTTACATTTTCTTCTTCTTCTTTCCATGAATTAATAATTTTGAATTTTTAACGTGTGAGGAGTGTGGATTAGGAATACATGCCTGGGTTTGTTGTACAAAATGTTAGTGTCCAGCAAGGTGAAGGAATCTAAAGTTTATCTTTCCCCGTGAAAGTGGAAGTGCTAGCTTGACGTGAGTTAAAGTTGTGGTGAAACTGCGTGGTATGGGTGCAGGTGATACGGAGGTAGCCGAATGCCAATTAGATTTGGGGTACTCTGGTCGATTGCTATCTCATTTGGGTGACTTTAGGAAGGCTTGCTGAGCCAAACGGGTAGCGCCCACGCTCATCTTCGGGTAATTCAGCCGTGAGGGGAGAGTCTCATCCGGAATAGCCCCGATAAAGCGTGGAAGGTAACGAAGTCGGTAAAAATTTGGCAACAAAGTCGGTAGTAGATACATTGCCGCTTCGTGAGCCCGGTGTGGGTTGGCGTTATCCCACATGTGGCAATCTGGCTTTTTAACATAGCCATTCATTCAAAAATGGGCTTCGTAACTAAAGATGATTTTTTTCACCGAGATTGGAGTTCTCTTTCAAATGCTCCGCAGCCGAGTAAGTGAACAAGCACCTTTGTCTATGGATATTGTTACAACCACTTAAGTCACCGCAGTTGCAGAAATTTATTCGTAGCAGAGGGGTGCTTATCTCGGGGTGTCAAATTGAGGCTGGCTAATGCTCAGTCATGTCGTGGAGTTTTCTCAACACACTCTGCTCTTGCTGAGCCACCCTAGACATTGTAGTGTTTGAGGAATGTTCATTTATTCGTGAGAGACTGCAGGACAAACTGCTGCCTCAGCGAGCGAAAATTTTGGTGCTCGCCGGAATTGGCCTTGTCTGAAGATGCTTGAATGCGCTTGTAGGGGAGTTTTGTGGTGTCGTAGGGCGGGTTCTTTTCCCCAGCACAAGGGCCCACTACAAAAACTGTTTACATTCATGAATTGTTCGATAACCATAAAATGCTCGATCGAACCGATAAAAGGTGTCGACGGCCGAGGCATTCTACCGAAGGGATGAAATATGAAATCGACGCCGATGCTCGCTTAACGCGCGAGTTACACATAATCCCAAATCCCTGCATCAGCATATTACCACACAATTCACTAACCCTTTATCATAATCTTCCATGATTCATGTATTGATCATCCATGACTCATATCCCGTCATCCAGTAACTTGATTATCTAATACAATATAAACATCTCGTTATTGCAATATCAAATTTCGCTTACTTGGATTGCTGACATCAGCAAATCAAAGTCCAATTCATAGCTTGAATTAAAGTAACAAAGAGAATGCTTCATCAGCATTCTTATCATTATAAAAGCAGCCCTTTGAGAATTAGTAAATCAGTTGTAGTTGAGTATTATCGAGATGAAGTGTTGAATCTCAGTATTATAAAGTTGAAGTAAAGTATTCATTAAAGTGGAATCTAACTATGATAGTTTGAATAGTTAAGTTAAGAAGTGTTGTTGTTGTTGTAAATTAAAAAGCATTAATTAAATAAAATAAGTTAAGGTAAAAACCAAAGTGTTTTTATTAAAGAGATTTCGGGGAAGGAATCTCCAACATTTATATTTTTAACAATTGTAACGTTCAATAACGTAACTCGCGTAGGACCGGAGAAAATTTCATCTTTACTCCTAGCATTTACGACCCTCACTAACAGTGGAGTATCCAAGTGGAAGTGTAGCCCCCCACACACCCTCACCCGGATCAAGATCCGTTGTTGACGTAGCCATTTATTTTTCATTTAAATGAAAAATTTATGAAGAAGTAATTCATATGAACTTTTCCTTTAAATAAAAAATAAAAAGTTTTCAGATTTATATTAAAATTTTATAAGATCAAATGATATAAAACTTTAAACAAAAAGAAAACCCATACAAAAGGCCACTCTACCCAGTAAGACCACCTGTAAAAGCAAAAGAAGCAGGAGAGCTCATCCGATGGCTAGGTCATGAGTTGAAGGGCCAGCCAACGTGGCGGTCCCATACCCAGTCAGAGTCGAGCAATGTATTCCCAATTAAATTCTGTGACTGAAAACTCATGCTTAATCTTAAAAGAAAAAGCACTGAAGGCTGAGTACTTATGTAGACAATTTCAAATTAAATGTGAACTAATGTGACTAACTTCTACGAAATAAAATTTATTAGATTTATAAGTACGGATCATTTCATTATTGTAATTATTGTTGATACTAATGATGTAAGCAATAACTTTTGAGTCAAAAAAAAAGAAAACATAAAAAGAAAAACTCAGCCTTTCCATTTTGTTCGATTCTGACCGGGCATGGGACCCACCACGTTGGCTGACCCCTCATATAAGCTCTCCTTGTTCTTTTATTGTTACAGGTGCTCTTGCTGGGTAGAGTGGCCTTCCACATGGGTTTCGTATTAATGTTGAAGCTTTATATGATTCGATCAGATAAAATTTTATCATAAATCTGACACATTTTTATTTTTCATTTCAAGGAAAAGTTCACCTGAATCATGTAGTAATCGAGCAGTCACACAAGCAAACTGCTCGAAAACCTATCTCCCTTCCTATCTCTTATTCAAAATTTTAATTGCGAATTCGGGAAAATATTGAATTACTTCCATCCATAGTCGTAATTTGTAATGAACTTTTCCTTTAAATAAAATTTTAAAATTTGTAAAATAGTTTTCTTTCTTATTATTATTATTAAATGTAATTTTATATCAATTTTCATTTATATTAAATTTAAACGTTTCCCTGTAATTATATTCTTCATGAGATTTGACTTTTTTACTATTTAGAATCTTTTTCGGTTTTCTTTATTTCAATTAATTTCTCTTAAAAAAAATGTTTAGATCTGCCAATTGAAATTTTGAACATGGAAACACTGACCGAGGGCAATCGCACGCGGCTAAGTGAGCAGCTGATGCGATTTTACCGTGTACAGGGTAATGGAAAGAAGAAAGGTCGGGAATTTCTGGGACAAATCGAGAGTCGACTTGCAGCCGCTACTCGTGAAAGACAAGTTTGGGACGGATTACACGAAGAGAGCTGCAATATTTTCTTAGCTGGTATTAACGTCGGGAATATTGGGAAATTAGATCGAATTTGACATCGGAAGGCTCCAAATGGCGTCTGTGGCCTAAAATTTTACGCAGACCCTCGACAAACAGCTGGCTCCCATCGTATTAGATGCATCGTTAAAGACGAGCAACGAGCTCTGGATGGAAGTGAAAGCGGCGCAAGAGAAATTATTGGTTCGATGATGAGTGCCAGAATGCGTTAGACAAAAAGAATCAGGCAAACAAAGAATACGTTGGTATGAAAACTAGGACGAAGAGAGAACACTATGAAAAAGAGAACGCTATGAAGAGTGGAACCAATCAATGATATTCCCTATCCACAAAAAGGTGACAAGCTACAGTGCGAAAATTATAGACGCATCTCACTAAATTGTACGGCGTACAAAATATTTTCAAAGATCTTAGAAAATCAAATCGGATCATATGCCAACAGTATTATTGGGGAGTGTCAAGGTGGTTTTAGAGCAGGTATATCAACGATAGACCAATCGTTCAAAGTCGAGCAGGTACTTGAAAAGTGCTGGGAGTTCAACATAGACGTGCACCAGATATTCATTGACTTTAAGCAAGCATACGATAGTATTGATCGTAACGTACTGTACCAAATAATGCTTTGCTGTGGCATCTCAGCCAAATTAGTCCGTCTTACCAAAATGACAATGACGTCGGCGACCCCCCAAGTTCTTTGACACAAATATCGGACTAAAGCAGGGAGATGGGCTAGCCCCATTGCTATTTAATTTGGCTCTGGAGTACTTCTTAAGGAAGCTACCTGTCGATACGCGAGATACATCACTATACAAGTCGCGCAAAGTAGTAGCCTATGCGGATGGCATTAACATTTTGTAACGTCATTAACAGCTGCCAAAGAACTTTTCATGAAACTTGACAGCGAAGCAAAACTAGTAGGGCTACAAATCAATGAAAATCGAACAAAGCTCATGACGCACTCGAGGAACAATAGCTCAAACATACAAAGTATCACACTTGGCGAACACAGCATCGAGAATGTTAGCAAATTGTGTATTTTGGCGCCAAAATAACGAAAACAGGCAATGAAAGAGACGAAATACGCCGAAAAATACAGCTCGTAAATAAAGTATTTTATTTAGTATTGACGATCTTGAAGACCATCTGCATACACAGAAAAACAAAGCTCCAAGTATACGAAGCTGTGATAAGACCTGTGTTATGCTATGGGTGTTAAACATGGACCCTAACCCAAGCATCCGCAAATATATTGAGCGCCTTTGAGTGACGAGTCCCGAGGCAAATAATCGGAGCGAATGGGGAATTCGATACAACCATGAGATGTATGAAATTTTTGACGAGCCGGAGGTTACAACGATTATAAGACTGCGGAAGCTGCAATGGGCTGGCCACATGAATCGTATGGATGAACAACGGATACCCAAAAAGGTATTCGTTGGGAGAACTGAAGGCCGAAGACCAGTGGGGAAGCCAAGGAAACGCTGGCCTGACTCGGTCGACGAAGACAGTTCATCTGATATCGAAATTGGAGAACGCGGTCAATGGACTGAGACAGTTGGAGGCGCTATTTGCAAGAAGCGAAGGCCAGAAAGGGGCTGTAGTACTGAGAAGAAGAAGAAGATCGAATTGGATCCGAAAATGGTTTTAAGAGTTGAAAAATGTACATGTGAGGTGTCGGAATGATTTGACTACAACTCAAAGTGTTCAGGAGCCCCCTTTGAAAGTGAAAATTAGCGGCCCCATTTGTTTTCTGTTCCGCATAAAGGATCTTGACACCTCATTCGTGAAATCAATTCGAAGTGTGAATTTGTGAAAAAAATAGAAGCACCGAAAAGCAATTAAAACATTTCATAAGATTCTTCACTTCACATTCAGCATTTTGTTTTGTCGTGAAATTTCCGATGCCATTACGTGAGTGACGAGGACGACAGAAATTAGTCAAGCACGCGGATGTGTGAAAAGTTCTTTAAATGTACGTAATGGACAAATGCGGGTCTGGTTATGGAGCATTTTGTGATATTTAAGCGAACCTATGCTGACAGTGATTGCTTGCATTGGCCAGGCTTTTGGAGTGCAAATTTTACGAAGGAAATAGCCAATTATCCAATAACCTATGGCAGAGCTTTTCATGAGGGGTCTACTAGCATAATTTTGACGAGCTATTCATATATGTTAGCATCTCTGTTTCGGGATATTTGGATTTCACAATCGAATGTGCATTGTAGCTGCGGGTGTGTGCATTTGAAGCTTTATTCGCTACTTTCTGACTGCAAAGCTACATGCGGCAAAGTGGAAATTAAAGCAGAAGCACTAATTGCTTCTTCGGCTGCTGCTCTCTCAATAATTCATAGTCGTGAATCGGTGTGAATACATCGGAACATTTGCTTGCTACAAACATACAATCGTTTAGCGCAACATACGGTGGAGTTACTTTCCATTTCAACTAAGGAGGGATAAACACTACGTGTAATAAGAGAATAACACAGCAAATAGTCTATGGACCGGATTGAGTCGTGAGCTGCAAGCTGCGAGCTGTGGGCCGTGCCCCCGAGTGCAGTAAACTAGATGTCGGGATTGAGTAGACGATTGTTGTTCGAGCAGATTCTTTTTGGATCGGGAGACCGAAAATACACTCCAGCTAATCGATGTCCCGTTGTCGTTTCGTCATCTTCAATGCGAAAGAATAGTTCTTTGAAGCGCCCATCAGTGCCCGAAAAAGATTTAACGTTAATAAAGAGTATTTTGCATCTGAAATGCTCAAAGGAATTGTAAGCAATTACGGAACGATGGACCCAAAGATATCAATTTAGTGCAAACGCGAAAGGGATTATGCACGGCAGATTGTTGTTGATAATAAATTATCGGACTTGATAACTCTTATCAAAGAGGAAGTCGAGGATGTGGTAATGTCGGATGGAATTGAGGAGGTGATATAATATCCGAATGAATGGGATACTGTCTATTTTGTGAATCAATGTCGGATGCGATGGTGTTCGCCCGAGATAATTGTCTAAAAGAAAATGCGATGATGTTTCCAGTTAGTGGCATATAAGGATATAGCGAGGTTTATGCATTTGATATGAGCGGTATTCAAAAAATAGCGATAACTGAACAACCTGTTGATACAGTTAACCCAAAGCCGCTTGTCTCGATATCTTATTTGGTAAGGAAAAATAATTCATATCAGTGCAGAGTTTGTAATTTGGAAATTTTCTCCACTTTTCAATTAAAGTTTCAGCTCACCACATCGTCAGCGGGCCCTCGTCGAGGATGCCGGTAAGTTCACCTTTTGTCTTTTCCTTTTTTTTATATTTTTTGTGATTATCTATATATATATATATATATATATATATATATATATATATATATATATATATATATATATATATATATATATATATATATATATGTACATATAATTATGCGAGCTACTGTCGCAATTGTTTCCACAACCATTAAGAACATCATGATCAACAAACGAATGTGCTCGAAAACCCACCAAGCATGATCAACATCTGAAAGTGACGTCACTGTGCCATTCAGTGTTGCTCGAATATTCCAGGTAGCTCGCCAATCTACGAGAAATGGATTGAATGGCTAGAGACCCTATATAAAAGCGAGCTAAATGAATGGGGGAATCTTGACAACCGCGATAGTAAAACTGCGATAGTAAAACGACGATAGTAAAACTGCGATGTAGTGGAGCGCGAAGTAAAGGCAACATTGACTAATAGTGAAGTGATATAGACAGTTGAATTCAAAATTAAAAGACGAATTGAAAAGTAAAATAGTGAAATTGTTAAATTAGTGATTGTGCATTTTTAGTAAATAAACTCTTTTAACTTATTTGAACATTTTTAAAATGCACAATAGTAAAATTTAACGTGGAAGCTGGTGGAAAAATAGCCAGGACAATAAAAATGCCACAAAGCCTACATTTAAAAATTAATGAATTGACCATGTCGGAGCTTAAGGAAGAGTTGAAACAGTGAAATCTGGCTACACAAGGTACAAAGTTCACACTGATTCCATGCTTACGTGACGCGATTGAATCGGAAGGCGTGCATCTAGATTCGAGTGAGCCCTCAGATGCGGGATGAGGCGCAGAAAGTGGAGAAGTAGAAGCATCTAAATCAAAGGAACCAGAAAATACGCTCATGCAAATATTTTTGCTGATGCAGCAAGAGCAGCGACAGTCATCCAATTTAACTGAGAAGCTAGATAACTAATCAGCGAAGCTGGACCAACAAGTGATCGAAATCAAGGAAGTGCAGAAACAGGCAACCGATTTGAAAGCCAATTTGCAAAAACAGTCAACCGAAATAAAAGCGGAGCTTGGTAGTCTGAACAAACAAATTAAACGCGTCGAGGAAAAGGTTATCAGGTCAACCATGAGATCAGCCAGGTCAAGGAGAGAATGAACCATGATATCAGCTAGGTCGAGGAGAGAATCAACCATGAAATGGAAAACATGAAGAAAGAATTGAAAGCGGCGAAGGCAGCGAAGGCAGTAGTAACCACCTCACCAGCCCCGCTTATAACCGCGGTGCAAAGCACATCCAGAAATGTAAAAGCACCAATATTCGACGGGCAAACGGTCTGGAATATTTACAAAACCCAGTTTGAAGCCACCGCTCGGGTAAATCACTGGAATGAGGAGGAACGAGCACCTGCATTGATTCTTGCTCTAAGGGGCCCAGCTTTGAGCGGGCACAGGTGTTTGAGCGGGCACGGGAGTTTTCAGTCTTACCTGCACAAGATCGGTAAGCCACGGTCTCCCGATTGTCGGTTTTGCCCAGGAGAGGAGGACAATGCCTGTCACACATTTTTTGCGTGTACAAAATGGGTCAGGCTGCGAAGGGAACTCTACAGGCAGACGGAAGACTCACCCTGGATAATATAGTTGCGGTGATGCTCGAATCGGTTGACAAATGGAACCAGGTGGCACATTATGCTCGGGCAGTCCTAAAATATAAAAGGGACTCACAGCAGCCAGGGGCGCTGGGGCTGGGGGATTGCTTTTCTGGCATTTCCTCTTCCCCTTTCCCCTCCCGCTAGGAAAGGGACACCTCAGCTTGAAGGCGCTCCACGGCGTAACAAAACGAAATAATGTTTCAAACGGTTGGCCCGAAATAATGTTTCAAACGGTTCCAGGCTGGGTTCGGTTGACAGGGGAGGTGTTTAGTGGGTAGTCCAGTCGCGCATGAGAGTCCCACACTCTGTGCATAAATAGCATTCACCTCCCTACCACAAAAAAAGGGGGCCCAGCTGCCGAGCTTTTGCAGACTATCCCCGTTGAGTTGCACTCAAACTCGGTTGCTATAATGAATGCGCTCGACATGTGTTATGGAGACGGTCATCTGAAGCAGATTTATCGGTCACAGCTACGGCGTCGGATGCAGAAGTCTGGCGAAACCTTACAGCAGCTAGCCCAAGACATTGAGCGACTAGCACTTTTGGCTTACCCAGCTTATGACCCAGAGCATCGAGATGACGCAGCGACAGAAGCATTCATCAACGCATTAAAAGACCAGGAATTGCAACAAGCTGTGCGTTTAGCTCAAAAGCAAACGGTTAAGGATGCATTGATTTATAGTCTGAACTTTGAGGCAGCGAAAAATGTGACTCGTACCACTGCCCGGGTTGGCGAGGTAGTAGCAGACGAGTGCAGGTGTGAGCGCGTGAAAATTGACAATTGATTGGCGTGAGAAGGGGCACTTGCAAAGTGACTACAAGAAGCGAATATGTCCAGGGTGTGCAGCTAGAAGAAGATCCAGACCGAGTCAGGAGCCCAGTATGAAAGCCCTTCAAACTGAAGGGTCGGGAAACATGTAAGAGCCAAGTTTGTGGAGTAGAAGTTGGCTTGGCGGATCAATGTCCCCAGCACCACCATCACCGAGTCAAGACTAAATCGGAGAGAAGCGGACTTATGCCTTCTGAGTCAAGTTGACGGAGAGCATTGCCCCATAACAGTCGACATTGGTGCAACGCGTCGATTATTCGGCCAGACCTAGTGAGGCAACAACTCCTTCACAAGGACAGGATTTTCTCACTCCGGACAGCTACGGGAGAAACTGCACCTGTCCATAGAATGCTCAACCTCCAGATACAGTTGGGTGACCTTGCGTACCGACATAATTTTCTGGTCGCGAACATAATGGATGACTGCTTTCTCGGAATGGAATGCACCATAACAGTCGACATTGGTGCAACCCGTCGATTATCCGAGCAGACCTAGTGAGGTAACAACTACTTCACAAGGGCAGAATTTCCTCACTCCGGACAGCTACGGGAGAAACTGCACCTGCCCATAGAGTGCCCAACCTCCAGATACAGTTGGGAGACCTTGCGTTCCGACATAATATTCTGGTCGCGAACATTATGGATGACTGCATTCTCGGAATGGATTTGTTGCGACCATTTGGGCAAATGGGTATTAAAATGGCGGAATGTCGAAGTATTGAAAGAGGATGCCAGCATCCGAACTCCCAAAATGAATGCGGTAGTATGTGCCGACACTGATGAACCAAAATCATCCGAGAGCATTATATGGGCCAAGTTTGATGGTGATTCTGGAGACCACCAATCTTAGCGCCAGCATTACGCACTTTGATTTTAGGACAAAGCCTTGTAAGATCTATAATAAACGGATATGTGCTGGTTAGAGTCCTTAACACAGCAGACTCAACCACGAGCATCAGAGCGGAAGAAGTCATCGGCAGCTGCCAGCTCGTTTCCACCATCACCTCTTTGAAAAAGAAGGCAAGACACAGACAAAGCCCGATAATTCACATCTGCAATATCGAAGCAGACCAAATTGCTAGTGCAAGTATTCAAGCAAGCCTCTGATCCGGTCAACAAGTACAGTCCCATCTTCTCAACGAGCCCGGATGACCAAGGCCGAACGAGTATGGTAACTCACGTCATAGATGCCCAGGGAGCCAAGTCAATTCAACAAGCACCGAGATGTCTTCCTATAGCCAAACAAGGAGAAGTGAGCGCACTGATCTCGGAAATGGAAAAATAAGGTGTTATCGAGCCTTCTATCTGTCCATGGGCCACACCAGTATTTCTAGTAAAGAAAAAGGATGGTAGCACTCGTTTCTGTGTCGACTATAGGCAGCTTAACGACGTCACTAAGAAAGATAGTTACCCGATTCCTCGCATCGATGACATCATGGACACTTTAGCCGACGCAAAATGGTTTTCTACACTCGATCTCAAGAGTGGCTACTGGCAGGTAGAAATCGACAAGAAAGACCGAGAGAAGACCGCATTTTCAGTTGGGACCAGATTGTGGCAATTTTTGGTGATCCATTTGGGCTTTGCAATGCTCCAGGCACCTTCGAACGCCTGATGGAATACGTGCTACGAAGCCTAACCTGGAAGACCTGTTTGGTGTACCTAGATGACATCATTGTTATCGAGAGAACGTTCAAAGAGCATGTGTGGAACTTAGAAAATGTTTTCTCCCGATTACGGCTGGTGAATTTGAAACTTAATCCCGACAAGTGTACCCTTTTTGCAGCTAAACTAAAATACCTCAGCCAAAGGATTCAAAACAGACTCTGAGAAAATTTAAGCCGTGGAAAGCTGGCCCACACCAAACAACAAGCGCCAACTACGAAGTTTTCTGGGTCTGGTGACCTACTTTCGAAGATTCATCAAATACTTTGCCAAAATAGCAGTGTCTACATCAGGTGACCGAGAAAAATCGTCCGTATGTCTGGAATGAACAATGCAATGCCCTATATAAATCTGAGCTGAATGAATGAGGGAGAATAGTAAAACCGTGATAGTAAAACTGCGAGAGAGTGGAGCGCGAAGTAAAAGCAATAATGATTGATAGTGAAGTGAATTTCGTGATATAGACATTTGGAATATAAGTTGATAGACATTAAAAATCAAATTTAAATGCAATTTGTAAAAAGTTAACTTAATGATTCTGTATTCTAAGTAAATGAACTCTTTTAACTTAATTTTCCGGAGCATTAAAATTATCGGCCGCAAACTATAACACGCGACAATTTTGGCTTTTTAGGTATTTTTTGATATTGTACTCATAAGGGTATATCTCCATGATTTTTTTCAGATTTTTCAGATCAAAGGTGTCCAAACGCAAGGGGGAATGGAACATACATTTTTCGTATATTCGCCTCTCCCTGCACCCCAAAAAGCTGGTAACACTGTTTGAAGACCTCTTTTGGAAGGCTCTTATCAAGACCTTTCATATGACACCCCACATTTCTACCTTCGGTTATTTTAAGGGTCCTCTTCCGATATGAGGGACCCTTCCTTAAGAACGCTGCTAAATTTATTGAATACCTGAGCTTTTGAGAAAGCGTAACTTTTGATATGCCTACCAAGTTTGAAACTGTAGCTGGCATAGTTTTGGAGAAGAACTGCTATGACGCACTGACGGACTGACGGATAGTACCAATTTGAATAGGGTATTGTAAAAAAATTTTACAAAACCCTCAAAATAGCCATGACAGCACATTATACAAACCCCTGTTTCTAATACTCAAAAGTGTTCTCAGATTTGATTGTTAAAATGTCCTTAAATGAAATTTAGAAACGTGAAACATTATCAATGAATATTCTTTGGGAAGGAAATGTCCAGCATACGAACGGTAATAAATGCAACAAAGAATTCTGCCTCTCCGACTGGCGGTGCCAACGGGGATATTTTAGAAATTTTAAAGGACCCGTGGTATTATTAACAAAGTTCATCGAACTAGACTTCTCCGGAATTTGTTGCCCATGTACTCATTAAGGTCTACTTTCATTACTTGTTTTTAGATATTTCGGCTCAAAAATATCCAATTACGAGGGAAGACACAAATTTTTCACATGTTTGGACCTACCCCAAATTCCCCTATGGTGTCATCTCACATTTTTTATCTAATTCTAAAATCTCTCACAAAGCCCTTTCTTTTGATACCAATATTGGAGACATTTTACGAAAAAACAATTTTAAGGGTCACCCCTATGGATGGGAGTATTCACCTTAAAAACCTTATAAAATGTTTTTTATACCTGAACTTTGGAGAGGTTATCACTTCTGAACTTTTAGTAAAATTACAAGATTGTGGCTTATGTAGTTTCTGAGAAAACTTGCTTTGACGCACGGGCAGACAGACGGACAGACAGACAAGGCGCGAAGCTTGTAGGTTTTTATAAAAACTATTAAACAAAAACCTAAAAAGGAATTTATTTGTTTTGTTTTTGCCATTTCAGATGTAAATTCTTTAGCTTATAAAATATCGACCTTTTATCGGTTATCGTATCGATATCGACTCAAAATCAATACCGATACGATAAATTAACAACAAAAAATATCGCCGATATCCACACGGTAGCTCCGCTGTAGATGGTCCCAAGCCCGTTTGAGAAAGGAGGAGGGAACCCCTTGTTTCCCCGATCCATAGCTCTCATGATTCCTCATCCAAAACTCCCCAATTAAATGGTAGTAAATGCTCCCGGGATCGCACATTGGGCTCACTAGCTGCCCAATAATGGGACATTAAATGCCAAGAAATGCTCATAACTGTAAATACATCTACAGCTCTGCTGCTAAGTCCTACTTACACCTCCTTTGTGGGGACGTAAGAGGGTGAAGGCGAATCTTCCGCGTCTGATAACGGAATTGAAGAAATAACCATGTTGGGTGATGGGCTAACTTCCAGTCCCTAAAAAACCTTAAAATGTTTCGAAACGTGCAGATGGGCCTCGGAATAGATTGGACTCACGGCAATGACCTCGCAAAAGAAAAAAGGACTATTGCATTGGATCCTGGAATGTCAGATTACTCAATTACCCTGGTGCTGTTAAGGACCTCTTACAACAGGCTAGCCAATATCAATTAAAAATACTGGGAATCCAGGAAACGAACTGGACTGGAAAAAACATTCAAGACATGAGATCGCACACAATATTCAAAAGTGGGAAGCCTACTGACAAACAAGAATTTGGAGTGGCCTTCATTGTGGATAGGGAGTTCATATCACACGTTATTGATTCTAAGGCAGTAAACGAACGGATGTGTGCGATCCGAATAAAAGCGAAATTTTTCAATATCTGGCTGATTAACATTCACGGCCCAACCGAAAAAATGGACGAAGAAATAAAGGAAACGTTCTACAATCACCTGGAAAGACTGGTCGACGCATTGGCTATAAACGACAGAAAAGTAGTTCTGGGTAATTTCAATGCTAAGGTTGGCAATGAGCTATCTCATCGGGGAATGACTGGAGGATATAGCCTCCATGATGAAACAAATAACAACGGCCAGCGCCTGATTGACTTTGCGGGTAGCAGAAATCTAGTCATACGTTCGACTTGCTTTCCATATCGACGCATTCATAAAATGACCTGGGTATAACCACATGGCAACACACAAAACCAGATCGATCATGTTCTGATCCAACAACGTTGAACCTTGAGTATACTTCATGTCTGTACATACCGAGGAGCCAATTGTAACTCAGATCATTATTTGATCAAATTAACCTATCGATGTCTTATGTCAGAGGCATATTCGGCAAAGACCAGCTCCATATGGCGTCTGTGGCCAAAAATATCACGGAGACCCTCGACAACCAGCTGGCTCCCATCTTATCAGATGGATCGTTAAAGACGAGCAATGAGCTCTGGATGGATGTGTAAACGGCTATTAAGAACGTGGCAGAAAAGACGATCGGACTTCAAGCCCATCGCAAGAGGAATGATTGATTCAATGATGAGTGTCAGAATGCGTTAGATAAAAAGAAATAGGCGTACAAAGAATACGTAGGTAGGGAAACCAGGACGAAGAGAGAACACTATGAAAATCTCAGAAAAGTAGCGAGTAAGATAATTAAAATTAAGAAAAAAAAATACTATGACGAGAAGTATAGATATAAGTTTAGCAAGCAACAACACAAGACAGGCATACAAAGTAATGAAAAGCCTGAAACTTGGTTTTCAGCCAAAAACCACGCCCTTACGTGATCACATCGGCAATATCATCGTGGTTGAAACCAACATTAAGGAAAGATGGGCATCACATTTCAAGAACCTCCTTAATCCTCCGCACATCTCCAGAACATCGGAACCTATAGATATCTGCGGAGAACTTCCATTGGCCCCACCAACTCTGAATGAAGTTTGTTCCATCATCAAAGCTCAAAAGAATAATAAAGCACCGGGCGTCAATGAGATTCCAGTGGAGCTTATTAAATATGGTGGCAGTAATATTCATAAAGCTATTCACAAATTCATCAGGCACATTTGGGAACAAGAACACAAGCCGAAAGAGTGGAGCCAACTTAGGCTAGGTATGCTAATGCGCCGAGTGAGGGACTGGATGACAGCTCGCGGGCTCAGTTTAACACTGGAGAAAACCGAAGTGGTCATCTTGACAAAAAAGAGAATCCCTAGAGTAAGGATGATCAGTATTGGAGATATACAGATCGAATCGAAGCCAGCGGTGAAGTACCTGGGGCTACTGATCGACTCGAAGATGAGTTTCTCTGAGCAAATCGGGGCAACGGCTGAGAAGGCTGTTTCGGGAATATCGGCCCTGAGTCAACTTATGGCCAACGTAGGGGGACCCAACCCATCAAGAAGACGACTCTTGATGAGTGCTGTAGGGTCCGTGCTAATGTACGTAGCAGAGGTATGGGGCGACGCTCTCAGCATGGAGGTATACCGAAAACGATTGGCACAGGTACAGAGAAGAGGAGCACTGAGAACTGCATCTTCGTATCCAACAGTCTCCGACTCGGCGGTGAGAGTGATTGCAGGCGTGATACCTGTCGCCCTCCTTGCTAGAGAGCGCCGCGCTATTTACCTGCGCCGAAACGAGGATGCGAGGGAGATGGTTGTCCGCGAGGAGAGACAACGCTCGCTCGACGATTGGCAGCAGTCTTGGAGGAATTGCACGAAGGGAAGGTGGACTGCGCGCCTCATCCCGGATGTGAGACCGTGGCTAAATCGAAGGCATGGTGAGACTGACTTCTATCTGACCCAGCTTTTGAGCGGGCACGGGTGTTTTCAGTCTCACCTGCTCAAGATCGGCAAGTCACGGTCTCCCGATTGTCGGTTTTGCCCAGGAGAGAAGGACAATGCCTGTCACACATTTTTTGCGTGTACCAAATGGGCCAGGCTGCGAAGGGAACTCTACAGGGAGACGGAAGACTCACCCTGGATAATATAGTTGCGGCGATGCTCGAATCGGTTGACAAATGGAACCAGGTGGCACATTATGCTCGGGCAGTTCTAAAATATAAAAGGGACTCACAGTAGCCGGAGGCACTGGGGCTGGGGGATCGCTGTTCTGGCAATTCCTCTTCCCCTCTCCCCTCCGGCTAGGAAAGGGACTCCCCAGCTTGAAGGCGCCCCACGGCGTAACAAAACGAGACCTGGCCCGAAGTAATGTGTCAAACGGTTCCAGGCTAGGTTCTCAGATTGACAGGGGAGGTGTTTAGTGGGTAGTCCAAAGGTATCCTCCATGGAAGTCCCACACTGCCAGACTCGGTGGGCATAAATGCCTTCACCTCCCTACCACAAAAACAAAAAAAAAAAAAGAAAATCAATTATATTCCCTATCCAAAAAAAGAGTGACAAGCTACAGTGCGAAAGTTATAGGGGCATGTCACTGCTTTGTAAGGCATACAAAATATTTTCAAAAATCTTAGAAAAACAATCGGATCATACGCCAACAGTATTATTATGGAGAATCAAGGTGGTTTTAGAGTAGGTAGAGATAGACCAATTGCTCACAGTCAAGCAGGTACTGGGAGTTCAACATAGACGTACACCAGATTTTCGTTGACTTCAAGCAAGCATACGAAGTATTGATCGTAACGTACTGTACCAAATAATGCTTTGCTTTGGCATCCCAGCCAAATCAGTCCGTCTTACCAAAATGACAATGACGTCGGCGACCCCTGTAGTGAATGTGAGTTTTCAATAAAGTCCGTAAAGGACTGCAGCGATGGTCTGCTGCCCCGGCAGAAGAAGGTGTCAGTTTCTGCTGAGAATGCCCTCGTCCGGAGACGCGTGAATGCGCTGGCAGGCTAGCATTGCGGTGTCGTGGGGCGGGTTCGTTTCCCCGGCACGAGGACCCACTACAAAACATTTCGCATTCACGAATTGCTTTCAGGTCAAAAAAAAAGGCGACCAAAGTCGCAAAGTTGTAGATAACCTTACCGAAGGAGACGTACTTGTTACTAGAACAAGTGAAACCTGAGAAGAAAGGCGAACTTGGGGTAACCTCGTCTTTACCCGACGAAGTTCATGGCCCACAAATGAAAGAGGGGCAACCGGGTGGTGGTTGAGCCTCTTCATACCCACCCAACCGGAATAAATCCATTGAAAGCTTGTTGAAGTGGCCAGGTATTCCTCTTCTGAGTGGAAAACTCATACAACTTGAATTATATGAACTTTCCCATCAGAAGGGGAGTACCCAGGTGAACAATTTATGTCATAGAATTATACAATCGGATTGCATAATTCTATGCCATAAAAAGGCACTCTGCTTGGGCCACTCAACCCATGACGTCACCTGAAACAGAAAAAGGATTATTAATTACCCGGTGGCTGGCTCATGTTTTGAGGGGAAGCCTGCCACCGTACCGGGTCCTATACGCGGCTAGGTAGAACGGAAGGGAAAGACCGATTTTACGTTTAATTCATCATTTTTATTTTTCTTTCCCTTTGTTTATCATAATTAATATAAGCTTCTCCACGACGAACCAAAGGAACCATATTTCCGAAAAATTATCTTTCCAAAGATCAAATTCATTTCCATACAAATTAAAACTAAGTCTAAATAAATCTATAATATTTAATAAAACGTTTTTTTTTCTTCACTAAATTTTTAAATTCGCACCGGACTAAAATGCGATCGTATCTACCTACAATAAATTTTAATTTTTTTTTTCTTGTTTTTGAAGTACAAACTTTGTATCGAAGTGATTAAGTTTAAAACTTGATAGGGAACTAGAACAATACCAAGTAGAATACACGGTGGATAATAGACTCATCGATCCAAATTTAACAAAGATAGAAAGATTGAAAGTAATAAGTAAATTATTGCTGATAAGATACTCGTATATCGGATATACTTTAATTAAGCAAACGATCTTCTCGGTGCATTTAAGTCGTGGCTATATGTTAACATGGAGCGAGCTTTTTAATACTTCCTTTATCTATTTCAACTCAAATATATTCAAAAGTTCTAATGTGCACTTTTTATTAGGTTTTGTACGTTTATGACATTTTCTTTTTCAACCGAAAGGAACTCCGAATCTGAGGGAGTGTGTTTATTCATTAAGTATAATAAAATGAAATTTAAATAAAATAATTAATATAATTTGAATAATTATATAAGAAAAATATTAGAATTAATTATTATATAAATAAATTAAATCAAAAGGACTCACCGCATGTTCCGTCGAGTGCTCGATGGGTGCTGGTACTCTACGTTCATTTAAGGCTAATAAATGCTCATTTAACAATTATTCAAAACAATGTGATTCGACAACGATCTAAGACCGAATAATTCACCTATCACTATAAAGGTTCTTTGGGCGAATGCCATACAAAATTTAGTAATAAAATCACTTGAAACGGGCGCTAGTGTGAATCCGTTTTCAAGAATTGTTCGTAACTCTTCTCATCCATAAGTTTATCAATTTCTGAAGTTTCACTGAGCTTCACTTTGAATAACCAGCCTTTTTCATAACACGGTGTATTGATCAACCCTGGTGTATCCTCAACTGATGTGTTCTTCTCTACCACAGTTCTTTTGATAGCGGAGGTCTCATATACGGCCGTTCGTATTCATTTGGGATAACTAAAACCTTGGCTTTGGGATCCCGGGACTTGATAGCACGGAATTCAGAAAAACTGGCTGTTCCGCCACTAACTAGTAAATAAGGAACTTCTTTTGGTAAGTCTGCTGAGCTTGGAGGTACTTTAACGGGCATCAGAAGTCCTGCTGCTAAGCCGCTCTTGCCATCTGACTTACTCTTAGATCCTCGATTACTCAAATAATATGCCGCTGCTGCAGCTCCACCCAAGGCCAATAGTCCAATTAGCAATCGTAAATTTTTATCTTCGCCTGGAGGTTTTGAATCGCCACCGGGTGGGCCTACTGGTGGTTTTGGAGCAGGTTTACAATGTTTCGGCTGGTTTGGTTCCCTTCGTGCCGGATCTGGTGGGCATGGTGCACCTTTTTCCGAATCATATAAGTTGCGTCGTGTGATGAATTTTTGTATACCCGCAAAACTTGAAAATATTTGCCGATTTGCGTAATTCGTGCACTCAAATTTCGACTCCACCTCCACTGCCGTTCGCGACCTTTAACGCGTTTTGTTTTATAATAAAATGAAGTAATAAATAAATAAAAATTAATTCCTAGGTTAAATTTGATAAGCTATGCTCCCTATCCCGACGTCTCTCCCCCCTCCGCTTTTCACTCTCTCCCGTGTTTTTCCAAGTTGTCAAAAATGGCGGGGCCGAACCATCGAGCAACGAAGCAGTAGTGGAAAATCGCGAAAAGTTTCGTTCAATAGTGACATCTATGGGTGGATCCGCGATGGTGATAATGCACACTCGTTTCGGTTGTTTTTAAAATTTACGTCGTCTTTTGTAGATTCGCTTAAGTTATCAAATGAATGCAATTTTCGTTTGTAATTATTAGGCGTAATTAGGGAAAAAGAAAAATCGGAAGAATTAGACAGGTACACTTTAATTACCGACAAACAAAACAATTTTTAATTAAGATTATGGTTGGAATGGGTAAAATTTGACAATTTTTGAGGGGTTTAAATGATACAATGATTTTATCGTTCATATAATTAAAGGGGTTAACCGTTTCGTTCTAAGCATTTGTATACCGCGTTACACCGCAATTCGTTAAATTATATTCAAAAGATATTGTAATAAAATCACTACACATTAAAATTTTAAACAAGTTTAGAATTTTGTTTCCCGGGAGTTCAGTACAAAAGAAATTTCCTTAATTTATTTTTCACCCGGAAAGAAAAAGAGTGAGGGTTGCGATGGGGAAGGTGACTCAATCGTTCCTCCTTGTTAAATTGAGTTTGTGCTGTGTGATTGTGGCAGCGCTGGCTTTTAGCGCCCTACTCCTCGATTACTACACCTCTCAAAGCCGCATCAATAACCAACTCACCGATGCCTTTGACACAAATATCGCATTAAAGTAGGGAGATGGGCTGACCAAATTGCTATTCAATTTGGCTCTGGTGTACGTCATAATGAAGCTACCTGTCAATACGCGAGGTACATTACTATTCAAGTTGAGCCAAGTAGTAGCCTATGCGGACGACATCAACATTTTGCCATGGTCATTAACAGCTGCCAAAAGAACTCTCCCTGAAACTCAACAGCGAATCAAAACTAGTAGGGCTACAAATCAATGAAAATCGAACAAAGCTCATGACGCAGTCGAGAAACAATACCTCAAATACACAAAATACCACACTTGTCGAATACAGTATCGAAAATGTGAGCGAATTTGTGTGTTTAGGCACCAAAATAAAGACAAGTTAGGTAGACAGACCTATGCTCATGTCAGAAGGGTTTTGTACTCAACTTACAAAATGCCGTAACTAGCAACGAATAAAAGTAAGAAACGCGTCATGTTCGAGGATCATACTATTATTAACTAAGTTGAAAGAATTTTTTAATTCTGAGGTATTTGTTAAAATTATACCCATAAATATCTCGCTTGATAATTTTTTCAGATTTTTTTAGATCACGGGTGTCCATTCGCGAGGGAGAAAACACATTTTTCATGTATTTCACCCCCCCCTCTGTGCCCCCACTGAAGCAAAAACTGTCAGTTTAAGAACTGTTTTCAAAAGCTTTCATAGAGAACTTTCATTTGATACTCATATCGGCTACCTTTCATGAAATTTTTTTTTTCAGGGGCCACTCCTCTGTACTGTAAGCATCGATTCATGGCCTATTTTTTCGAATCCTAGAATGGCTACAAAACCGTTTTGCTAGGAGCTCTCTCCTGCCTCTTTGACTTGTTTCAATTTTATGTAGTCATCCTCATGATATCTAACATTCCTGAAACTTTCATGCAAATCCTAGTTAAGCTGTAGTGTCTAAGTCGGTAAAAAGCGCATATGGCTCCATAGCAATATGTTTCCATAGTAATACAGGGCATATTGCTCCATAGTAATACACGAAAATTCAAATCACTATTACTTCGGTAAATACTATTCGATCTTTATGAAATTTTCAGAAAGGATCAGTCTTATAAATAGTCATCTCTTTGCTAAATTTTATTGAGTTTAAGGGTACCGTTTAGATTTTATTCAAGAAAACACAAAATCGATAAATCATACTATTACTAACAAAGTTGAGTGAATTTCGACTTCTCACGTATTTGTTGTTGTTGTACTCATTAAGGCCTACATTCATGATTTTTTCCAGGTTTTTCGGATGGAAGGTGTCCAATCGCGAGGGGGGGTACGTGAAAAGTTCGTACATTTCCCTTCCCCTGCCCCCCTCGGTACTCATAAGGCAATTTTAAGACCTGTTTTCAAAAGATCTCATTGAGACCTTTCCAATGACACCCTACTCGACTACCATTGGTGAAAATTTTTTTTGAGGGGTCAACTCCCTATATGGGGAGACCCCCCTTAAACCCCTTCGAAAAATTTTTTCATCCTTGAACTTTCAAGAGGTTACCACTTCTGACCTTTCCACAAAGTTTCATGGCTGTAGCCTCTATAGTTTCGGAGAAAAAGTGCTGTAACATACAGACGGACGGACGGACGGACGGACAGACGGACACAGGTCGTGATTGCAATAGGGTTTTGTATTTTAGTACAAAACCCTAAAAACGGGCAATGAAAGAGACGAAATACGCCGAAGAATACAGCTCACAAATAAAATATTTTATTCAGTTTAGAAGATTTTGAAGACCAGCTGCAAACACAGGAAAACAAAGCTCCAAGTATACGAATCTGTGATAAGACCTGTGTTATGCTGTGAGTGTAAAACATGGACCCTAACCCAAGCATCCGCAAATATATTGAACGCCTTTGAGTGACGAGTCCTGAGGCGAATAATCAGAGCGAAGCTAGACGGGGACCAATGGCGAATTCGATACAACCATGAGCTGTATGAAATTCTTGACGAACCGGAGGTCTCAACGATTGTAAGACTGCGGAAGCTACAATGGGCTGACCACATGAATCGTATGGACGAACAAAGGATACCCAAAAAGGTATTTGTTGGAAGAACTGAAGGCCAGAGACCATTGGGAAAGCCGAGGAAACGCTGGTCTGACTCAGCCGATGAATACAGTTCATCGCTGCTCGCATTTCAAAATTAGAAGACGCGGTCAATGGATCGAGCGGTTGGAGGCGCTCTTTACAGGAAGCGAAGGCCCGAGAGGGGCTGTAGTGCTAAGAAGAAGAGGAAGATATCGATACCATATTAAAAAATCTAACTCCATACGGTACCGATAATAGCCTTAATATCAGTATTGTATCGTGAAGGCCTATTCTCAGGTGATCTGGAATTCTTTCAACATTCGGGAATTGACTGATTGCTTACTAAACCGATCATCTTGAATTTGGTCACCAAATATGAAAGCGTTGGGTGAAAAGGGTCAATACATCTGCTGTTAAATTGACCCACAATGTTTGTATTAATGAACACTCATTTTGATGATAAAGTTTTATTACTTGGACGTGGTGCTCAATTGTGTAACTTGCCATTGGGTTTTGGTATCAGTGACTGAAACACGAACAATAGATGAGACAGATGCCACTAAAATAACATGGCCGCCAACATGCACCCAAACTAATTGAAAAGCTCTTTGTTGTATATGCCAACCCAAAACATTAATTTGAGATCAGCAGTCCATGTCATTAAACATTAACTACGTGGAGCGGCCTTGAACACATGATAATACTTGTTGTATCGCCCACAGGGTTCAAAGCAAGAGACTGTTTTTCTCGGATTTTAAACTTCTTCTTTCACTACCAAACCATCTTTAATGGACTAAAATTTATGGTTTTAAACAGACTCTTCAATTAAAGATTATTTTCAACACAGATTTTATTTCTATGCTAAGAAGCATAACTCAACTGGACCTTACTTAAAAATCAACAAAATCTTCCACACAACCAAGATCAGATCGTATATCTTCCATCAAATAAATGAAACTATTCGTTTTCACTTCATCAATTCCTTCCTATACGATACTGCAACATTTTCTACATTCTTCTCTATTCTGGTACCAAACTTGTCTAAAAAAAATTGAGAACGATTCTAATCTGCAGTCTATTCAACACATGGGATGTTTTGAACAATACCCTCAGTTGTTTCGGAGAGAGCTGACTGACGGACATTTTGATGGACAAGCTGACAAACACCGAATCGATTTTAAAGGAATAGATAAGCGGCAAAAAAACCAAAAACGAACACCCGGCAAACTTAGTCGAGTCCATAACGAATAGTCTTCCTCTTCCAGTTGTTACCATGAATCCCAAAAAAAACCATTTCAGAATCCTTTTCCGCCCTGATTTTCCACCATTTCGAGGCTACAAAAATTGAGAATCGTCATTTTATACGAGAGAACGATAGTAAAACAATACGTAGGCACACAATTGGAAGCTGTTGTAACAAATTCACAACACAACGAGCTCCAATTTAATCGAGAATCAAATGCAATAAATGCTCGAATTTTGTTCTGTGTGCTGTAACTGGTTGCGTCCTTGCTACCGAAAATCACCTTCTCTTCGCCAATTCGCCTTCTCTGCATAGCACTACTCGCCACTTGAGTGTCCATCGACCCCATCTGAGTGGCTCCCTGTCCATAGGTGAACACTTCCGACTAACACGGAACTATTTTTTCAACTTACAGCTGGTAGCGTTGACCACCATGTACATATACAAGGATAACGAGCTGAATTGCAAACATTATCGTATGTTTTATTTCAACGCCATAGACGTGCATCTATTGCAAAAACAGTCGCAAGTGGTCTTGGGAAACGTATGGACGATGCGCCCTGTTAGCCTTTCCCTGAGTACAGGAATCACTGTGCGAGCGGAAACGGAAAATAGAGGTGTATACCTTGACGTTTAATTTAAAAGTCAATTTATTGCATCGAGGCAAGGCTGCCTGCTGCCATCGTGCAAAATACACCGTCGAGAACAATTGTCCACTATTTGCCACTTTTTAACGCAGTTTGTTACACCAACTTGTTACCGAGATAGGACGCCTATTGTCTGATACTCGAGCTCCGTTACCAAGTTCAATCTGTCCAAGGAAAATCGAGTTTTCTATTATTTATGCAAAGTGCATTACATATGCATGTTGTTACTGGATACCATTACAGGTTTTTGCGGGGTTGTGTGCTGATATATTGGACTCCGCGCAACATTGGGAGCTGCTTGAATTAAATTCAATTGTTGATAATCAAATCACGGGTAGCTGCTGGACTACGACCATTCAAAATTGTTTAGTTAATCAGACAAGTGTTCTGCTTGGGAGAGCAATGTTCATAAATCAAACAAGATAGAGAAACAAGCATCGACAATCATTCTTCCTTAAATTGTGTCCTGGCCATACGTACCAAGTAAGTGCAAGGATGCTTGTGATATATTGTTTAGGGCTAGATTAACTAACATGCTCAAACCTATGGCGAGATTATTCTGGCTGCCAGATAATCCTAACTGCCTGAAGTCTGAGGAAAAACCCTTTTGTAAACTCAATCAATTGGTGCATTTGTGCATGCTTATCGATGCAGAGCACAAGGAGTGGAAATAAGTAAAGCGCCATCGACTGATACCATATCTTTCTATTGCCATATCGTTTCACCGGATTATCGTTTCTTATTCGATATCCTCCACCTTTCTGACTGGAAAACAAGGAGTGCTCACTTCCATCCACAAAGATACGAAAGCTTCCACGAATGAAAACTTATTCTAATCATATCTCTTCGACACAATATACCAATTAATGAGAAAAATTTTCCCACTTCAGAAATCATCAATTTCAACTGAAAATCGTGGATGAACTCATTCATTCAGTGAATTATAAAGCACAGATCAACGATTCAAAGTTTGGTGGGCACTTGGCGAAAAGTCATCACAGCCGAAAACTTTTTTTGCGCTTGATCCGCACTGAAAAAGAATCGCTCACTGGAAAATAAGATTTATTCCGTAATCCGATTAATATTCGTTCATAATAAAATCCTATCTTTTCAATATCCAGCAGCAGCTCTCATTGTTGTCTAAATCTCCATAGGGTTAGACGCTTTCCCTGGCATTTCGCACGACGCTTACACTCGCAAGGAATTGTTTTACAATGAAAAGCTATAATTCAGCTGAAGTTAAATTTATTATCAGAAGACAACAAAATTCAAAATGAAATTATGCTTATCGGAAGACTCGAAAGGATTCATTTCAGTTCATATTTGGGAACAATGCTTTTTCCTTTAACTATTCACAGAATGATGCAATTTCAAGAAAATTGTTTTTGAAGATGTGAATTTCCGTCAAAAAACAGAAGATGGTGACAAATGGCGAATCGAGTCCATGATTTCATTGAAATTTATTTATAGACTGGATTATTTTGGAATCGGATCCGTTTTAATTTGTAATTAGTAAGATTATAAAATGAATAAATATGACAATCTGATAGGTAAGCAACCGTTCAATGAAAGTCAGGATCCAGACAGAAGGAGCATGTAATTGTATTGATTTTTTTTTTTGTACATCCGTTCATTTCGAGAGATTTTCCGAAGGACTCCAAGTCGACCTCTCTTTGGTTATAGACGTGAAGTCTTGGCATGTATCCATCAGGTCAATAAGTCCGGACGCCCTTAGTCTACTCCGAGATGGCTGCTCGCAGGCTAGCTAGTTCGGAGAGGAATTTCGGTCACAGGTCTTCCGCCAGCAGACTAAGTCCTAAAGTACAAGTTATCATCCACCGATTTAAAACGCGTGAAAACGTTTCTTCAAGCTGACTTTTGTTTACTTTAATTTCATCTCTTTCCGACTGTACGACCAGTAGAGATGGGCATAATTGGGTGGCAATAATCGAATCATTCGAGTGATCGATTATTACTGTTGTGCTGATGAATAATGACTCGGACTCAAAATGATCGAATGCACATAAAAAGTTGAACCAACTTTTCAGTAAAAGAGTCCCTCGAGTGATTTTTTGCCTCGAATTTCGTGTGTTTTACTTCCTTCTGCCATTTCACGCTCGCACTGTCGTAGTTTGGAGTTTTGAACTTGTTCGAATGCTCGGCTCGGCAGTTCTATTTGGGCATGATTGTGGGGCAATAATCCAATCATTCTTTTACACCTGATAATTCGAGTGATCGCTTATTACTGTTGCGGTAATAAATGGTCACTCGGACTCAAAATGATCGAATGCACGTAAAAGTTGAACTGACTTTTCAGTGGAAGAATCTTTCGAATGAAAATATTCGAGTGATTTCTTGCCTTGAATTTTGTTTGTTTCATTTCCTTATGCCATCTCACGCTCGCACTTTTGAAGCTTGGATTTTTGGACTTGCTTGATTGGTTGGCTTGGTAATTCTATTCGGGGCATAATCGAGTGGCAATGATCGAATTATTCGAGTATACCCAATAATTCGAGTGGTACTTTATTACTGTTGTCGTAATCAATGGTCACTCGGACTCAAATTGATCTAATGCACGTGAAAGTAGAAACAACTTTCCAGTAAAAAAAGCCTCCTGAATGATAATATTTATTGGCTCGAATTTTATTTTTCTCATTTCCTTTTGACATCTCAACCAGCACTCTCGTAGCCAGTGCCGGCCCGAGGCAGATTTTGGGATGGAGCGTTATCCAAGTTTAGCGCCCGTCTTTGATGTGTATATATATGTATACATAAATATATATGTATATATATATATAAATATATATATAAATATATATATATATATATATATATATATATATATATATATATATATACATATATATATATATATATATATATATATATATATATAAACATATATATATATATATATATATATATATATATATATATATATATATATATATATATATATATATACGTTTATATACATTGTAACGGTCAGCTACAGTATTCCAAGTCCCGCACAAACATTTCTCACACACATACAAGCATCCACACTACATTCACGCAAACACTCATTGTCTGAAGTTGTGTTGCATTTAGCGGTTAGCCGTGCACACGCTATGAATCAAGCAACACGTGTAGCTCCCAAATCCCAAATATTTAGTTGAGTTTTGAATAAATGTATAGTTAGTTAAGTAAGGATTCACGTTGTCATTTAATGACCAACGAAATTCCCACAACTGGTGACCCCGTCAAAAACGATCACGATGACGATTTTGCCACGTTATTGCAAAATCTACCGACGCCACGTCACGAATAATTTCCATAATCTTTCGTAATCTAACGCATTTTGTCGGAACAACGCTGAACACAGTGCAAATCACTCGTCAGAAGTGCAATAGTGCATTCATTTCATCTATAAAATAGTGTCGTGCAAATTATATGCAATTAGCAGTCGAAATAATAATCAGACAATCAGCTAGATCCGATCACAGTGTATTTACGTACAGTAAACAACCGACACATTGCTGGGTACCTATAGACATTGTACCAAGCCGGTTTATGCGTAAGAATTATATCTAGTGCATAACTACCATCATGTGTAAAGATAACAGAGATTCACCATCTACCGAGACCGATGAAGTGTGAAACAAATCAGCGATAAGACCACCATCCTTCTCATTCAACTACCCGTCGCTTTGGTTCACACAGCTTGAAAACCAATTCGAGCTATTCAACATTACAAGTGAATTAACATGATTCAGGTATGCTGCTGCCTATCTTGATACGCGTGCTGCTATCGAGTTAGAGCCAATCATTAACAATCCGCCCGTCACAAATACATACCAAACACTTCGCGATACTCTCATTGAATGTTGATCGCAATCACGTGAAGCAAAGCTAAAATAATTGCTCGAGAAAGAAGAGCTCGGCGAAAGAAAACCGTCACAATTACGCTATCTTCGCACGCTCGACAACAGCGTGCCTGAAAATATTCTTCGTGCAGTCTGGCTATCGCGTCTACCTGCAGCATCATAAGCAATTCTCGTGCATCACAAAACTGATCCTCTCGATGTAATAGCAATAACCGCTGACAGCATCAACGAAGTGACGTCACAAGTTCACCTGGCTGCAATCGGCAAACAACCGTCGATGCAAAAACAAATCGACGAGCTAAGAAATCAAATGAGCGAGCTCATAAATATCGTCAGGCAGCAACGTGATCGATCACGATCACCATCGCGTGACAGACCATCGGGAACCGGCGTTAATCCCAATCACTGCTGGTACCACCAAGTGTTCCAGAATCACACGAAGAAGTGCAAGCAACTCTGCACATATAAGGGAAATGACAATCAGGGTCATTAACGGAGGTAAATGATCCTGCACCCACGTCAAACTGCCTCTTTGTCACTGATCGAGTCACAAATGTCCGATATTTAGTGGACACTGGCTCAGATCTCTGTGTATATCCACGTTGTTGCTCCAGGGTTGCAGAGAGAGGCTTGATTACACACTATACACTGCAAATGGCTCGCGAATCACCACTTACAGTTGCATCGCCGTCGTACTCAGCGTTGGTCTTCGTCGAGATCTCTCGTGGCGATTCGTCATCGCTGACGTGTCAAAACCAATCATTGGCGCTGATTTTCTCAATTTTTACGGCCTTCTCGTTGAACTCAAAAACGCCGAATCATCAACTCAACCACTGGCTTAAAAACTCAGGGCAAGGTATCTCACTTCAGCAACTTATCATCCATTAAATCAACACAAAATCAATGTCCTTATTCATTGATCATAAAACAATTCTCAGGCGTAACACGACTGGATGGCATCTGCAGAGCAGCTAAACATTCAACCGAGCATCGCATCGAAGCAACGCCCCGTCAACCAATTGCCAGCAGAGCAAGTCATCTCGCTCCCGGTAAACTGAAAATTGCCAAAGAAGAATTCGACAAAATGACCAAGCTTGGACTTGCACGACCGTTAAACAGTCCATGGTCTTCACCTCTCCATCTGGTCCCAAAGAAATCTGGTGACTGGCGACCTTGCGGAGATTACCATCAACTCAACGATCGCACGCCACCTGACAGATACCCTATAAGTCTGTAGACGACTTTACGGCTAATCTTCATGGTACAAAAATTCGATCTCGTTTGTGCCTTCAACCAAATCCCTGTTGCCCTGCAAAACCGCAATCATCACACCATTCGGTCTCTACGATTTCCCATACATGACGCTTGGGCTTCGTAATGCATCTCAAACCTTTCAACGTTCCATTGACGAAGTCATGCAAGGATTTGACTTTGTATTTCCATACGTCAACGATATTTTTGTCACTTTATCTGCCAAGAAAGAGCATCATGAACATCTTCAACAACTCTTTACTCACCTGGAAAAATACGGCGTCGTCATCAACAGCACTAAATGTCATTTTGGCCTGCCAGAGGTGGATTTCCTCGGCTACCCAGTATTTTCAGCAGGCATCATACCGCTTCCAGACCGAGTGGCAGCAATAGCAGAATTTCCCAAGCCTTCAACAATCAAACAGTTACGTAAATTGTTTGGCATATTTAACTTTTATTGTAGATATTTTTAAACGCTGCTAAGTTTCAGGCTACACTCAACGACTGTCTCCAAGGATCGGACGTTAAAGGCTCTAGTCCAGTGCTCTGGACACCTGAACCAAAACTGCCTTCGAAAATTGCAAAAAAACAGCTCGAGCCACTCGACAAGCTCGTTCATCCAAACACTGAAGCACCTTGGGCCATCTTCACCGATGGTTCAGACTTTGCAATCGGCGCCGTCGTCCAACAGCGAGTCAACGACACGTGACAACCGCTCGCATTCTTCAGCCAAAAGCTCTCACCGTCGCTAAGTTAACACAATACTTACGATAGTGAGCTTCACCCAATTTATATGGCCGTCTCTCACTTCAAACACATTTTCGAGGGCAGACAAATCACAATTAACACCGATCATCGACCGCTCCTCCACGTCTTCATGCGAAATCCTGATAAAGCAAAGCCTTGGCAATTCCACCGGCTTGATTTTATCAGCCAATCAACAACCGACATTCAACACGTCTCTGACAATGATGATGTCGTCGCCGACGCACTATCGAGAATCGAAACAATCCTGCAACAATCAAAATCATTGATCCAGCTCGCGCATAAGCCAACGTCGAAGAACTTCGCACGTATCTTCAACACGACAATCACTCACTTCATCTTCGACCGATCAACGTCCCAACATCGATCTACCAGTCTACTGCGATACATCAATCGACACAGCATGTCCGTTCATCCCAACGCAACTACGAAAACGTGTCTTCGATGCTCTTCACAGCATAAGTCAACCCGGCCAAAAAGCAAAAGTCAAATTGGTATCACAGAGATACGTTTGGCCAAGCACCAAACGAGACTGCAGAGAATGGGCTCAAGCCTGCATCGAATGCCAACGTAGCAAAATTACTCGACACGTTGCAGCACCAAAACAGCACTTTCCAGGTCGCTCTGGCCGATTCGAATATATTCAGGTCGACATCATCGAACCATTTACACCATCACGAGGCTACCGGCACTATCTGACAATAATAGACAGATTCACACTCGACACTCGATAGACAGATTCCACTCGACGACATCTCCGCAGATTGCGTAGCCAGAACACTTTTAGCTCTCCGCCGCCTCCACACAACGAACCAACTCCGTCGATGTCTGGCCATACAGCTCTAGCTTCGAGTACATCATCGAAACCCGAAGATACATCGTCACACAGACCCACGACGTCTTTTCGACCATCATCTTCCGACTCATCGAGCAGCGACTCACCACATCAACGACAACGCAGAAAATGTGTGAGATTCAACGACAACAATTAATTCATTTTCCTTTTCTCTTCAAGGGAGGGAGTAGTTGTAGCGCTCAGCTACAGTATTTCAAGACCCGCACAAACATTTCTCATACACATGCAAGCATCCACACTACATTCACGCAAACACTCATTGTCTCGGGTTGTAAGTTGTAGCGGTCAGCTACAGTACTCTAAGCCCCACACAAACATTTCTCACACACATGCAAGCATCCACACTACATTCACGCAAACACTCATTGTCTGAAGTTGTATTGCATTTAGCGGTTAGTTGTGCACATGCCATCAATCAAGCAACACATGTAACTCGGACTCCCAAATATTTAGTTGTTTCTTGAATAAATGTGTAGTTAGTTAAGTAAGGATTCGCGTTGTCATTTACTGACCAAGACAATCCCTACATTTTGTTTACGCCAAAGGATTGGGCTTACTTTTCACTAGGTCTTATTTAGAGAATATAGAAATCAAACAATGTAAAGGACATTTTTCTGTAAAACAAAAATATTTCCAAGTTTGGTGGTAATTGTTCGGCATAACCCATTGATACATATTTAGATTTGTTATTTTTCATTCAATTACTAATGCGTACATTCTAAAATTTGTCCCAGAAGAATGCAATGCTGTAAAGAAGTCAGTGACTCGTCTGTACAAAATTATGTTCTCAAACTTGCCCATAGACAATCGACATGTTCATGTCCCAACAATATCAAACGTTCCAATATTGCTTTCAAGTAAAACTTTTCAACAAGTAACAATCGAAGAACAAAATAGGATACAAAAATTTCGCTGTCATGACACGGAGACTACCAGACACTCTAGTATGTCAGAAATCAACTTTCTGATAACCAATGATTTATGAGCCGACAGGAATAGACAATTTTATCGACGATGTTCGCTTGTTTTACAACGGCCAACATTGCTTCCAAAAGGAACGTATCCTTTGAAAATAACTTCGCGCCGACATATTCTTTCGACAATAATTGGTTTTACAAAGTGTCGTTTATTTTTTTCAAATGGAAATATTTTCCGGTCGTTTCCTTCCTGCAAAGGAATGATGGAAATTCATGGTACGAGTATAGGTATCTTCGCGTCCATTATGTGATATGTGAAAATGATGTATTTATATCTTTGTATGCGAACGCCAATGTAATAAATAATAGGAGCAAAGATACTTTGCTATCATTCTCAACATGCCGAAATCGATGGAACGCACGTTTTTTGTTGTAATTCAAAACATGTCTTCATCCTCCTCCGAACATTTATTGCGATGATATCTCAATTTCAACACTTTGTCCCCCTGTCACCGCACTCGACAACGTTTTTCAAATTTCAACTGCAACATTTTATAGATCGCATATATAAATTTTGTAGGACACAACAAATTCGATTCTTCTCACTAGGAATTCCATTCAAGCCAAGCCGTGCCGAGCTGAGTTGGCTGAGCTGAGGTGAAGATATCCTTATTCCTTATTATATTGTAAGATCGAATCTGGTATCCATGAGCACGTTTTCACTTGTGGCACTAAGGCTTCACATTCCATATCCTCATGTCAATAATCTCCGCTTTTCACACCCTCAACATTTTCTTCACATTCACGTCCGCCAGGTCGTCCTGCCGGCATTTCACCACGGCCAACGCGTCCCGTTTTCACGTCAGCTCCTCCGTGAGAACTTGTGCTGTGTTCAAGTTTATAGGATCTGTGTGAAGAGAATACATTTTGCAGTACAGATACGGATAGAGTTAGCAATGGATGCAATAAAGTCAATGTAAGTCGTTTAGATTACACTTTGGAGGAGTGTAAAAGCATAAAAGAAGTCTCTCCTAATATTGGAAAGTGTGATGGGAAATGTTGCGCGACACTGGGTGCAAGACTGTAGTAAAATGAAGTATTTTATGGGTTAATTTTACGTAAACTTCAGGGTCTAGTGATCAAATGTATCACAGGATATTGGAAATCGTCTGAGTTTTTTTCCATTAGGATTCAGCACGAACCAAATCTTTTATGGAGGCTTTGAGTGCCTAGTGTACTACATATTAGGTTGAGCATTCGAATACTTTGCGTTTGGGGCATATGTTGTCAGGGAAATGGGACTATTTCTGGGCGAGATGGTATTCAAAGACAGAAGCTTTTATATTTGTTTTTAGTTTCATCCTATTTCCATTTTATCGCGATGAGTATTGGGTAAATGAAATGGGTTAATTACCTCACATTAGTTTGCTGCAAATTAATCTAAATATCAGCTACAATGTACACTGGCAAGGAATTCAATTTCGAGGCATTGAATTCCTTCTTGTCGAATTTTTAGGGTTTTTTTAAATATCTTCACAAACCTCTACTAGTTTCGCGACCTGTCTGTCCATTTGCCCATCCGTGCAACACAGTGATTTTTCGCGGAAACTACAACAACTACAGTTATAAAACTTTATACGTAGACCAAAAGTGGTGACCTATCCAAAGCTTCAGTATAAAAATCTTATAAGGTATTTCAGGCGGGTTCTACCATTTATGAAAGTGATACTCAAATAATGACATGGGTATCCAATGAAAGTTCTAGAGAAAGTATCGAATGAGGTGAGTCAAAATATGTGAAAATTTGTATTCCCCTGCCCATTTTTAAGGGAGTTGGCTCCTGTTTCCTTGTAGAGGTCTTGTTGCAGCCTGTCCCATATTTTCCGTGAAAGATATGTGGGACAGGCATCGCTTTCCACTTCTGAGCAAAATCGACAATTGGAGGAACGTGATTTCCAAATCTTGTGCAGGTAAGACTAAAAAAAACCATGTCCGCTCATAAACTGTTTCAGGTAGAAGTCAGCCTCACCATGCCTTCTTTTTAGGCATGGCCTCAGATTCGCGATGAGCCTTACAGTCCATCATTACTTCGTGCAATTCATTCAAAACTGCTGCCAATCGTTGAGTGAGCACTATCTCTTCTTACGGGAAATTTTCTTCCTTGTCTCCTCATTTCAACACAAGTAAATAGCGTGGTGTTCTCTAGCAAGGAGGGCAACAGGTATCACGCCTGTAATAAATCTCATCGCCGAACACAGACTGTCGTATATGAAGATGCAATCCTCAGTGTTCCTTTTCTCTGTACCTGTCCCAAGCGTTTTCTGAACACGTCCTTACTGAGAGAATTGCCCCATATTTCGTCTCCATGCCGTAGCACTGACCGCATGGCACTCATCAAGACGCGTCTTGTTGTTGGGTTGGGTCCACCACCATTGGCCATAAGTCGACTCAGAGCCGATACGCTTGAAGCAGCCTTCTCAGGCATTGCCCAGCTTTCCTCAGAAAAACTCAACTTCGAGTCAATCAGTAACCCCAGATACTTTACAGCAGGTTCCAATTTATTTGGTATGTCTTCAATACTAAACACCCTTACCTTAGAAATTCTCTTCTTTCTCAAGGTGACGACTTCAGCTATCTTTAATGCTAAGTCAAATCTGCAATCAGTCATCCAGTGTATCTTTCGACGTATTAGCATTGATGCCAAAGTTGTGCTTGATCAACCGTGCATCCAGTGACTAGAGCATCAACATCATTCACATAGCCAATCAAGCGGGACTCAGCTTACACCTCCAGTCTCAGTATCCAACTGTAAGATACGCTAAACGCACCTAAACCAAGGATGGATCCCTGGGCAATAGTCGATGTAGCGTCCATCCTTTGTTGGCCCTGCGTCATGTCATAAAGTAGGCTTGTGTCTTTCAGGTAGTCCCTGGAAAGTGGCATCAGACATTCCGGAATTCGAAAAGAGGTTTTAAATATATCCAGAACCTCTACCAATCTAGCGGAGTTGAAGGCGTCACCTGATACGACTATGTGCGTGATAGGTTTCTCTGGCACCTTCAAAGCCGTGTCTAGCGCAATAATGGACGATATGTGACCCGGGATCTCTCTTCGCCTCACTGATCAATATGAGCCTCACTACCCTGCACCGTTTCAGGAAAATCCTTCCCGCAGGCAAATGTTGAATATACTGAGGAGGAAGTCAGGACAATGGTGCAAGATGATCTGCAACTCCTCAGCGAGGATACCGCCTGGACCTGGAGTCTTCCTTGGTTTCGATTATAAGACTGTCTCTTCTAGCGCCAACCATGTGAAGAGTGGGCTTACGATTTCTGATTGCGTTTTTGCCGCAAATAGCCTCAACACGGACAGGATGAGCGGAGAAAATTGCAAACGCTATCTTGTCCACCTTTTCTTTTTAATGTATGCAGAGCTTGCGTATGGCACCAAGCTTTTGCATGACTAGCTTAAAGCCAAGGTCCCACGGATCCTTGTTCAGATTGTCTACCAGATTTGCCAGCAGCGAAACTTATGATTATCATTTTGCAAAAGCATTTCCTGGCCGACTTATATGCTGTTAACCAGTTGCATGCCTCGTCACAGTTGTGACACTGCCTTCACCTTTTAGCAATTTATGTTGACCACAAGTACACAGGAGGCTTGTCGTCCCGGACTTAACGACAGAGAATAGAAGCATTGCAAGCAGACGTGATGATACTCACAGTGAAGTTCGCCACGATTTGAGCTACCAGCTCTACAGTCCCCTGCAAATCTTCCAGCACTGGTGCACCTGCCTTGAGCACGTTGATTAACCTCTCCACGTCTATCTTCAAAATGTTCCAATATTGGGAAACAGTATCATGGATCTCAAGTAGAATGTACGGATGATTACTGACTGAGTAGTCCTCTAATACTGTCCAATTTGGTGCCCACTATAATAGGGCCTCCAAGGTTAATGTCACATCGGGTATGGTTCCTTCGCAGCCAACCCGGCAGAAAATCACCATACCTTCAATGTTCAGCACAATGAGTCCTGTCCTAGCCACCATCTCTAGGTCAGATCAGTTTGAGGCATGCCCCCTTCGATTGCTTCAGCGTTGAAATCTTCCCCAACATGTATATGGTCATCTACGATAGAGGAAAAGGATTCCAAAGCATTAAGTTTTGCTTGGAAAACGATACGTGCTAAAAAATTTAGTCCCTGAAAGCTGAACCCAGCAAAAAGAGGCGTTTTCTGTCCTTACAAACTTTTCAACAGGTTTTGGGCAGTTGAACTGCGGCGAAGGTATACTTGCAGGATACTTGTCATCGAAGTTCTGATTTAACCTTAACTAGGGCTTCTACAAAATCCAATACTTTCCTGATCCTAAAACTTGCTTGAATTTCTATTTTGGATCAGCGCCCTTGCAAAGGATGCAATGTACCTTCCTCATTAATTCTTTTCTTTTACATTCTATGTCCCCACATTTGTAGTACAGCGAACTCTTATTGGGTCTCTTACATCCCTGTGCCGTATGACCATAACCAAGGCACTCAAAGCATTAGTGAGGTACTGCTCTCTGCCGTACCCTGCAAATGACCCACCCTATTCTTAATGAACCCTTACTCAGAACTAGTTTGGCATCCTTTACAGTCAGGTGGATGATGGCCGTATGTTACCTCCTATTGTTTAGACCCTGCCCACGCTAGGGAGGGAGCTCCCTTTTGGTGTCCTCCACTATCTTGGCCTCGTCTGTAATGTAGTCAATTTTCCTGATTTCGATTATCGCAATTGGCTCTTGCTCTTTTGATGATCAGAATGGTTCTTTATTATTGGCATCTGCTCCCAATTCCACCAGTATTTAGCCAGATAAGGTTTATCACACTACTTTAATGGCAGTTTTGGTATCTTCGGGCCTTACAGTTCCCCTGATCTCTTGCAACACATCTGCTTAAGATAGGTCATCCTTGGATCTCACGAGCAGTACCTGTCACCAAGGCCTTTGTTGTGACTTTTAAGGGTATTGTAAAATAATTTTACAATACCCTCCTAAATCACGTCCTGTCTGTCCGTCTGTCTATCCGTCCGTTCATCCATGTGTAAGCAAGTTTTCTTGGAAACAACTCAAGATAAAATCATGAAATTTGTTGAGTAGGCGTAAAGTGATGACCTCTAAAAAGTATCAGTATAAAATAATTTTTATAAGGTTTTTAAGGAAGGCCTCCCCATATATAGGAGTGGCGCCTGAAAAAAAATTCACCAAAGATAGTCAATCTGAGTATCATATGAATAGTCTTGATGAGAGCTTTTCAAAACAGATCTTAAACTGGTACTTTTTGCTTCAAGGGGTACAGATGGATGTGAAATATACGAAAAATCTTTGTCCCCTCTTTACGATTGGACGCGTTTGATTCGAAAAATATTAAAAAGTCAAGGAAGTATATCTTTATGAGTAAAAGGCCAAAAAACTCAAAATTAAAATAACTTTGTTAATAATACATTATGTGAATTTTCGTCTATAAACTTACAATTTATTGTTTGATTATCTAAAATCTGAGTGAAAATCTAGTGATTTGAATAATGTAATTGACTCGTCCACTCAGATACCTGGTTACCATCATCAACATCCATAGCACGACAACCCAAGCCAGACGTTGGCCTCGAGGATTAATCTCCTTCAATCATCATGGCTCCGCGACCTTGTCCGCCACTTTTTAAAACTCTGGACCATAAAATGGGAAGTATAGAGTACTTGGCTTTATTTGCGGTATTTATGCGGCACTCAACGTCGTCATTTTTGGCTCCAAGATAAATGACACCATCCATTCTTTCAAGATTATAGTCGCCTATGGTCAGATTTTGTCGAACTGGAGTTTTCTTCCTGGTTTGAGTCATGAATTTTATTTTGGTTCCATTAATTTGTAGGCCAATTTGGTTTGCTTTAGATTCCAGGGTCAAACACATGGCATCTAAGATTGAACGTGCCATAATGTTGACGTCATCATCATATGCTACCAGTTATGTGGACATTAGTGTACCCGGGGTTTCAACTGATGTCTTAAGCCTGATTCCATTATGAAGCTATCCGTTAGTTCACCATTTACCTTGAACCAGGACTCTGTGTTTAGCATCCTGACTTTGACCATGTGGACTAGTTTTGTTGGGACGCCAAAATTAATCATTATTTTGTGCCGCGCATTTCTGTCGACACTTTCGTATGCTTGTTTGAAGTCTACAAAAGGTTGGTGCACATCGGTATTATGTTCCCAGCGCTTTTGAAGCACCGGCTTTACTCAGAATATTCGGTCTATTGTAGACCATCCACTTCGAAAGCCTCCCTGATATTCTCCTAGAATACTTTCATAATACGGCTTTAATTTTCTTTCTATGATATTTGAGAGCACTGTATAAAACGTGCATAGTACAGCGATGGCTCTATATTTTTCACACCTTAATTTGTCCCCCTTTTTGTGTACAGGACATATTATACTTCTTCACCAGTCCTCTGGTAACTGCTCCTCTGACCATATTCTGCATATTAGTCGATGCAGAAGGTTATTTAGATGAGCAACCCGCTCTGTAATTAGTCTGCTGGTATTCCATCTATTCCAGAACCCTTATTTTTTCTGAGGCCCTATACTGCTGCCTGTTCTTCGTCTCTGGTTGGCGCTAAGATCAGAACCTCTTGCTCTGCTTCTTGAATGTTCACAGCTTCAGTCGTAGTTGGGGACACTCCTTCTTTACTGTGAACATTTGTTCCATTACAGACCATCCACTTCAAAAGCCTCTTGATACTCCCGTATATAGCTTCTGGAAATATCGCAGTCATCTATTTTTTAATTCCAACTGGTTTGCCTATGATTGCTCCTTGCGCACTTTTGCAAAGACTTGTTTGTGGGTTAATGTCGTCTCTCAGTTGTTTGATAGAGACATATGCTGATCTGACTTCATGCAGGGTCATGTTTTCGTTTATATGTTGGATCTTGATGTTGATGGTCAGTCCATTCTTTTTAAGGCACATTTTTTAGCTTGACGTCGAAGGCTTTTATATTGTTCTTCTTTGGCCCGAGTTGGTCGCTGGATGTGTTCTTTGTGCACCTGGTTCCTGTTTTCAATCACCTCCTTGCATTCTTCATCGTAACAGTCGTTCCTACTTTTCTTTGGCTGGTGCCCCCAAGACCTCTCGACTGATTCTGTTGCCGCATCTCTTACTGTCTTCCACATGATGATGTCATCATCATTATTTTTCCCGCCTGTGGGGAAATGTTGAAGCAATTTTCCAATACTGACATGTATGTGGACCTTACTGAGCTATCGTTTAGCTTGTGTATCTGGTACTTTGGAGTAACTGATGCTCCTTGTTAATTGCTCTTGGAGATGTGGCATCGGAACTTGACATTTATAAGTTAGTAGTCCGAATCACAGAAAGCGCCATGGAACGACGCTGTATCGAGAATCCTTTGTGTTTTTTTAAATTTATATCTATTAGATCAATTGAGCACTTTTCAATTTAAATTTGAATGTATTTCATGTGATATTCTGAAAAAAAAAGTATCAGAAAAAAAACACCGAATAACCCTAAAAATAGTAAAATAAATTTCATGGAATCGATGCTCAATGAGGATTCCCCATTTACTCATTTTGTTGAACATACTACAAATTATTAGGTCCAAATGATATGGCAACGATCCCATGAAATTTATTTCACCCTTTTTAGGCAATTTTGAAGTAGTTATTGATTCTTTTTTTTTCTTAAAAATTTTTTTACAGCATTTTTTTCGAGACTAACTTTATATCGATAAGAAATCTTGCTAGCCCAAATCTTTATTACCTATCCAAGAAAGTTGTGGATAAAGATATTGATTGAAATCATTCAAAAAAAAAAATAAAACAATAATAACAATAGTAACGACATAACCAGCGGCTCCAGCCTCGATGTTAGCACATCGCGTGCGGTATTCACGATGACAAAACGATGATGCATATAATGACAGTAAAGACGGATGAAAAACGGAAATTAAAAGACTGTCTTGTCCCATCTTAAATTCCCGCAGCGTTCGGCCGCTCCAAAAGCATAATGTGCACTCAAGAGCATCCTAAAAAGAAAAAACGGGAAACTTTGCAAGACCCGCCAGATGTTCGAGTGGTGAAGAACATCGAGAATTCGATGGTTACTGCTGCGATCACTACCAAGGGGAGGGCCGTAAACCTCGAAAGAATAACGATCCACCCTGGAGTCCACAAAGAGATTACGGCAGGAAAAGAAAAGAGTGACCAGACAAATAATGCGCAAATGTGTGATTTCATCGCCACCGTCGAAAGTGTGGTCGAAGTACTGTACTCGGAAACGAAAGCTGATAATCTCTCCGAAGGAGAGTGGTCGCAAAGTACAATTGCCGCCTAACGCCATGAAGAAACAAATTGAGTGAGCAGGAGAGTGCTCCTACCAGAAGGTCCTTGAAACCACCCTAGGGTTCGAAACAAATTTTCTAGTAGTGTGAATCGATAATTTGAATTATTCATCCAATACTTGGATAAGAATTTCATTCTAACTTACGCAAAAGATACAGAGTTTCTTTCATAAGCACATTGCAGGCGCCATTTTTATGGAGCTTAAATAATTTTTCTGAATGCTCAGCCGATTGAACACATTTAAATTTAACACCGTTCCTTAAATTTTGATGAAAATTGGAAGAAAATAAAAGTGCCTTGGTCAATTAGAAATACTCATCAACCAAAAACACATGTTACTGTTGTTGTAATTCCATTCAATTGAAATGGAAATAACTCACTCAATTATGATTTGATTTTCATGAAATTTTGTGAGTATTAAGACCTTATATCAGTCTATATAATATATATAATTTCAAGAAGCTTAAGGGTACCATTTTGATTTTATGGGCAAAAATTTAAAATCTACAAATCAAACTATTATTAACAAAGTTGAGCAAATTTGAGGTATTTTTTGCCTTGTACTTATTAAGATCCACCTCTGTGATAATTTTCAGATTTTTGGGCTCAAAGGTGTCCAATCGTGAGGGGGGGAGAACAAATGTTGGTACATTTTGCTTCCCTTAGATCTCCTGATGCATTAAATGACGTTTTTCTTTCAGATTCTTATAACTCTAATCAAGACCTTTCATTTGATACCCAACTCGACTGTCTTTGATGAAAAAAAATGTTTATGGGCTACTTCTTTATAAGGGGGAACCCCCTCAAAAAAATTTTAAATTTTTGTTAAGACCTAAACTTTTGAAAGACTGTCATTTTTTTCTAGTTTCCGAGGAAACTTGCTGTGACACATGGACAGACAGACAGGTCGCGAAATTTTGTAAGAAATTTTATTACAAAAACCTAAAAAGGCTAATCCCAAAAGCGGGAGCAGTTTTAAGAAGAATAAAATCTGCATGCGACTCGCCGGAAATCAGCAAAGTAGTAAAGATTGGGCTCCTTGAACTAGAGGAGCTCCTAGACAACATAGGGGATTACCGGAGGAGCTGATTAAATGCCGAAGAGGACCAGAAGGCCAAAGAAGAGCAGAAGGCTGGAGAAGCCCGCAAATATAGCTCTACCATCAAACATCAATAAAAGAATGGCGTCAAGCCCAATCAAAGGAGGTCGGGATAAAAGAAGGAAGGAAGAGGTACTTAATGGGAGTGGAACGCCAGATCAGGGGTTCCAGATAGTGCTGACAAAATAAGCGAGAAAGCTATAAAGAAACCCGTTCAACAACTCCCACAAAATAAAGTTTGCACGGACGCCCAACAAGAAAAAAAACCTGCAGCAAAACAGGAGAAAAAAGTCCTCGCGGAGACCCCGTAAAACCCCAAGATCGCCGATCCTACGTAGAACTGCTGCAGGATATCAGGAGAAATTTAAGGCCTAAGGCCATTAAAGCAGTATGACCAACGTGGTCGGGCTACATACTGGTCAAATTTTGAACAGAGGCCGACAATAAAGAAGCATTTTGCGACGCAGTAAAGAAAGTCCCCGGCAAAATCACAACTTTAGCCTCACTTGAGTTAATGGCAATGATCAAAATAAGAGACACTGACTGCGTCACGGACCTGGCTGAGGTAGATGAGCATCAAAAGGGAGTTCTCTAGCGTGGGCAGGATCAAAGCGAGGCTGACATCAGAAAACCATAGAGGATAACCCATGGCCATCATTGACTTGACTGAAAAGGACGTCGAACAATTTCTGAATAAGAGCAAAGTAAGAATAGGGTGAGTCGTCCGCAGGATAAGAAGAAGCGCCTCTTCGATGCTTCAAATGCCTTGGTTGTGACTACACCGCACAAGTATGCAAAGGACCCAATAGGAGTTCCCTATGTTAGAAATGCGAAGAAATTGGAAATAAAAGAAATGAGTGTACAAATAAGCCGCTGTATTCTTTGTAAGGATGCTGATCCAAGACCGGATCTTGCGCACGTGCTGGGATCAGGGAAATATCGGGTTTTGCAGGAAGCCTTAGCCAAGGCAAAATCAGATCTTTGATGACTCGCATCATGCATCTAAACCTACACCACAATTCGACTGCTCAAAACCTGCTTGAGCAGTTGTAGGTGTCATGAAAGCCGACTTTATGCTACTGAGAGAGCAACACCATGATAAAAGTTCTGCATCATGATATGCTGATAAAACAGGTACTGCCACCATATGGGTTCGGAACAGTGATTCCCGGGTGGAGTGTTGTGGACGGGGGTTGGTTTCGTGTGGGTTTGGTGCTCAGAGACCACCTCCTTTAGTATGTACCTAACGCCGAACGAATCGATATCTTTTCAAGCCAAGCTTAATGCTTTGCAGTGTGCTGTCTCGAACGCAGACGGAAATGTGCTCGTTGGGGGAGACTTCAGCGCTACAGCAATCGAATGGGGTATGCCTCAAAAAGATCCGCGGCAAAAACGGTCCCAAGCAATAGCAGACAGGATGACACTCGTTGTATTAAACTTCGGAAGTGAGCCGACTTTCCACAATATTGGCTGCAAAGAAACCATACCGCACGTGACATTCGCCTCTGAGTCTAGTACGGAGAATATTAGAGGACTACTCAGCCAGTGATCATCCGTGCATTCTAGTTGAGATTAGTGATGCTATCTCCCGATGCCCGTGCTCTCGACTTCCTACCATTGGGTGAAACATCGGAAGGATGGACGTCAAGAGATTTACCAAGATGCTCACAGCACGTGCTCTTTTGCAGGGAGATTCGCAGGGGACGGAAGAACTAGCTGCTTTAGATGTGGTGAACTCAATTATGAGTATCATCATGACTGCTTGCAAGGCCTCTATACCCCGTCAAAAAACTAAGCAGGGCAAGCCGCCAGTACACTGGTGGTCGACTGAAATTGCTGAAAAGCGAAGGGAGCCTCACAAATTTCGGCGTGAGGCTCAACGAGCACGGAACGTGACAAGGCATACAACCAAGTAGCAGCGTATAAGATGGCCAGGAAATGCCTTCACATATTGATTAACAATAGGAAGGCTCGCTGCTGGAAAGATCTAGTGGATCTAGTGGGGTCTTGGCTACAAGCTAGTTATGCGGAAGCTTGGCACCCTACAGAAGCCTTGCAAACATGATACTGAAAAGGTGGACGAGATAGTGTGGGCACTCTTCATTGCCCGTCCTGTCCGTGTTGACGTTGTCCACGGTGAAACAGCAATCGAGTGCCCACTCTTCACACAACCGGTACTGGAAGAGGCAGTCCCATCATTAAAAACAAGGAAGACTCTAGGCCTAGATGGTGTTCCCGTTAAGGTGTTGCAACTTGTCTATCACCAATTTTCTGACTTGCTGCTCAAAATATTCACCGCTTGCCTAATGTACGAGGTTTTCTGGGTAGGATGGAAGGTAGCGAGGCTCATGCTGATCAGTAAGAGGAAGTGAAATTCCAGATCACCATCTGATCTCGCCCGTTATGCATGGCAGACGAAGTTGTCAAGGGAAGACATGCTGACGCAATTCGTACTGCTGGGGAACTATTTCCTCAATAGTATGCTTTTAGAGCAGGTCGCTCCGCAATTGAGGCAGTCCTTTCACTGAAAGCGAGGATCGCTCCAGGTCCAGGTGGTGTTCCAGCTGAAATGTTGCAACTTGTCTATCACCATTGTCCTGATTTGCTGCTCAGCACGTTTAATGCTTTTCTATGGGGCGGGGTTTTCCCGATACGATGGAAGATAATGAGAGACGTGCTGATTAGCAAGGGGAAGGGAAATCCTGAATCACCGTCTGCATGCCGCTCGTTATGCATGCTAGGCACTGCTGGGAAACTGCCAGAGTAACTCATCAAAGGAAGACTCACCGACACGATACGTGCTGCTGGAAACCTATCTCTTCGGCAGATGGCTTTAGACTAAGACATTCTACCGCTGGTGACCACTACCAACACACTTTGCTGCTAGGTGGCTTGTCATTTTACGTTGGTTGCGACCAGTGCACATCCCACGTCTATTTTGTCGTGGGATGCCAACAGAATTTGACAGCCACATGGGATTGAAGGTGGAGGTAGTGGCCGACACGCATGAGGAAGTCCCGGAGTGTGCCGATAGTTCCAAAAGGGTAAAAAACGGGCAGCGTGTGTCGCGAGTTATAGTGTAGGAAGGTTTATTTGATATGATTATATTTACCCGACTGGTAGAAAGTTTTATTATCCATGTGTTAAACCTGAATTAATCGTCGTGAAATAAGCTCGTGAAAGTTTTAACCTATTTCATCCACAAAAATCAAAAAAATGTTCCTCGTAACGTATAACGGAGTATTGGTGTGTGGAATTTGGGTATAAGTTCAAATTTACCCAACAACAACTTGTTCGTAAGTAATTTGCATGCCATTCAAACTGCATTATGAGTCTTCCAGTTTCTAAACGAAATAAAAGCACCGCATCATTGTCATCATCACAAATATCTGTACTTTTTGCTAGATCAACTCTTTCAACAAGTGTCGATTTGAATGGGAATTCAGAACACCCTACACTTGACGAGCATGCCACATTCAAGTCCATGACTGAGAATGCCCGCCTGTTATGGAAGACTTCATTAAGTTTGCCCGATTTGGAGACATGATAAAATTCTTACATGCTCTGCACATTTTCATCGCAAAGTTTAGTAAGGACGGAAGGATGACAATTCTTAAGCGGGAACGCATTGCCCAAACGTAAAGGAAAAAAATGAGCAAGTGAGTTTGTCTTAGGCAGATAGCTTTAAATCAATTTGACTGACACAAGAAAAAACTGAAATTTGTAGGAAATCCGCTGGAATCAATTAGGCGATTCCAATTGTACGCTTGAAATAGATTTCAAGTTTATTACTTGATAATTTACCATTAATCTTCTTCCAGTACTTAGAAGATATAAGATATATATATATAGAATGTACTTAACTATGCATTTAAAATATGCTCGGATAATTCTCGTCAGATTGCAACTAATATTCGTAGGAATTGATCTTTTGCTGGTATTTTCGATGATATACTGATACGCATTCGAGTTGAAACCTGCATCTGCGGAAGCGGTAAGCTCGATCGCATGCGGTAAAAATATCCTAAACCTTAAAACTGACTCCATTAAATTTTCACTTCAGTTCTTCGGTACATTAATGACGTAAATTTCAATGGCCTCCAAATTATCCATACCCGTCGCGTTCTTCAAAACCCAAATTCTAAACTTCAATTCGCAGGAAGACTGCCAGCCCATTGAAAAAGTTGATCAGTTTGTTGTAATTTTATTTTATTAGCATGCACATAGAGAAGTTTAAGTTATTTGTTCTTTCCAATGTTAATTTCGTCTACGGGGCCTTACATAGAAAGTTTTAATTAGTTTTTATTGTATATAAAAGTGAAGTTTTATTTACAATTCATTTGTGTATCATTTTGATTAGAATGATAATTGAAAATCGCTGATAACCATTCAAACTAATTTACATTTACCGAAAGTAAAGCAGCACTGTATCGTGCCTTGAGTATATTTGTTTAAAAATCAGGTATCATATAGGAACTATTCGATTTGTTTATAATTTCAACTTTCTTAAATAAATATATCCCATCATTTGAATTATTAATATAACGACAACTTAGAATTTACAAATAGAAAACAAAGGTCTATAATATAACATTTCATACGGAGAAAAATAGTAAACATGGCTTGCAAATGTCTGCAGTACTGTAAATATAATTTAAATAATAACATGAAAGAAAATTAATCCAGAATAAATTAACAATATCGATTAAAAATATGACGTCGTTAACTATATGATACGTAATAAATATAATTTTAATTATTTTTCATCATTTCTGTATTAGCAAATTTAAGAATGCAAAACAATAATGTATTATAACGCATGAAAAGGAAAAAAATCGTTAAAAAATTTAGACCATTAAGACTTTTTCGTAGCAGCTAACTGGATGCATTTCTATTACGAATGAACTAATATTAAATCAATGTGTACTAAATCTGCATATAAATACGAAATGAGGAAAAAAGCTACTTTATAATTATTCTTATTTGTAAAGTTAACTAGAATTTTATTTTGCATTAATTTCAACATTTTCGAGAATAAAATGTAGCTCTCATTCTCTTTTAATTTGTAATTTAATAACTAAGATACAAATATTGTTAAGCGAAAAGTTATATGCTGAATATTTTTATTTCAATAATTAGAATTGGTTTGCGAACAAAAAAAATTCATAAATTAACAAAACAAAAGGAAAAACCACTAGAAAAAAAGAATATTTAAAACACTAAAATTCAAAACGAAGCAATGCCATAAAACGTATTAGTAATGAAAATTTAGTATGCGCATTTATCAACGATTTCATACAATCAATTAATTCAATAATGAGATTAAATTTAACAAATTACGATTGTAAAACAAAATATGAACAAACAATTGGCAAATACCAGTTGATTTACAAATAGAAAAATATTAAAAGTAGCCTGTCAGTGAATGAAATCTCCCAGAACAAAGAAATAAAAATGAAAAAAACTGCAAATCATAAATTGTTACAGTTCAGCGGATAAGATCGAAATAAATTAATCCACTTGTTAAAGAACTCTTAAATAAAAACAAGGGTCAAATCATTACAAACCCATAATAGCATAGGAAAGAGACACCTTGCAGTTAAAAATAAATTACAAAGGAAAAAAGGTTAAAATAAAATAATATGGATTGCTAACCTTAACAACGACTTTCCTTTCCAGTGGTTCTTCTTTTCAGCGGGAAATGAGGTGCAGGGTAGGTATGCCGTCACGAGGGTAGGGTTTGAGAAAATCCGCTGAGGTCGGTTTCGCGTTGCGCGCGGTACGCGGTACCTTAGTTGATTTTGATTTTTCTTGAGTGTAGCTTTCGTCGGAATTACGTTAACGTAGTATACTTTTCGGTACCGCGTCGGAAATTCGGGAACGCGAAGTAAAAATTAGATTTAGTTCTTTGACTGATTGATGAAGAAATACAGAGTAACGTAAAATGGGTTTCCTCTCCGTATGGTTTTGTTTTGTGACGCGTTTGAAAACGGGCATGTATTGGTGGCTGAATATTGTAAATGAGCGTAACCCATTCGGAGACCCGCGACCGAAATCCTCTCCGATCTAGCTGGCCGACAAGCAGCCACCGCGTGAATGGGTTACGGTGCACGGATTGGTTGACCGGTTGGTACCATCCGTTGGCACTACTCAGACTTAACGTCTAGAACCGATGAGAGGTCGGTTCCTCGTTCGGGCGTAGACATAAAAGCATTACAGAGCGCAGTACAAAAAGCAGAGGCATATAGCCGACACTCGATGTTAACAACGCCTTCAACTTCGCTAGATGGGTGGGTATGCTGGATACACTGGAAAGCCCTTTTCAAGTTCCAGAATATCTAATGTGGCTTCTGAGGGACTACATGAAGTCCTTTATGCTTTATGACACGACACAGGGTGACATCTTCAGAGAAAGAAGTCCAACGGTATCAAATCACATGATCGTGGCAGCCAATTAACATCGCTTCAACGTGAGATAACACGGCCATTGAATTTCTCGCGCAAAAGAGCCAGTGTTTCGTTGGCTGTGTGGCAAGTGGCACCATTCTGCTGGAAGCACACATCGTCTAGGTCCATAACCTCAATTTCTGGCCACAAAAAGTCCGTTATCATCTCGCAATAGCGAACACCATTCACGGTAACTGTTTAGCCGCCCTCAGTTTCGAAGAAGTACGGTCCGATGACGCCACCAACCCATAAACCGCACCAAACAGTCACTCTTTGTGGATGCAGCAATTCTGCTTGTTAACGAATCAACTGAGGTGAAAGTGTGCCTCGTCGCTGAAGATGATTTTCTTTGTAAAGTCACCATTCCCTTCTGTCTGTTCAACCAACTATTCGGCGTATTGCCGCCGCCTGGAATGGTCAGTAAGCTTCAGCTCTTGAGTCAATTGAACCTTGTAAGCGTAAAAATTCAAATCTTTACTCAAAATTCGCATCAGTGATGTTCGTGAGATATTCATTCGTTGGGCACGACAACGAGTCGAGGTTGACGGCTCTTCTGCTACACTATCGCGAATAACAGAAGTGTTTACCGCAGAACGAACTGAGCGAGCATGCACAGGTGATTTCACATTTCTTACAGACCCGGTTTGCTGAAATTTGCGCACGATTCTCCCGATTATGGTCACATTTGGTCGATTATGCTGACCAAAAAAATCATGAAGTGCATGAAATGCATTTTGATTTGAACGATCATTTTCGTAAAAGGCTTCAACAACCTAACACGCTGCTCAATTGTGTTCCTCTCCATGATTAAATTTATCAAACACTGAAACAGAAAAATGTCAAATTAAGTTGGGCGAAAAACATGATGTTAAGGTGTGACTCACAATTAACATTGCACATTATGGTTGAACCACCCTTTACTATACTTGATATAAGCGACATATTCATGAGATTCTTAAATTATCGGAATACACATATATAGCTTATCGCTTAACAAATATTCTCATATTTTTTAAACAAAATTTTTTGTGCTTATTAAATGATAGAAATTGCCTTGAATTACTCCTACCCTACCAGATGAAAACAAAATAATTCCCATCAAAGCCCGTTCAGATTGTCGCCTCTGATTAAGATGTCAACGCATTCACGTATTAGTTATATGTACTCAGATATGTGGAATGTGAATAGGCAGACGTGTCAGTGTCAGCCTATAGCCCGTCAGCAGAATAAATGTCTTCGCCTCCGTACATATGTATAAGTGCACGCATACCACATTTGCTCCATAGAACCATGGGAACACATTCACTTCAACAAATGTGAAATGTCGAAAAGCATAAAAAGGCTTCTCTCGGGCTTATTACACTCCAGGGATTTTCACGTCTAAAACGTGCCCAATTTTCCCCTACATTTTCAACATTTGATGCAATAAACTAGAATACCCTTTATCTTCCTTTCTTAAACTGGATTCGTGCAACGGCTCTTGAATTTTAAATAAATCTCTTAGCAACCGAGTGAAAGCGAGTAAAGAATAAATATTTACTGAGTTCAGAAAATCAGATTTATCCACATCAAACACCAACAAATATTACTCTTGTTGCGGCATTGCCGAGGGATGTCAGCAATTGTTGTTCAGCGAACGTAGGATTATATGATTAATAGTGGCGTTCCACATTCGTGGACTTTATTGATCCAATTACACACATGTTTTGCTATTGTGTGACTCCAAGATTAACTTAATCCTTGTGTATTGCTCGAGAGCATGAAAGCTTCGAAAAGATAAATTTCTATTCCACCTTTCTTTACTTCATCTCAGCATTGTTGTTGTTGGTGAATGAGACCTAGGCCAACAATCCACCTGTATTTTCATGAATGCATCGTTCTCACATGTTCAATCCCATTACTTGCCTTCACACATTGCACAATACCTAAAGAAAAGAAGTGAAGGTGAATGTAAACTTAATTTCCATACAAACAGCCATTTAAAATTTAAGAAACGATTGCCGTTTCCTAGAACGAGGTGAAAGGACGATATGCGAACTTTACGAAATCAAAAAGGTTGAACTTTGCTCAAGACGAAGGATGCTGAAGTTTTCTATTAAAACGGAAGTAAATATGAAAGTGTATATGAACAAATAAAGCTACAGTAAATTCAATTATACGAGTATAAAATTCATGGGAAATGCATTTATTTATTATTTTGTACTTTATTATTTCGGTGAAATATGTCGTAGGTTTTTAAGCAGATTCTCTTCTTGAAACAAGAAAAGATTCATAAATATCTGAGGACTTTTACTCAAGTTGTGTTAGGAGTGTGTTTTTTTTAAGTACATGAAAGCTCATCTCTCAGTGCAACTCCCGAGTTAATTTCAAATTTCTGGATAAAGCAATTTCTCAGTCATCATAACGTGCAAGATGCATGTGTGTTACATACAAAGCCACAAGATCCAGTCCATCGGAAGAAAATTTCCTTTGGCTAAGAAATTTTTGTTTTGTTGCAATGTAATTCTTTGCATTTCTTTGTAATTTATCATTTCTGAAAAGTGCGTTAAAATTCAATAAACGTTTTTTTCTCTCGGGCGTTGTTTGTAAATTAAGCTAACAAGAAAAATAATTTCCAAAAAGCTTTAAATTAAATTAAAATGTAATCATTAAAAGAATTCGTTGTGATTGTTTTTAGTAAGAATTTGAGCTTTGCAGTTAGGGCGTGGATAAGTATTTTGATGATTAAATCATTTGAATTAGTTTGAGGGAGCATTATTTTATTTCGAAAACAGGAGATTTGGTCAATTGTTTTCGTAGGTTGTTAAGTTTATAAACATATCCACTCGCAAAATGAAATCAATTATTGCAAATCAATATGGATTCCATCCATAAAAAGGATCTCTAGTAGGTATTGGAGATAACGTTTGTTAAAAATTCTCATAAATTTTATTTAGAAACCAAAATCATCATTTACTACGTTTAGAAATCCTCTGTTTCCTTCAAGATATTTGTTTCTTGAGAGAAAAAAACTTTTAGGAAAAAATGCAAGTCGACTTCAAGGTGCTCTAAACAGGGTAAAATAAATTTCATACAGTATCGAAAATGTTAGCAAATTTGTGTATTTAGGAGCCAAAATAACGAAAACGGTCAATGATACGCCGAAAAATACAGCTCGCAAATAAAATATTTTATTCAGTTTTGACGTTCCAGCTGTATACACAGGAAAACAAAGCTCCTAGTATACAAATCTATTATAAGACCTGCATCATACTATGGGTGTGAAACACTGACCCTAACCCAAGCATCCGCAAATATATTGAACGCCTTTGAGCAACGGATCCTGACGCCAATAATCTGAGCGAATTCGATACAACTATGAGTTGTATGAAATTTTTGACGAACCGGAGGTCTCAACGATTATAACACTGCGGAAGCAGCAATGGGCTGGCTTCATGAAACGTATGGACGAACAATGGATACCCAAGAAGGTATTCGTTGGGAGAACTGAAGGCCGGAGATCAGTGGGGAAACCGAGGAAACTGTAGTGAAATAAGAAGATTACGCTGGCAGGCTAGCGTTGCGGTGTCGTGGGGCGGGTTCTTTCCCCCTAACACAAGGACCCACAGCGAAAAAATTTCGCATTCACGAATAAAACAGGTCAACATGCCGATCGACTGGTGTCAAGGCCGAGGTAACCTACTAAGGGTTAAAATACTTGTTCGAAGAACAAATTGGGCCCGGCAAAAACTGACGGACTTGCGGAGACTTCGTCGTTACTGGCGATACTTATGGCCCACAAATAAGAGTGAGGCATCCAGATGAAAGCGGTGCCTCCTTCTACCCTCCCAAGCGGATCAAGATCCAAACGTAGACGTGGCCATGTATTTCCCATTTGAGTGAAAAACCCATTCAAAAGTACTTTATATGACTCTTTCCCTCAAATGAGAAATATAAACGTAACCGATTTATGCTATAGCGTTGTGCAATGAAATCACATAACTCTATATCATAAAAGGGTATGCGAGGGGAAGGCCGCTCTACCCGGCAAGAGCCCCTGTCAACAACAGAAACGGAGGAGCGCGCCCGATGGCTAGCCCATTCTAGTTGAGGAGCCTGCCACCGATGCGGGTCCTATACCCAGACAGGTAAATCGAAATGGAAAGACCGAAATTTATAGAGTTTAACAATTCATTTTATTCATTCTTTAAACTTCGAATACGGGGAAATTTACTTATAAAATGATGTATGAATGCAAATTACTTTAACATATTATATCATAGTTTGTGTGTGTGTAGGAGCTGCGTAAATTTATTTACAATCCGCATGCGATATTATTAAATAAATAAATAATCTATTTTCAAGAATGAACTTGACAGTTTTGTATATTTTTTCATCATATTTATCTTTTTTTCTTCTTAAAGATATGTCATATAATATGTATATATTTAACACGAGGATCTCTTCTTTGAGGGTAGTACACACATATAGTTATATTCCTAATATGTATATTTATCGCAATAAGATTTCTAATAATTGTAATATTTTCTATACAGAAATAAAATATACGAGTAGATCGCAATCAAAATAGCTGTATGAAATTTTTGCTGAACCGGAGGTCTCAACAATTGTAAGACATTTAATTAAAAAAATTGTTAAGGGCCACTTTGTTATAAGGAGGACCCTTTAAAAAATTTTATATATTTGATAAGACCTTAACTTTTGATAGAATGGACCGAGACAGTTGGAGCCATTTTTTGCGGGAAGCGAAGGCCCGGAAGGGTCTGTAGTGCTGCGAAGAAGAAGAAACTTTTGAGAGACCACCAATTCTGAACTTTTCACAAAGTTTGAGCTTTGTAGCTTCTACAAGAAGAAATTTTTTGTGACACACGAATAGACGGAAAAATCAACAGGCGGACGAACGAACGGACGGATGGACAGACGGATGGATGGATAAACAGACAGACAAGATGGGAAACTAGTAGGTTTTTGCACAATTTCTTTCAGAAAGCCCTAAAAAGCATGGAGCTAGATCCAATCATAAATAACCTAGAGGCATAATATCGTTGAACTTTTTTAATAGTAGTAGGATTTAACAATTTCGTCATTAAAACTATATCAGTATCATTAAACTGGATGAAATCAGGCAGCTCTTCAAAATATCATTTTATTTTACAAGTTTCAATAAAATTTATTGACGTTATAGCCATTTGAATTTCCACCGATTGCAACAATCATATACGATTTTTTACTACATGGGCTCTCCATCGACGATTGAATCATCTCCAAACTTTCAGATAAGGTGAATAACAAAAATACATTAAAGATTCAAGTCAGTTGATGATTTTAGCAGTATTGGAACAAAATGTTGGCTGGTTAAAATGGAGTTCTTTTAAAGCAAGCATATATTTGTTGTCATGTCGTTAAAAGTTTTTCTTGAATTAAATCATTCTAGTAGGGTCATTTCAAAAGTTTCCGACGTTTTAAAGAAAACGCATAATTCAAGCCAAACAAATTTTATTGCTCGATATTGTCTTCACGCAAGTCAATATATTTGGTAAAACGCTTTTCCCAACCCTTCAGGCTATCAGCAAAATTTTTTTAAGGTAAACCTGAAAAATAGAGAATTACTGCCTCTTCAACCTCGGTATTTGACCCATATCTTTTTTCACCCAGAAATTTATTAGTTGGGGAACAAAAAAAGTCACTTGGAGCTCGGGCTGGTAAGTAGGGTGGGTGTTAAGCAACTCGAACTTCAACTCGTTCAATTTCGCCTTTGCGACCATGCATGTGTAGACTCACGCGTTTGATGAAACAGCGCCTTCTTCCTCACCAAGTGTAGTTGCTTCTTCTTCAATTCTTCAATTGGTCCAACAACACAGCATAATAGGGTCCATTAAAGGTTTTACCTTTTTGAAGGTAATCAACCATAATTACTCCATGGCTGTCCCAAAAAAATAGTCACCATCACTTTTCCGGCTGAAAGAACGACCTTCATCTCCTTCGGAGCTAATTCCTCCACCACAATCCACTGCATTGACTGTTGTTTAGTCTCCGGAGTATGGTGATGGATCCAGGTTTCGTCGACAGTACTTAATCGGGGCACAAACTAGGTAGGATTCTTTTGGGACAGCTGAAAAGTCTCGCGCGTCAGGCCCATCCATGCGCGCTTTTGGTCGATCGTCTACAAACGCGGCACTCATCACGCGGATAATTTTCTCATACATAAATCTCCATATAAAATGTTATGGACCCATTCAGTTGATATCCCACAAACCTCAACAATTTCCTTAACGGTTAATCGGCGATCTTCTTTCACGGTTGTGTGCACTAAACTGACGAAATTTTCTGTTGAAACAGTTTTTGGACGTCCAGAACGTTCATCGTCAAAAATGCTTATGCGACCGCGTTTGAACTCGGCTAGCCAATGTTTCACGGTCATAAATGAGGGCGATGATTCACCATACACGGAGTCTAACTCTTCTTTCACTTCTTGGGTTTTTCTCCTTTCAAATAGAGATACTTAATCACCACGTGATACTCGATTTTATCGATTGTTCTTAACAAACGTCACCTGTCAACTTTGGAAGGGTATCATGTGTTTTGTACTGATCGGAATGGCTTTTATGGCAAATATATGTAAAGACCATCTATTGATTGGCAAGACAACTTGAATGTACCATGGCTTTTTGCCGGTAAGGCTGGAAACTTTTCGAATGACCCTCGTATTTATCCGCATATTGTAGGTTAAGTACAAAACCCTTCTGAGATAAGCTTAGCTCTGTAGAGCTTGCATTGTAGCTGAAAGTCAACAGTTCAAACATTTATTGTAAAATAATCTTGTAAATCTAATTAAATTAAAATCATAACTGAAGAAATTCAATAACTGAATTTTATTTTCAAATTGCCCCTAACATTAACAAATTATTTGATGAACCGTGGTACACTTTGTCCAAAGTGACCTCTTTGACTCTTTTATTTGTACTAGTCGAAATAGCGTGTACTTGTACCTTGAAAGCAGTAGTACCTTAACAAAAATGTTTGTTCCTCAATTATGAAGTAATCTAGCAAATGTCATATTATTTTGGAATCCAGAATAAATACGCTATCTTGCAAAGTCACTTGTCAAAATAGCGCAGTACATTTTTTACAGTACAATCGGGTAAAGTTGATTATTTTGAGTTCAACGTTGGGCAAAAATCTAACAATTTATTTAAAGTAGAAGGCAATTATTTTTTACTTTCAAATTGTAATTTACAGAAAGGTTGTTCATGGCTACATTACAGAAAAAAACGAAGAAAAGTTTAAATTTATAGCCGCAAGTCTTGAAAGATCATCACAGGGTGCCAGTTTTTTCCATTTATTTTTTAATACTTATAATTGGAAAAGTACATGTCCAAGATTTTTTTAATCTACCGATAACTGTCACAACGTGGCATATCACCCGCTACTGGCTTGACGTTGATTTCTGAGACACCCTGTATATGTATGCATATAAAGGGTGGTCCAACAAAAACGCACGATGTTAATTGTAAATAAAACAAAAAGTTTTAAGAGAATTATGTTAATATATTTTATTATAATAGAAGGATCTATGGCAATTAAGCGTGAGATAAAATATTGCCCAAATGCTCGCCACGGCTACGGTGGCATATTTCTATCCGATGTTCCATATTTTCAATGACTCTGAGGCATAATTGAGGTTCAATGTCGTTAATGTGCTGAATTATCTCATCCTTTAGCTCTTGAATTGTTCTTGGCTTATTGACGTACACTTTTTCTTTTAAATGTCCCCAGAGAAGAAGTCCAACGGTGTCAAATCACATGATCGTGGCGGCCAATCAACATCGCCACAAAATGAGATGTTTTGCTCGCTGTGGGGCAAGTGGCATCATCCTGTTGGAACCACATATCGTCCAGGTCCATAACCTCAATTTCTGAGTACAAGAAGTCCGTTATCATCTCGCAATAGCAAACACCATTCACGGTAACTGCTTAGCCATCCTCATTTTCGAAGAAATACGGCCCGATGACGCCGCCAGCGCATAAACCGCCCGAAACAGTCACTCTTTGTGGATACATCGGCTTTTCAACAATCACTCGTGGATTTTCATTTGCCCAAATGTGGCAATTCTGCTTGTTAACGAATCAACTGAGGTGAAATTATGCCTGATGATTTTCTTTGTAAAGTCACCATTCCCCTCTGTCTGTTCAACCAACCATTTGGCGCATTGCTGACGCTTGAAATGGTCAGAAGGCTTCAGTTCTTGAGTTAATGCAGCCTTGTAAACGTGTTGTAATGATTTTCAGTCTAAGTCCGAACGAGGAACCGACCTGTCATCGGTTCTAGACGTTAAGTCTGAGTAGTGCCAACGGATGGTACCAACCGGTCAACCAATCCGTGCACCGTAATCCATTTTCGCGGTGGCTGCTTGTCGGCCAGCTAGATCGGAGAGGATTTCGGTCGCGGGTCTCCAAATGGATTACGCTCATCTACAATTTTCAGCCACCAATAAATGCCCGTTTCCAAACGCGTCACAAAACACAATCATACGGAGAGGAAACCTACTTTACGTTACTCCGTATTTCTTCATTCTACCAGTCAAAGGACAAACGTCTAATCTTTACTTCGCGTTCCCGAATTCCCGACGCGGTACCGAAAAATATACTACGCTAACTCAAAACCGACGAAAGCTACGCTAATGAAAAGGCAAAACCAACAAAGGTACCGCGTACCGCACGCGACGTGAAATCGACCTCAGCAGATTTTGTCAAACCCTACCCTCGCGACGGCATACCTACCATGCACTCTACTTCCCGCTGAAAGAAAGGACGACTGGAAAGGAAAGTCGTTTTTAGTTTAGTAATTCATGTTATTCATTGTAATATTCTCGTACAAGGAAATAATTACAGGTAATTCAAGCATTAATGAACTTTAATATTAATTCGGACTATTATTCCGTCTAATTAGTTGCACAGTATCAAAAACTATATAAATGTATAAATTGTTTTTTTTTTAAATATATAAATTATAATTTTTGATTGTATATCTTATTGAAACACGTGAAACCTAAACGAGTGCTAAAATCAACTACGATGGAGCAAAATACAGAAAAGATATACAAAATATATTATAAGTAGTCGATCAAAACGTGAAGTCTAATCAAATTGCGATAAGGACATACGTATCTAATAAATTCATTCTTTTCCATTTGTATAACAACTGCAAAGATGAAGGTTTTGTCATATCCATCTTTCTTTCTACACTATTAATAAGTAAATTTTTATTATATAATATACTATGATTTATTTTAAATTTTAGATAGATTTATAATAAAAAAATATTTATATACGTCGTGTGTATACAATCAAGACCCGTAATTTCGGAGATTTTACATTTGTTTATCGTGTAGTTGATAGATCTCAAATTATCGAAATATTTTCCTAAAGTGGTCTCTGCGGTTCTCAGGTCAGTAATTTTTCATATGTTCTTGTCCTTCGCCAGCGTTTTGTCAATTTTATTTACTATCGCGTCAATGTTCAAATCATATTATATTTATTTTTTTTGTGTGTCTCCTCGTTCGTTTAAGTATTAAAATATATGAAAAGGGAGAAAGCTATTTGAAAAACTAGATCAACACAGTTGAACAAATATAACATAGTATAATCGGTTATATAATGTGTCCTCATTTTTCCTATCATGCTTATACGTCTATAATGTTGGTTTCTACTAGACTACGTCTGTTGCAAATGAATTTGACATTGGTTTTTATTGCAAGCATTATTTTCTATTTCGTTCATTTCAAATATTAGATAGTATTTTCTAACGTTAGTCGTAACTATGATATCTAGAAATATACTTCCGTATGCTCAAGTTAAGCTCCAGCATTAGTTTGGGAAATGATAATATCCAATCATCCAGTATATCAAAAAGGATCTTGTCTAATCGCGTAATAATGCAAGTTTTGTCTATGTCCAAAATCGAGAGGGTATATATGTGTTGCTGTAAAATTTTATCAAAATTGTTTGTAAACTTGCAACTGGTATAATTTTATTTAGAAAATTTTAATTTTAAATAAATTTTCCACATCAAATGACTGTGGTATGCAGGGATGTATCAAATGTAAATAAAAATTATCGCGTGAAAATGTATTGAATAATGTGACAAAGGAACGGGGAGATACCCACTACATATCTTCTCCCTGAAGCTCCTGGTGTAACGTTCATGATATTTATAATAATCAAGAAAGAAAAGAAATTACATTTTTATACCTACTAATACAAATATCTATATATAAAGATGCGTAATTTATAATAAAATATGTAAGAATTAAAATTTTTTTCAATCTGGTTTCCTTTAAATATTTTGTAATGTGACGCCTACGCCCAGGAATCGAAGTGATTCCGATCCCGAACCCTTGTAACCGGCCAGATGGATATGTCCTCGAAGTGCCAGCGGACTTCATCTGTCGTGCCGATATCGTTGTGCAGAAAATATTTTTTTTTCTGTCCAAATATTTAGATCCGTGGATATAAATATTCGAAATATAGAATTAATCCAACCCCGGCACATTTCGAGACATAGCCATCTGGAAATGCCCCTCCACCGTGGCCATCGATAAAACTATGCCACTGGCGACATCGGGAGAGGTACATTGCCGCCATATGGCGTGCCATTCCACACACAGATGTTTTGTCCGAGGTGACAACCGGAATTTTTGACAGCCACATGTCGGCTTCATTTTTCGTGGCTGTCGTCTGCTAATCGTGTCCATTGTCGTGGAATCAGCTAATGCATTTTTGATTTTTAGTATTTATAAGTGAAAAAGATAAAATTAAATTACACTGTTGTTTCTTTAATTAATTTTACATATGTAAATTAGGTTAGTGATTGTATTATGGCTTAGATGCGAAATATCGAAAGCAATCAAAAATAGCAACTGCTAATTGTTGGTTGCGGCAGATCCCGGTATTCGCTCTCGTTTGTGCCGAAAATATCTATAGAAAGGTAAGACTGCTAACGGATATCTCCCGAGTTCCGTCTCTAACCTCATTCTTGATAGAAAATCCCATGAAGTGGATCCGCCGAAAGAACACCGAAGGAAAAGAATCGAGACGGCGAAAGTGTTGCTGCCAAAAAGGCTTTTCAACAAATATAGAAGCATACGGTCAAGGTCAGGACAATATCGACCTAGATGAATGGATCATCTTTCGTTGTCAGTACGGTCGTGGATCAAACATCGGATCAGGTTAGTGTTAAGATAATAACTATTAAAAGTCCGAGACGATTCAATAAATGTTTTGATGGCAACAATAGCGAAATTAGATTCGAACGGAGTACAAGTTCTTCCGGAAGGTAGGAATAAGACGACATCGCCACAAGTCCAAAGTTCAGCAGCTATTGCGAATGTGGCTGAAGAGAAAGCTGACCAGAAAGACGATCCAAATGAAGATTGGTGTTCAGTTGGTTTGGATGGTGGTGAATTGATGTGTTGCGATGAATATCCAAAAGTATTTCACCACAATTGTCACATACCAGCTATAGGTTCCTTACCAGATGAAAGTGAAACGTGGCAAGATTTGTCAGGTGTTAATTTAACGGAACTGGCAAGTTCAGCTGAATGTGAAAGACATAGTGCAGGAGAACTTGGCGCAAATGAATTAAAGATTAGACAGAGGATATGTTTAAAATTATATTGCCAATACGAACAAAGTTTACCATTTAGAGAGCCAGAACCTGCAACAAACCCTGCATATCATGAAGTAGTTTGTCAACCTATGTCGCTAGATGTTATTCGAACTCGTTTGGATCCATCAAGTCCGAATCACTACAAAGACATTGCCACATTTGTAGCTGACGTTCGATTGTTGTCCAAAACTGTATGCTTATATTATCCGGAGGATTCCAAAACATATGCGCATGCCCGTTGTCTAGAACAATTTTTCGAAGAGCAACTGGCTAAATGGCTTCCTAAATGCGCTCTCGTAAACAAGTGTGAAACGAATGCAGATGAATGTCCTGTGAAACAAAAAAAAAAAAAAAATGCGCGAAAATTCCGACTGAATGCCCTTAGAAAAAGAACCATTTCAACTGTCGGATAAGAAAAAAAAACGAAATAAAGTAGATTATATTTGCTGACAGGAATAGTTTTAACATCGTAAGTTTAGGCGTGTATTTACGCTATCGTCTGTTGATGTCGCACATCGACGCATTTAAACTCTTATTACAAGCAAAATATTAATTTATTGTTTAAACATAACTATACATAAAGTAAGAAACCATTTTTATCTACTCGAAAGAAAGCATGAAGTTATTCCAAATATAAAATGGTCGTAAGAAAATTTTTCACCGGTCAGTTATTAATCATATGAATAAATGCATACCAAATTCATTTGAAACCTTAGATTATAGAGGTTAATTAATTTTATATGACAGAATGCTATCTAGATAATCAAACAAAAAAAAAAACGACGGAAAATCGTACTTTCGTTGATTTTAGGCATAACCATAAATTAAAGACATTAAAAGGTAGAACATTTACGTCCAATCCATACGAGAGATGACATTTATCAGAAACACTTTTTGTGTTTGAATTCTCCTTATTTTGGTTGCTTTTAGACGAAACGCATGTAGACGAAACGCATGTAGACTGGCACACGATTTTATTAATTTGTTTTTATAGTTGATGTAGATGAGTGCTAAAAAACAAAAAAAAAAAAAAAAGAGGGAAAATTTCCATTTAATACAAACGGATTATCAAACTGTAGAAAACAAGAGATACTATTACTTTAAGTAGAATACCTTGGTTAGAAATTTATATTGTATCGAAGGAATCGTTAGTTAGTATGTAGGAAAATTAGAGACTTGTTTAGCGTTAGTTATGCGTTACAAAAACACGCGACAAAATCAGTCTACGAAAGAAGCAAACCAATATTTAATGTGCATTAGTAGATAATTGAAATGAATAGTCTTAATAGAGAAATTCTTCGTGATCGCGCTTATATACATATATTTTTGGGTTAAAATTTTGATTATCCAAATTGCGGAATGCTATATGACCAAAACATTAATAGTATAATTTGAAATCGGAAAAAAAAAATGTTTATTTCGAAACGAATGAACATTAATTATTAGAAACGACTAACTTCATACTTTCGATAATACAAGTATCGAAGCATACCCAGCTATAAATGCGAAAAATTGCCGAACATTAATTGTATGATCTTTAAAACATTTTTATAAGGAAAACGATTTTTGTTCTTTTGAAAAATATATATAACAACATGAATTGCTAAGTTAACCCACGACTTTCCTTTTCAGTGACTCTTCTTTTTCAGTGGGAACAGAGAGTGTAGGGTAAGTATGCCGTCGCGAGGCTAGGGTTTCGACAAATCCGCTGAGGTCGGTTTCGCGTCGCGCGCGGTACGCGGTACCTTTGATTGTTTCGTCATTTCCTTAGAGTAGTTTTCTTCGGTTTAAGTTCGAGTAGCATATTTTTCGGTACCGCGTCGGTGAATCGGTAACGCGCCTATGGGATTTTGTAGCGTTTTTGATTTGAGATCTGTGGATAGATCCCATCCAGAACTAACGTAATGTAGGTTTCTCGTTCTGGATGAGTAGTTGTTGACGCGTTTGGAAAACGGGCAAGTTCAGGTGACTGAAATATTGTAATTGAGCGTAATCCATTCGGAGACCCGCGACCGAAATCCTCTCCGAACTAGCTGGCCGACAAGCAGTCACCGCATGAATGGGTTACGGTGCACGGATTGGTTGACCTGTTGGTACTATCCGTTGGCACTACTCAGACTTAACGTCTAGAACCGATGAGAGGTCGGTTCCGCGTTCGATCGGAAAAGAAGAAAATCATTACAAATGGCGCCCAACGTGGGGCCAAAAACATCCTAAGGGGGAAAGAACTTCGCGTCTTCTGACGAGTTGGTCCTTTACGGAGGATGTAAGGTACTTTGGTACTCGAGTCCCACTATCAGGAGCAGTGGAATTGTGTGATACACATTAGAGGTCGCTTCACGTGAGTTGTAGCTTCCGCTCTCCTTTGTTTGATTTTGCTTTCGCGACAGAATCCTTCCGATGTGTTGTCCCAGGTTAACCCCTGTAAGGACCTTCTATTTCCTTGATGGAACTGCCAGTCTGATGGGTTTACCTATCAGCATGGACTCTCAAGAAAATAGAAGGCTACCTTGCCTTTATGTCGCGGAAGGATTCTAACTATTTCTTATGCGTGTTAGACGAGTGGTATCGGTTCAACGTTCGGTGGCGTATGCTGGAGTTGCGAAGCCCGGAATGCTTCCACGCGTCGGGAATTTTGACCGCGTACAAAGTCGTTACGGTAGCTCTACCACTTGTCTCGTCGAGTCATTTAACGTAGATTAGAAACGGTTTGTAATGTATGTGGGTTATGGGGATAAATTTCGTAAATCGACCGAAGCACCCTTTCTTCGGGAGATTACCACGCACTCTCATTTCCCGCTGAAGAGGTCGACCACTGGAAAGGAAAGGTATTTCAAATCAAATTTTTTTTTCTATTTCTTATCGTAATAGCTCGCCACTATCGGCCACTAATATACATTTCTAAGTTTCCACATATATATTAAGTTAGTAGTAGGAGTAACTTACCTTGTTATTTTTTTTTAGGAATACCCATTGGCAACACACCCAGCAAAAATCAAAGATGGCAACGAAGCGGACCCCAGACAAGCGTTGGACCAGATCCAAAACGGTCCAACCAGCTAACTGCGGGATCTGCTTCGAAGACGTAGTGGAGGGCGTACACAGCGTGCGATTGGATTGTGGACATTTATTCCATCGTGCCTGTGTACAACAGCTCCTCCTCACGTCAGAGAGTTGCCCATTATGTCGGCGACCCATCGAGCGGACCGCCCTAGACGTCCCCATCGGAACGCCCCTACCGACGCGTGGAGCAGTGGCGAAAGGAGCTCCAGAAGCCGAACCGTCACAACCACTCTTAGACCTGCAAGGAGCAGTAGGCGGTGAGGTTCCGGCTGCAAGTGTCGTGTCCGAGGTGACAACCATGCCTTCCGCCCACTCCATTGACACCCTCGTGGCGTTGATGAGGGATATGTCGGAGAGGATTGGCAACTTGGAGGGAAAGATCCAGAATCTCCCGTTGAGCCAACCACCCAGCCGCGTGAGAACTCCGCTTGGCTGGGAGCCAAATCCCAGTGTGGCGATGCCCCACTCCCGACAATCCGAGCAATGGGTCCCACCTCCAAGGAACTCGGGAATGGATCCCAGAGCTCCCGAATACAGACCGCGACACAGTACCGGACCTCCGTTGGTACCTCCAGCCCCCGAGGCAGTTCAGTACCACAGGTCAATCGAGGATGTGATTCCCCCCGGGAACGCATTGGCACCTTTTCGAGACCCGACGCCTCGTATCATGGAGAGTTGGCGCCTGAACTTTACAGGGTTCAACGATATGATATCGGCGGACCGGTTCCTTTTCCGGATTCAGGCGTTGGTATCCAGCACCCTGGGAGGTGATTCCTCGGCCTTCCTCCGGCATGCACATCTTTTGTTCAGCGGCGACGCTGCCGACTGGTACTGGAGCTTTAAAGAGTCAACGCCACGTCCCACTTGGCACTCTTTCAGTGCAGCCTTCCGCAATCGATTTGAGGATGGCTTCACTGAGAGAGAGCTAAGGGAGCAAATAAAGAAACGGAAACAAGGCGCTCACGAACCGTTCGACCAGTACTACACCAGTATAGTGAGATTGAGCACTCGCTTGCGAACAACCATGCCCGAGGACGAACTGGTAGAAATTATCAGAGAGAATATGCGCTGGGATCTCCAGAACAGCCTTCTGCATTTTCCCATCAACACCATACAGGGATTGCGCCTCCATGCGCGTAGACAAGAACACTTGGATGAGCGACGAGGTACCTTCCGTCCACAACCTCGCATAACGGGACCAAATCCCCGAAATCATCACACCGCGGAGTTGATGGCAGCAGACCACCTGCTTGCTGATCCAGTACCAGTACCGAGGAGCGGAGCACCACCGGAGCTTGAGGACCCAGCCTTGATTGATCGACCCTCCCTTGAAGCAATTACAATCCCGACAGTCTGTTGGAACTGCCGACAACCGGGACATCGGTTCTATGCATGTCCAGCGGAGCCGACGCTTTTCTGCTACCGCTGCGGGAAGGCCGACACATACGCACCTGATTGTGCAAATTGCAAAGGGCGAAAAAACTTGCCACCGAGTGCCGCGACCACCCGTCGGCACTCCTAAACCCCGGACGAACCAATCCAGACCCCATCACTAGTCAGGACCCAGCTTCCAACATGACTCCAATTCTGCTGACTCGCACCGCTAACCACAATTCTCCCGAAGTTCCACAACCGACGCCGTCCTTCGCCGATGCCAACGCGCAAGGGAATGATAGCGAGGCGAAAGTTCCTTGGCATGTAAAACCTTTTCATGTCAGGCTGCGGAATTACTTGGCTACTCGACAGCGCATCTTCCATGAGGAGTTGGCCACAAATGTCCCACCGCGAAGCAAGCGAGCCACGCGTCGGATGCGGAGCTTCTGGAGAAAAGTCAGGCAGTCGAGAAAAGTGTTGAAGGACATATACTTAGACGAATTATTGAGGGAGGATGTCCGGCCATATGCGTCAGTACACCTCCTGCAAAAACGAGTATCAGGCTTAGTCGATACGGGAGCCAGTGTGAATTGCATATCTGCCGAGTTTGCAGGGGAGGTACTGGCAAAGCACGCGGACCAAATCCGTCATTTCACCTCCTGGTTAAGCACGGCGGACGGAACTCGTCACTCTGTAGTGGGAAAAATTATGACGGATGTCACCTTTAAAGGGGTAACTAAACCTATGGAAATTTTCATTATACCTCAGTTAACCCAGAATCTTTACCTAGGAGTGGATTTCGTTCGAAAATTTAACTTGGCCCCGGCACTATTTTCCGGTTCGACCCTGGAGTCCGTCACCACCGTTCCTGACCCATCTCAACCCACTAACTTACTACGGCATACACTGGATGTAACTCAGCAACTGCGTCTCGACTCGGCTATATCGGCTTTTCCCTCGCACGAGAAGGAAGGCCTCGGGCGGACTGCCCTGGTGTTCCACACTATAGATGTGGGGGATGCGAAACCCATAAAACAAAGACATTTCGCCATATCTCCGGCGAAGGAAAAATCGTTATATGCCGAAGTGGATCGAATGTTAGCATTAGGCGTAATCGAAGAATCACAGAGCGCGTGGGCTTCCCCAGTCACCTTAGTGGTCAAGCCGAACAAGGTCCGGTTATGCTTAGATGCCAGACGCTTGAACGCCGTCACAGTCAAGGACGCATATCCTCTACCGTTGATCGAAGGCATTTTGAGTCGATTGCCTAAAGCCCATTTCATCACGAGCTTAGACCTCAAAGACGCCTTCTGGCAAATTCCTTTAGACCCCGGTTCAAAGGAGAAAACAGCCTTCACAGTCCCAGGTCGGCCCCTATATCAATTCGTGACCATGCCATTCGGATTGTGTAATGCCCCCCAAACAATGACGCGCCTTATGGGTAAGGTGATACCACCTCATTTGCGGCACCAAGTTTTCGTTTACTTGGACGATCTGTTGCTTATAACCGAGACCTTCGATGAACACATCGACCTGCTTCAGGAGGTGGCTCTACACATCCGGAGGGCAAGATTAACCATCAACATAAGGAAGAGCCAGTTCGTGATGACGGAGGTGAAGTATTTAGGTCACATCATTGGGCATGGCCATATCAAGACCGATCCGGAAAAGACTCAAGCGATTGACGTTTTTCCACTACCCAAGACCACCAAACAGTTACGCCGATTCTTAGGTTTATGCGGATGGTACCAGCGTTTTGTACGTGACTATGCCACCATTACCACTCCTTTGACCGACATGCTGCGTAAGGGACGTAAATTCGTCTGGGAAGAGCCCAGCTTGCGAGCCTTTGAAGAGCTAAAGCAGAGTCTGACTACAGCCCCCGTACTGCACAGCCCGGACTTTGACAAACCGTTCTCAATCCATTGTGACGCGAGTCAACATGGGGTGGGAGCAGTCTTAGTCCAGGTTGCACAAGACGGCGAGGAGAGACCTATAGCCTTCATGTCTCACAAGCTGAACCCAGCCCAGCGAAATTACACGGTCTCCGAGCAAGAATGTTTAGCCGCGGTGTTGGCAGTGAAACGCTTCCGAGCCTATGTGGAGGGACACACCTTTGAAATCGTTACGGATCACGCTTCTCTGAAATGGCTAATGAGCCAGACTGATCTCAACGGCAGATTGGCCAGGTGGGCACTGAAACTACAGGCATTTGACTTCACAATTCGCCACCGAAAAGGAAGCCAGCATGTAGTCCCCGACACCCTATCCAGAATGTTCGCCCCTGAAGGAGCTGAGTTGGTCCAAGAGGACGACAGCCCCCAATTGATCGATTTGGACCATCCTGCCTTCAAGTCAGCAACCTACACACAACTGATTCACACTATCCAGAATCAACAGCCCCAGCTTCCTGAACTGCGGTTGACGGATGGATTTATTTATAAGCGGATGGGACACGCATCCGGAGACCCCATACAAGAAGAAGAACAGTGGAAGTTGTGGGTGCCCGAAGAATTAACCACTGATCTTATCAGACGGGCTCATGACCACCCAACAAGTGCGCACGGCGGATACGGTCGTACACTTAGGCGGTTGAAAACCTGTTTCTTCTGGCCTAAGATGGCACAACAGATAAAAGCGTACGTAGCCTCCTGTGAGCTATGCAAGTGCACTAAAGCGCCCAACACCATTCTTCGGCCACCCATGGGTAAGGTTGAGGTCCCCGAACGCGTGTTCCAGCGCTTGTACATTGATCTTATCGGTCCTTACCCTCGATCTGCTTCTGGTCACACGGGAGCTGTCGTGGTCCTGGACCAGCTCTCTAAATTCCCTATCATAGAACCACTACGTAACATGCACACTGGACCTATAATCAGCTTTTTGGAGAACCGAGTCTTTCACATGTTTGGAGTTCCGGAGAAACTTGTCTCCGACAATGGGGTCCAGTTCACATCCACCAAGTTCCGAGACCTAATGTCCAAATACGGCATCATCCACCAACGAACTGCCGTCTATTCACCACAAGCCAACGCATCCGAACGACTGAATCGTACGCTCATAGCGGCCATCCGCGCCTATGTCCACCCGAATCAGAAGGACTGGGATCGCAAATTGTCCGCCATCACTAGTGCGCTGCGCTCGTCGTACCACGCCACTACCGGCATTTCGCCGTATTTCGCAGTGTTCGGCCAGTACATGATCTGTCATGGGAGCGCTTACCGGCTATTGCGGCAACTGAAATCGCTAGAGGACCCAATCGTGGTTCTAGAACCGCACGAAAAGCTCCAACTTCTGCGAGATCAACTGCGGGAGAAGATTGAAGAAAGTAGACGGATGGGAGAGGAGCGGTACAACTTGCGATCTCATCCTTCTGGCTTTAAGGCCGGCGACGGAATATATCGTCGAAACTTCCGACAGAGCGATGCCACCCGACATTACAATGCCAAACTAGACAAGAAATTCGTGAAGTGTCGAGTCATACAAGTCATAAGCCCCACCCGATACCTCATCGCGGACATGACTGGTAAAACCCTGGGAATTTACCACGCAAAAGACCTTAGACGATGAAGTGCAACTAATTCCCACGAGAAACCTTGGCTTACCCCAAATCTCTGCTTAGACGAAGACCTCCGAATAACACCCGACTCCCTACTATATAGTCACTGTCGAGTCTTCACGAACATGGTTGTAGCCTATCCTTCGAAACCGACCTTCGACCCGCCACGGCCCTAACCAAGACCTTTTATATAGGAGACGGGATCGTAATTACTTCGATTTTGGGGGGGGGATGTGTAATGTGACGCCTACGCCCAGGAATCGAAGTGATTCCGATCCCGAACCCTTGTAACCGGCCAGATGGATATGTCCTCGAAGTGCCAGCGGACTTCATCTGTCGTGCCGATATCGTTGTGCAGAAAATATTTTTTTTTCTGTCCAAATATTTAGATCCGTGGATATAAATATTCGAAATATAGAATTAATCCAACCCCGGCACATTTCGAGACATAGCCATCTGGAAATGCCCCTCCACCGTGGCCATCGATAAAACTATGCCACTGGCGACATCGGGAGAGGTACATTGCCGCCATATGGCGTGCCATTCCACACACAGATGTTTTGTCCGAGGTGACAACCGGAATTTTTGACAGCCACATGTCGGCTTCATTTTTCGTGGCTGTCGTCTGCTAATCGTGTCCATTGTCGTGGAATCAGCTAATGCATTTTTGATTTTTAGTATTTATAAGTGAAAAAGATAAAATTAAATTACACTGTTGTTTCTTTAATTAATTTTACATATGTAAATTAGGTTAGTGATTGTATTATGGCTTAGATGCGAAATATCGAAAGCAATCAAAAATAGCAACTGCTAATTGTTGGTTGCGGCAGATCCCGGTATTCGCTCTCGTTTGTGCCGAAAATATCTATAGAAAGGTAAGACTGCTAACGGATATCTCCCGAGTTCCGTCTCTAACCTCATTCTTGATAGAAAATCCCATGAAGTGGATCCGCCGAAAGAACACCGAAGGAAAAGAATCGAGACGGCGAAAGTGTTGCTGCCAAAAAGGCTTTTCAACAAATATAGAAGCATACGGTCAAGGTCAGGACAATATCGACCTAGATGAATGGATCATCTTTCGTTGTCAGTACGGTCGTGGATCAAACATCGGATCAGGTTAGTGTTAAGATAATAACTATTAAAAGTCCGAGACGATTCAATAAATGTTTTGATGGCAACAATAGCGAAATTAGATTCGAACGGAGTACAAGTTCTTCCGGAAGGTAGGAATAAGACGACATCGCCACAAGTCCAAAGTTCAGCAGCTATTGCGAATGTGGCTGAAGAGAAAGCTGACCAGAAAGACGATCCAAATGAAGATTGGTGTTCAGTTGGTTTGGATGGTGGTGAATTGATGTGTTGCGATGAATATCCAAAAGTATTTCACCACAATTGTCACATACCAGCTATAGGTTCCTTACCAGATGAAAGTGAAACGTGGCAAGATTTGTCAGGTGTTAATTTAACGGAACTGGCAAGTTCAGCTGAATGTGAAAGACATAGTGCAGGAGAACTTGGCGCAAATGAATTAAAGATTAGACAGAGGATATGTTTAAAATTATATTGCCAATACGAACAAAGTTTACCATTTAGAGAGCCAGAACCTGCAACAAACCCTGCATATCATGAAGTAGTTTGTCAACCTATGTCGCTAGATGTTATTCGAACTCGTTTGGATCCATCAAGTCCGAATCACTACAAAGACATTGCCACATTTGTAGCTGACGTTCGATTGTTGTCCAAAACTGTATGCTTATATTATCCGGAGGATTCCAAAACATATGCGCATGCCCGTTGTCTAGAACAATTTTTCGAAGAGCAACTGGCTAAATGGCTTCCTAAATGCGCTCTCGTAAACAAGTGTGAAACGAATGCAGATGAATGTCCTGTGAAACAAAAAAAAAAAAAAAATGCGCGAAAATTCCGACTGAATGCCCTTAGAAAAAGAACCATTTCAACTGTCGGATAAGAAAAAAAAACGAAATAAAGTAGATTATATTTGCTGACAGGAATAGTTTTAACATCGTAAGTTTAGGCGTGTATTTACGCTATCGTCTGTTGATGTCGCACATCGACGCATTTAAACTCTTATTACAAGCAAAATATTAATTTATTGTTTAAACATAACTATACATAAAGTAAGAAACCATTTTTATCTACTCGAAAGAAAGCATGAAGTTATTCCAAATATAAAATGGTCGTAAGAAAATTTTTCACCGGTCAGTTATTAATCATATGAATAAATGCATACCAAATTCATTTGAAACCTTAGATTATAGAGGTTAATTAATTTTATATGACAGAATGCTATCTAGATAATCAAACAAAAAAAAAAAACGACGGAAAATCGTACTTTCGTTGATTTTAGGCATAACCATAAATTAAAGACATTAAAAGGTAGAACATTTACGTCCAATCCATACGAGAGATGACATTTATCAGAAACACTTTTTGTGTTTGAATTCTCCTTATTTTGGTTGCTTTTAGACGAAACGCATGTAGACGAAACGCATGTAGACTGGCACACGATTTTATTAATTTGTTTTTATAGTTGATGTAGATGAGTGCTAAAAAACAAAAAAAAAAAAAAAAGAGGGAAAATTTCCATTTAATACAAACGGATTATCAAACTGTAGAAAACAAGAGATACTATTACTTTAAGTAGAATACCTTGGTTAGAAATTTATATTGTATCGAAGGAATCGTTAGTTAGTATGTAGGAAAATTAGAGACTTGTTTAGCGTTAGTTATGCGTTACAAAAACACGCGACAAAATCAGTCTACGAAAGAAGCAAACCAATATTTAATGTGCATTAGTAGATAATTGAAATGAATAGTCTTAATAGAGAAATTCTTCGTGATCGCGCTTATATACATATATTTTTGGGTTAAAATTTTGATTATCCAAATTGCGGAATGCTATATGACCAAAACATTAATAGTATAATTTGAAATCGGAAAAAAAAAATGTTTATTTCGAAACGAATGAACATTAATTATTAGAAACGACTAACTTCATACTTTCGATAATACAAGTATCGAAGCATACCCAGCTATAAATGCGAAAAATTGCCGAACATTAATTGTATGATCTTTAAAACATTTTTATAAGGAAAACGATTTTTGTTCTTTTGAAAAATATATATAACAACATGAATTGCTAAGTTAACCCACGACTTTCCTTTTCAGTGACTCTTCTTTTTCAGTGGGAACAGAGAGTGTAGGGTAAGTATGCCGTCGCGAGGCTAGGGTTTCGACAAATCCGCTGAGGTCGGTTTCGCGTCGCGCGCGGTACGCGGTACCTTTGATTGTTTCGTCATTTCCTTAGAGTAGTTTTCTTCGGTTTAAGTTCGAGTAGCATATTTTTCGGTACCGCGTCGGTGAATCGGTAACGCGCCTATGGGATTTTGTAGCGTTTTTGATTTGAGATCTGTGGATAGATCCCATCCAGAACTAACGTAATGTAGGTTTCTCGTTCTGGATGAGTAGTTGTTGACGCGTTTGGAAAACGGGCAAGTTCAGGTGACTGAAATATTGTAATTGAGCGTAATCCATTCGGAGACCCGCGACCGAAATCCTCTCCGAACTAGCTGGCCGACAAGCAGTCACCGCATGAATGGGTTACGGTGCACGGATTGGTTGACCTGTTGGTACTATCCGTTGGCACTACTCAGACTTAACGTCTAGAACCGATGAGAGGTCGGTTCCGCGTTCGATCTGAAGGTAGAAAAAAATCATCACAATTTGCTTTTTAGTTTTAATTTTTTTCTTTGTGCAACCAATAACAATTTTTTTTTCTTTACTTTGTTCTTATGTGTCTTTCTTTCCTAACCAAAATACACAATGAAATATAATATAGAATGTTTGATTCATAGCGATTATTATGTTTATGCGTTTTGTTGTCATTGGAAAAATTTATTTGTCCTTTTTAATTTTTTGTGATTTCGGTTGCCGTTCTCTTTTCTCAAATTCACATGATGTTCATCACTGGACCAAGTCAATTGGTATTTAAATCTTAACCTGTTGCACTTTTACCATTTTTCCCCTTATTCCACTTGCATGATGATCAAGAGCCCAAATGAATGTGTTTGGTGTAAGTCCATCAATCTATTAACGTCGCTGATGATGTTGCTAATGTTGCTGCAAAAGATGTAGCCGGGGCTCCCTCCTCTTTCAGTAAACCATGTTTAACCTTAACTTGTAATCACCAGCAATTTTAAACAAATGGGGGCTACTTGGCGTTCAGCTGTATCACATTCTTTCCACCATAGTAGTGCGCCTGATATGCTCTGTCTGACAAACAATTTCGCAACCAGAAATTTCCTTGCGCTTTCCTGACTTGTCTGAATGCCATGCGTCCCTCCTTTTTGAACTCCTTACTTTTCGCACTTTTACACTCACCCGCGAAATTGCCAAGAAAAAATCGCCGACCGCTCTTGTGTGACGGCCACCACTCACACACTCCACTGCCATGTGGCTGTCAATTCACCTTGACATCCCACGACAAAATTGACGTGGGATGTGCGCCCGTCACAACCAACGTGAAATGACAAGCCACCTAGCAGCAAGGTATGTTAGTAGTGGTCGTCAGCGGCGTCGCGTGATTCATTACAGTGTAAATTCAAATCTTTATTCAAAATTCGCATCAGTGATGTTCGTGAGATATTCAATTGTTGGGCACGACGACGAGTCAAGGTTGACGGCTCTTCTGCCACACTATCGCGAACAACAGCAACGTTTTCCGCAGAACGCACTGGGCGAACATGCACAGGTGATTTCACATTTCCTACAGACCCGGATTGCTGAAATTTGTGCACAATTCTCTGGATTGTGGACACATTTGGTCGATTATGCTGACCAAAAAAAATCACGAAGTGCACGAAATGCATATTGATTTGAACGCCCATTTTCGTAAAAGGCTTCAACAACCTTAACGCGCTGCTCAATTGTGTACCTCTCCATGGTGAAATTGGTCAAACACTGAAACAAAGAAATGTTAAATTAAATTGGGCGAAAAACTTGACGTTAACCTGTGGCTCACAATTAAAATCGTGCATGCAAAAAAATTATTAACGATTATCTGTATTTAATAGAAAACTTATTTAGTTAAAAAAATCTATTTTCTTTCAAAAGTTCTTTAGAAGTCTTAAAGTTGAACAACTCTACAGAAGAACAAAACTAGCTTCAATCCCAAGTGTTCTCCTTCTATCTTGCATTATTTATCAGTCTCTCTTTTGTCCTTGTTAAGTGCTTCCTGTGTACCAGATTAATCACTTAATATACAGTTCATGTACCCAAGTATTACCAACGCTATCCTAGTACGCCAATCAGCAGCAGTCGACCGTCGTAAACAGCTTGCCTTAACCTTATCAAAAGTTAACTTAATCCTGATTTAATGCCACTCGTTCCGTAGCTTTAAGCCGACTACCCTATATGTTTACTAGAAAACATAGTAAACAGTATAAATATTAACACTTCCGGCAATTGTATATACAAATCGATATCCATTTATCAACACAAAGGATGTATTTCCCCCAAATTTACTTCTACAAACTACATTAAATAGACATGTTTGATATGTCTCATTTACGTTAAATAAAACGGAAGCAACAGCCGTAGTAGATACTCGACTATGCTCGTATACTTGGCATTTTGTTTACAAAGTACTACAAAGGACTTTCCGTGCTACCCTTGAAATACGAGTAGAACTTATGACTTCGAAAATGGATCGCATAAGTTAGTGACGCCACTCGAAGGAGCAGTGAAAGTTGAACGAGCCGCGTCGTATGTGAGAGTATTTATGGACTGCGCCAAGTAAGTAATGCACAAAAGCACCATATCCGTATGGAGTTGAAGTTGTAATTAAATTTATTGTTTACAAGTGCCATTCATGGCAATGGCGCTGCTCCATTCACATCTATAGCTATCGTTAATATGGTGACAAAGTGATACGTTATCAAGGCTCGATGGAATGTTGTTAGGATTTGCCTCGTGTCTTATGTCGCATGCAGCGGACAGGGCGAGGAGATGAAAGACATTTGACGAACTTATCTAATCAATTCTGAATTTAATTTGAACTTTATGCTGTCGCACAAGCTGCTTTTGGCCATGATGAGATTTACGACTCAACTTGCCATTACCAAACAGCTTCATTTGAACATTTGGTGTCCTTTTATGTATCACAAGATTGTCGGAGGCATTTTGAATTGGTCCTTATGGACCAGTGTGGTCGGGGATGTATGCGAACTTATATGCATATGTTGGTTTACTATTGAATGAACGAAATGAATGAAGCATAGAATTCAAACGCAAGCATTCATATTTCCGCAAATTAATTAGAGAATATTAAGGACTATGTGCGGCGGTTAGAACTTGGTTGGGTTTTATTCCGATTGTATGTACGCAAATTTTTGGTCATGGAAAAACTAGAAATTTTATTAGAACCATTTTTGTAACATCAATGTTTGCAGCATACATTTCACATTTACTCATTTGCTTTGAGCTCTTTAAAAATAGATTTAGTTTTTACCAGGGATAGAGAGTAAAAGTTAGATCCCTTTTAAGTTTATATCTCAGAGTGAATAATTGAGCGATGTTGAGAATACCTATTTGATCATTATCGGAGCACATAGTACTTCTGCATGAAATTATTCTGAGTAAAATTTTAGCTGTAGTCGTACTTACTGTATGTAAGTTAAAGGAAGATACTCCTTGAATGCTTAAAAACTATATATATATATATATATATATATATATATATATATATATATATATATATATCGAGTACAAAAATTAAGCCGACTTAACATTATGGATCAATTAAACATTATTGCATAAACTGCTTCTTACTAATTTCTGGAATAATTGCAATAGACGCATAGTCAGCGATCACGTGGAATCGATGAAATTTTCTTCCCGCCTTAAGTGTAATTGCCCACAATTGCTAAAAATATGGTATGTTATCGAACCTCGTTGGTTGTGGCCAGGAACATAATTTTTCGGCTGACTCTGTGTAATGCTTTTCTTCCTCGTCCATCTCGTTCCGAGATTTCCCGAAGGAAATCCAAGCCGACCTCTCATCGGTTATAGACGTGAAGTCTGGAAACATGCCGACGGACTGTACCCACCATGCCAACAAGTCCGGATACTCTTAGTCTACTCCGAGGTGGCTGCAGGCAGGCTAGCTAGTTCGGAGAGGTATTTTGGTCGCAGGTCTTACGCGAGCAGATGAAGTCCAAATAAAAGGATCAGCCACCAATCCAAATGCCCGATTTAAAACGCGTCGAACAATTTCCAACGACTCGACTTTACTTTATATCAATTTCTTTTTTTTTCTTTCGGTCCGAGAAAGTGAACATTAAACATCCGCAGCCAAAAAACCACGCGTTCCCGGATATCCACCCACGCAGTGCCCGAAATAAACTACTCGAGTTCAAAACCGAATCAATCTACTCTAACATAAAACGCAAAACCAAACCATGATACCGCATATCGACCGTGACACGAAATCAACCCTTTGCGGATTATATAAACTCTACCCGCTCGGCGGCATACTTACCTATTCTATTTCTATCCTTCTGAAAACGAATGAGCACATACTGAAAAGGAAAGATGGTTTTACTCGTTTAGCAATTCATATTTATGTACATTTAATTTACTTTGAACGATTTTTGTAAGTTGACTATTTAACATATGTAACTGTATTGAGGAGAATGAATTTACTTAGAAAATAACTCATAAACATCCAATTTGGATGCTCTTGGTAATTAATCTTACATTTAAAGTGTTATGAAGGAAGTTACCATAGGAAACACAAAATAATATTAACACTTCGCTTCCCAATTCACGTGGATCTGCGTAGTGATCGAGCAGTCTGCTCGATTACTACACAGATCGAAAACCTTCATTACACTTATCCAAAATTTTAATTGCAGATTTGAAAAAAAAATTGCTCTTCCGCAATGCAATTGGGAAGGAATGAGAGGCTCGTGGAGTTCCGTTGGACATCAAGCGGGTGGACGATTGACAACCAAAAGGGGGTCTGTTATGAATCGTCACCGCGAACACGTTGCGACGCCCAAGTAGTCTCCGACTCTCTTTCTACTTGTGGGAACAGCTACTGGGATCGAGATCGAGGAGTCTACTTTGAATCGCCACAGAAATCACGGGGAGTCGAGTAAAAGATTGCAACGCGTCAGTTTTAATATTCGATTGTGGCTTTGGTACGTGAATGTGAAGATCCGTGTGAGTGGATCATTGATAATTAAAGTGAAAGGAAGACGTAAAGGCAAAGAACAAGATCTGTGGATTGAAAGTGGTGCGACGCCCAGTCAGCAAATCTTTGTGCTCTTATACCGCAAGTGATCATTGCGTATGTGATCCGTTTGTGCAGTGTCCCACGTGAAAACAGTGATTAACGTATATAAAGGACAGCAGATATTTGGGAGTAAATCCTGTCTAGGAGGTGAATGAAACCATCCCAAATTCAACGTAGCAAATGAAAAAAAGTTCCAACAATCGATCAACAAGTGATTTACAAATACGGCGTAACGAATAATTAGCCGAAACTTACCCGTTCAATGGCTACAATTGTAAGCATTGGAATTCCTTAACGGTTCTCCTTTATCATGTAAATTCCCGCAAAGTGCATCGAAACGGTAGAAACTAAAAGGAGTGTATGTGTATGTGCGCGAAGTACGAAAATTTTGCTTAAGTGAAATTGGTCTGCATAAAAATAAATTTCCCGAGCAATCAGCGACAAACTTGCACTCATTTTATGATGACGCATTTGGACTTAATTTTGTTGGAGACTTGTTATACTTGTATGAAGGATTGCATGACTTGACGAACGCGTGAACCAGCCACAAGCAATTTAGGGCGTGCAGAAATATATTCATTACGATGTTGGAATTTTTCAGACATTTTTTCCGTTACATAACTCATGCATGAATTGTGTCTTGGTGGGCTAATGGATGGATCGGCGTTTGATTCGCGAACTTTTGTCGGGGGTGGACCTTGGAAACAGGATAATTGTAGAGGAAAAACAATAAACTAACGCGCACTGTTTATTAATAATCAATTCATTATGTTCAAAATACAATGAATCGGTTGATGGTTCGGATGCGACTGACTTTTCTCGATTTCTTCCGTAGCTGATGCTCTTTAATTGGTTTGCCATGACACTCGACCATCCTGACATTGAATCGTCTCGATTCATTACTTCGATCCACGGTTTCGCACGGGCGTGCGATTCCCACGTCCTCGACGAGATATCTGTCGTTTCGTAAAACTCTCGAAACGATGTAGGGCCCACAATATTTGAGCTCTAACTTTCGAGATTTCCGTAGCAGCAGGTACGTTCTCTAGAACGATGAGATTTCCTTCCATGTGGATGAAAGGTTTCTTGTGTTTCACGTTGAACCTCAATCTACATTTCTCTCGTTCGTTGCTAATTCGCTCTGCAGCCAATTGTTTTCGGTTAGCCATATCGCATTCCGTTGGATCAGCAGTGGCTTCATCTGATTTTAGAGCCATAACTAGCCGATTTGTGATGACGTCTCGAAGGCGATAATCGAATATCAACTCGATCGTACTAAACTGAGTCACAGAGTGACCACTGAAGATTGCGCAATTCTAAATCCTAATCCTTATGATCAGTTGGTGCAATCCTTAGTAATGATGAAATTACTGATTTGCACGTTTGATTTGGCCATTCGCTCGAGATGTTCTGACGGCAAGCTTAATATGTTGAATCTCATTAGAGAATTCAGCAAATTCTCGTGATGACCGATGTGCAGTAGCAATGGCTTAGACGTTCTTGTGGTACTAATTCAGGTGCAATCGGTAATTATCTCGAAATGCTTACCGAGCAAATAAATGCGGAATCTTTCAAACGACTCGACGATAGCCATAACTTCAAGCTCATGACTATGATATTTGCTTTCGGATTCGCTGCACTGGTGGCTATAGTAGGAAACCGGTCTGGAATTGCCATCATCGTCTCATTGCATGAGGATTTCGACAAGACCCAGTGTGCTCGCGTTAGTGTGAACTTGATGTTCCTTCACCGAATCGTATGCACTGAGCACTGGATCGCAGCAAAGTGCTGATTTCAATTTTTCGAATACGTCTCGTTGATCGGTCGGCCAATAAAGTTGTGAATTGTCCTTCTTCTTATAATAAAATTTTGTTTGAGGATTGCTGCTTGTCCTAAGTTCTTCTTCCCCAAAAATAATCGCGAATGAATTCGCGGAAAAACCCGCTCAATCCCAGAAATCTTCGAACTTCTGTAACGTTGGTTGGTTCCGGAAACTCTCGAATTGCATTAGTCTTTTCAGCTCCTGGTTTTATTTGGTTCTCATCGACTCGATGACCCAAAAACGCGATTTGTTTAGACAAAAACGTACACTTAGAGGGCCGAGGCGTCATATAGGCGTCTCGAAGTATAACCAGGGATTCACGGAGTTTGATTAAGCCCTCAGCGATGGTTTTGCTGGGCAGAATTACTTCATCTACGTAGCTAACTGGTTGATTTCCCATTTATCGTACCAACTTGTTAATGACCTAATGAAAATAACTCGGTGCATTGCACAGGCCGAAAGGCATCCGGTTGAATTAGTATTGGCCTACATGCGTGACAAATACAGTGTATTTCCTGCACTCTTCTGCGATTGGTATTTGATAATAGCCGGACATTAAATCGAGAGTCGTGTAAAATAAATTACCAGCGACCGATGACAGCTTCTCCTCAACAGTTGTCATGAGAAACGGAAGCTTTTCAGTGATAGCATTGAGCTCACGGAAATGAACACAGAGATGGTCCTCACCATTCAGTTTGCGAACAAGGACAATTGGTGATGAATATTCTGATGATGATGGACGTATGATATCGTTCTCGAACCGTTCGTTTACTCTTTCTTGAACACGCTCACGCTTTGCGAACGGTATCCGGTATGGCTAGCGTCGGACAAGTTTTAAGGTTGTTAACCTTTTTTTCATCGCTACCGAGTTGCACTGATCTAAGTGAGCAAGCGATTCAGAGAAGCATTCTCTGTGCCCACTGATGAGCTGATACAGTTGGCCCTTTTCTTTGACGGATAACGTCGGCTCAAAATTTGGAGTGTTTTGGAAAGCGTTTTCCAATCAACAAGCTCCCGGTTCAATGATCAGTCATTTGCCCGATGTGCAGACTAGATCTGACCCCAATAAAAGTGGCTCCGAGATCAAGTCGTCATCCACAGGAAAAATCTTCGAATTTAGATTCGAGTATCTGGTTGAAAGTTACTGAAGCTCCTCCAAATCCTCGTAGGATGATCGGTGAACGCCTCCTATCGACATTGCAATCGTTTGTTGAGTGAGTGTTCTTTTGCTGCTGGGGTCGATGAAGGACTTAATTTTGTTTCCGTTGAGAAGAACCTCCTTAAAAAGAGGATTAATTCTTTCTGTTGAATTTACTAGTATGCGCCAAACATTACTGACGGCAGTCGCAGTTTCATTTTCCGGACATCGGTTGGTCGTATGTGATATTCATTGACACTTCTCGCATCTTTGTTTCCGTTGCGGGTTTGGACAGTTCAGCGAAATATGCCCCACGTCAAGACAATTATAACGTCGAATTTGACGGGATTCCGAATCGCTCAAAGTCGGCTGCGCTCGCACATTTGATGACATAATACCTCGCTGTATCGGTGGTGGTGGTCGAAAATTTCGTCTCGACTCCGTTCTTTATCGCAGCCAAAAGATAGAAAATTGAGCTCGCGATCACATTTTGCAAAGATGGATAACGTAGCCCGTTCTTTATATACCGGATTATAGCGTGATCGCTCAAGTTACCTCGTCTTCCCAATGCTAGTATAGTATAAAAGTAACTTTGTGTTATCTCACTCGGCTCCCTGGTGTGATTCATTATTTTTATGTGAACATCAGCCTCGCTTTTATGGCTAGGGAAATCTTGCCTCAATGATTTGATCAGCTCAAGCCAGCTTCCAGGAACCCGAACAGAACCATCGCTCCAAATTTTGGCAGGTCTCTTTAGGGAGGCTTGCACGGCGAACACCAAAACTCTATCGTTCCACTAATATGCCTCGGCACGCTTCGTAACGCAATCAATGAACTGCGCTGCCGACATGCCGGATTCGGATGATGGGTCGAAGTCTGGTAAAATATCTGTCACATCTCGGATGTTATGAAAATGTGGGCCACTATATGCCCGCACTAAATTAGCATCGTCTCACCCGATTTCATGGCGTCAGTGAGTGGTAGTGCCAGCTCCTGTACTACGATCAGTTAAGTGTTACTCTGTTCAGTTTTTGACGATATCGGCAACTTTCCCCCGTTCAGTAATGCGGCGATGACGTCCATTTCGATTTCGTTATTAGCCAGAATTTCACAGAGTCTTTGTGCCAGCTCGGCTTTGTTCCCCTGCGTAGAGGCGTTCCGTAGTCTAAGTTCAAGTTTTAGTCGTTCCTTGTTTAGCGTATTGACCTTTTCAACAGGCATCGTGTTGCGTTCCGTTTCTCTCGTATACGGACCGAAGCGGAAATCGAACCACAATTACAACTATGTGTAGCCACTCGCGTATAGTATGTCGCACTTTTCTCCTTTTATCTCTCTCGCGTATGTATATCGCACGTTTCTCCTTTCGTCTCTTTTTGCAGACGATCCCTAGGAGAATTAAGCACGAGATCGCGAGGAGGGTGAAAAATGGCTTTCGACGATGTCTGTTCGTTCTACGTGCACGATTTACTTGTAATCCACACTAAACCATCCTTGAATCCCACTTCTGATTTTGTCAGGGGTGGACCTTGGGAACAGGAGAATTGTAGAGGGAAAACAATAAACTAAGGCGCAACGTTTGTTAATAATCAATTTATTGTATTCAAAATACAATGAGTCGGTTGATGGTTCAGATGCGACTGACTCTTCTCGATTTCTTTCGTGGCCGGTGCTCTTCAATTGGTGTTGCCATGACACTATTATGGACAGTATGAAAACAAGCAATCTTTTGTGAAGTCAATTGAGAAGTTATCTGATTATTCATTTTCGATTTATGCGAGAAGAAATGGCAATTACACATGCTCGTACATATAGTACGAAGAAAACTACTTTACTACTTTACTATATAGAAATCTTTGAAAGAAATCATCACTTTGGAGACACAAATATTTTTTTTCGAAGTTTCGCAATTTTACAGAAATCACCCCCGACGTCAACGGGCGCCCGGTAAGAATGTTGGGTAAGTACCCTATTGTGTTCTATATTCTTTCTATTACAAATTATAGGATTGACTATATTTTGAATCCAATTTTTAGTTTGTTGAATGAATATGATGAAATGATAATCATTTGTGACTATAATATTAGTTGCACACAAATATTACCATTTTATTTTGCTGTGGATTATATTGTCGTTTCTTCCTCATTAAAATAATTACTTAAGAGGATAAAATAATATTTTGTTGTGTTGTGGGTTAAATCAATCAGTTATCATCCGTTATTGTTTGGAAAGAGAAAAACAAAAATGATAAAAAATACGAAAGTAAGTTGGTTTTAGAAGAAAACAAAGGGACAAAGAAATATTTGGTATGTTTTATATCAACCTTTTAATTAATGAAAATTGATTTGTCAACATTATTTATTCTAACGCTAATGCATTTGAACTAAGGGACATATGAATACCAATTTTTAGAATGTACAGGATGTAAAGAAGATGATATTAATTTATCGATTCTATAGTGGAGTAATAGAGGAAGTATGTATTTATGTGAAAAGACAACGTTATTTGTTTTTTTTGCGCTAAACTTCTATTAGACAAGTCGCTTTCATATGATTTTTACTGCATCTTATGAAAAACAAGTTGTTCTAAATAGTTCTCAATCTTACACAAGCCTAGCGTCTTGCAGCATACATTTCACATTTACTCATTTGCTTTGAGCTCTTTAAAAATAGATTTAGTTTTTACCAGGGATAGAGAGTAAAAGTTAGATCCCTTTTAAGTTTATATCTCAGAGTGAATAATTGAGCGATGTTGAGAATACCTATTTGATCATCATCGGAGCACATAGTACTTCTGCATGAAATTATTCTGAGTAAAATTTTAGCTGTAGTCGTACTTACTGTATGTAAGTTAAAGGATAATACTCCTTGAATGCTTAAAAACTATATATATATACATATCGAGTACAAAAATTAAGCCGACTTAACATTATGGATCAATTAAACATTATTGCATAAACTGCTTCTTACTAATTTCTGGAATAATTGCAATAGACGCATAGTCAGCGATCACGTGGAATCGATGAAATTTTCTTCCCGCCTTAAGTGTAATTGCCCACAATTGCTAAAAATATGGTATGTTATCGAACCTCGTTGGTTGTGGCCAGGAACATAATTTTTCGGCTGACTCTGTGTAATGCTTTTCTTCCTCGTCCATCTCGTTCCGAGATTTCCCGAAGGAAATCCAAGCCGACCTCTCATCGGTTATAGACGTGAAGTCTGGAAACATGCCGACGGACTGTACCCACCATGCCAACAAGTCCGGATACTCTTAGTCTACTCCGAGGTGGCTGCAGGCAGGCTAGCTAGTTCGGAGAGGTATTTTGGTCGCAGGTCTTACGCGAGCAGATGAAGTCCAAATAAAAGGATCAGCCACCAATCCAAATGCCCGATTTAAAACGCGTCGAACAATTTCCAACGACTCGACTTTACTTTATATCAATTTCTTTTTTTTTCTTTCGGTCCGAGAAAGTGAACATTAAACATCCGCAGCCAAAAAACCACGCGTTCCCGGATATCCACCCACGCAGTGCCCGAAATAAACTACTCGAGTTCAAAACCGAATCAATCTACTCTAACATAAAACGCAAAACCAAACCATGATACCGCATATCGACCGTGACACGAAATCAACCCTTTGCGGATTATATAAACTCTACCCGCTCGGCGGCATACTTACCTATTCTATTTCTATCCTTCTGAAAACGAATGAGCACATACTGAAAAGGAAAGATGGTTTTACTCGTTTAGCAATTCATATTTATGTACATTTAATTTACTTTGAACGATTTTTGTAAGTTGACTATTTAACATATGTAACTGTATTGAGGAGAATGAATTTACTTAGAAAATAACTCATAAACATCCAATTTGGATGCTCTTGGTAATTAATCTTACATTTAAAGTGTTATGAAGGAAGTTACCATAGGAAACACAAAATAATATTAACACTTCGCTTCCCAATTCACGTGGATCTGCGTAGTAATCGAGCAGTCTGCTCGATGACTACACAGATCGAAAACCTTCATTACACTTATCCAAAATTTTAATTGCAGATTTGAAAAAAAAATTGCTCTTCCGCAATGCAATTGGGAAGGAATGAGAGGCTCGTGGAGTTCCGTTGGACATCAAGCGGGTGGACGATTGACAACCAAAAGGGGGTCTGTTATGAATCGTCACCGCGAACACGTTGCGACGCCCAAGTAGTCTCCGACTCTCTTTCTACTTGTGGGAACCGCTACTGGGATCGAGATCGAGGAGTCTACTTTGAATCGCCACAGAAATCACGGGGAGTCGAGTAAAAGATTGCAACGCGTCAGTTTTAATATTCGATTGTGGCTTTGGTACGTGAATGTGAAGATCCGTGTGAGTGGATCATTGATAATTAAAGTGAAAGGAAGACGTAAAGGCAAAGAACAAGATCTGTGGATTGAAAGTGGTGCGACGCCCAGTCAGCAAATCTTTGTGCTCTTATACCGCAAGTGATCATTGCGTATGTGATCCGTTTGTGCAGTGTCCCACGTGAAAACAGTGATTAACGTATATAAAGGACAGCAGATATTTGGGAGTAAATCCTGTCTAGGAGGTGAATGAAACCATCCCAAATTCAACGTAGCAAATGAAAAAAAGTTCCAACAATCGATCAACAAGTGATTTACAAATACGGCGTAACGAATAATTAGCCGAAACTTACCCGTTCAATGGCTACAATTGTAAGCATTGGAATTCCTTAACGGTTCTCCTTTATCATGTAAATTCCCGCAAAGTGCATCGAAACGGTAGAAACTAAAAGGAGTGTATGTGTATGTGTGCGAAGTACGAAAACTTTGCTTAAGTGAAATCGGTCTGCATAAAAATAAATTTCCTGAGCAATCAGCGACAAACTTGCACTCATTTTAATGATGACGCATTTGGACTTAATTTTGTTTGAGACTTGTTATACTTGTATGAAGGATTGCATGACTGGACGAGCGCGTAAACCAGCCACAAGCGATTTAGGGCGTGCAGAAATATGTTCATTACGATGTTGGAATTTTTCAGACATTTTTTCCGTTACATAACTCATGCATGAATTGTGTCTTGATGGGCTAATGGATGGATCGGCGTTTGATTCGCGAACTTTTGTCAGGGGTGGACCTTGGAAACAGGATAATTGTAGAGGAAAAACAATAAACTAACGCGCACCGTTTGTTAATAATCAATTCATTATGTTCAAAATACAATGACTCGGTTGATGGTTCGGATGCGACTGACTTTTCTCGATTTCTTCCGTGGCCGGTACTCTTTAATTGGTTTGCCATGACACTCGACCATCCTGACATTGAATCGTCTCGATTCATTACTTCGATCTACGGTTTCGCACGGGCGTGCGATTCCCATGTTCTCGACGAGATATCTGTCGTTTCGTAAAACTCTCGAAACGATGTAGGGCCCACGACAATTGGGCTCTAACTTTCGAGATTTTCCCGTAGCAGCAGGTACGTTCTCTAGAACGATGAGATTTCCTTCCTTGTGGATAAAAGGTTTCTTGTGTTTCGCGTTGAACCTCAATCTACATTTCTCTCGTTCGGTGCTAATTCGCTCTGCATCCAATTGTTTTCGGTTAGCCATATCGCATTCCGATGGATGCGCAGTGGCTTCATCTGATTTTAGAGCCATAACTAGCCAATTTGTGATGACGTCTCGAAGGCGATAATCGAATATCAACTCGATCGTACTAAACTGAGTCACAGAGTGACCACTGAAGATTGCGCAATTGTAAATCCTAATCCTTATGATCAGTTGGTGCAATTCTTAGTAATGATGAAATTACTGATTTGCACGTTTGATTTGGCCATTTGCTCGAGATGTTCTGACGGCAAGCTTAATATGTTGAATCTCATTAGAGAATTCAGCAAATTCTCGTGATGACCGATGTGCAGTAGCAATGGCTTAGATGTTCTTGTGGTGCTAATTGCGGCGCAATCGGTGATTATCTCGAAATGCTTACCGAGCAAATAAATGCGGAGTCTTTCAAACGACTCGACGATAGCCATAACTACAAGCTCATGACTATGGTATCTGCTTTCGGATTCGCTACACTGGCGGCTATAGTAGAAACCCGGTCTGGAATTGCCATCATCGTCTCATTGCATGAGGATTTCCACAAGACTAAGTATGCTCGCGTCAGTGTGAACTTGATGTTCCTTCACCGGATTGTATGCACTGAGCACTGGATCGCAGCAAAGTGCTGATTTCAATTTTTCGAATACGTCTCGTTGATCGGTCGGCCAATAAAATTGTGAATTGTCCTTCTGCTTCAACAAAAGTATAAGCGGCCTCGATATTAGAAAATAATCGCGAATGAATTCGCGGAAAATCCCGCTCAATCCCAGAAATCTTCGAACTTCTGCAACGTTGGTTGGTTCCGGAAACTCTCGAATTGCATTAGTCTTTTCAGCTCCTGGTTTTATTTGGTTCTCATCGAGTCGATGACCCAAAAACGTGATTTGTTTAGACAAAAACGTACACTTAGAGGGCCGAAGCGTCATATAGGCGTCTCGAAGTATAACCAGGAATTCACGGAGTTTGATTAAGCCCTCAGCGATGGTTTTGCTGGGCAGAATTACTTCATCTACGTAGCTAACTGGTTGATTTCCCATTTATCGTACCAACTTGTTAATGACCTAATGAAAATAACTCGGTGCATTGCACAGGCCGAAAGGCATCCGGTTGAATTAGTATTGGCCTACATGCGTGACAAATGCAGTGTATTTCCTGCACTCTCCTGCGATTGGTATTTGATAATAGCCGGACATTAAATCGAGAGTCGTGTAAAATAAATTACCAGCGATCGATGACAGCTGCTCCTCAACAGTTGTCATGAGAAACGGAAGCTTTTCAGTGATAGCATTGAGCTCACGGAAACGAACACAGAGATGCTCCTCACCATTCAGTTTGCGAACAAGGACAATTGGTGATGAATATTCTGTTGATGATGGACGTATGATATCGTTCTCGAACCGTTCATTTACTCTTTCTTGAACACGCTCACGCTTTGCGAACGGTATCCGGTATGGCTAGCGTCGGACAAGTTTTAAGGTTGTTAACGTTTTCGTCATCGCTACCGAGTTGCACTGATCTAAGTGAGCAAGCGATTCAGAGAAGCATTCTCTGTGCCCACTGATGAGCTGATACAGTTGGTCCTTTTCTTTGACGGATGACGTGGGCTCAAAATTTGGAGTGTTTTGGAAAGCGTTTTCCAATCAACAAGCTCCCGGTTCAATGATCAGTCGTTTGCCCGATGTGCAGACTAGATCTGACCCCAATAAAAGTGGCTCCGAGATCAAGTCGTCATCCACAGGAAAAATCTTCGCATTTAGATTCGAGTATCTGGTTGCAAGTTACTGAAGCTCCTCCAAATCCTCGTAGGATGATCGGTGAACGCCTCCTATCGACATTGCAATCGTTCGTTGAGTGAGTGTTCTTTTGCTGCTGGGGTCGATGAAGGACTTAATTTTGTTTCCGTTGAGAAGAACCTCCTTAAAAAGAGGATTAATTCTTTCTGTTGAATTTACGAGTATGCGACAAACATTATTGACGGCAGTTGCAGTTTCATTTTCCGGACATCGGTTGGTCGTATGTGATATTCATTGACACTTCTCGCATCTTTGTTTCCGTTGCGGGTTTGGACAGTTCAGCGAAATATGCCCCACGTCAAGACAATTATAACGTCGAATTTGACGGGATTCCGAATTGCTCAAAGTCGGCTGCGCTCGCACATTTGATGACATAATACCTCGCTGTATCGGAGGTGGTGGTCGAAAATTTCGGCTCGAATCCATTCGTGGCTCCGAAATTCGAACGGAATTTGTTTCGAAATTCTTTATCGCGGCTAAAAGATCGTTGATGGTTTCGAAAATTGAGCTCGCGATCGTATTTTGCAAAAATGGATGCCGTAGCCCATTCCTTATATACCGGATTATAGCATGATTTCTCAAGTTACCTCGTCTTCCCAATGCTAGCATAGTATAGAAGTAACTTTATGTTGTCTCGCTTGGCTCCCTGGTGTGATTCATCATTTTTATGTGAACATCAGCCTCGCTTTCATGGCTAAGGAAATCTTGCCTCAATGGTTCGGCCAGCTAAAGCCAGCTTCCAGGAACCCGCGCAGAATCATCGCTCCAAAGTTTAGCAGGCCCCTTTAGGAAGGCTTGCACGATGAAAACCAAAACTCTATCGTTCCACTGATATGGCTCGGCAAGCTTCGTAACGCGATCAACGAACTGCGATGCCAACATGCTGGATTCAGCCGACGGGTTGAAGTCTGGTAAAATATCCGTCACATCTCGGATGTTATGAAATACGGTCAAATACATGGCCACACTAAATTAGCCGATCGTTCACGTGCGTCAACTTCGAACGTCGCTGCCGGCGGCGTCTCACCCGATTTCATGGCGTTAGTGAGTGGTAGTGTCGGCTCCTGCACTACGATCGGTTGAGTGTTACTCTGTTCAGTTCTTGACGACGTCGCTAACTTTCCTCCGTTCGGTAATGTGGCAACAACAGCTGATATTAACTCACTCAATCGCTTCACTTCATCACGTAACTCGCGCACATCATCTTCACCCATCATTCCGACATTTTCCCGTCCGTTTCGATTTCGTCATTAGCTAGAATTTCACGGAGTCTTTGTGCCAGCTCGGCTTTGCTCCCCTGCGTAGAGGCGTTCCGTAGTCTAAGTTCAAGTTTCAGTCGTTCCTTGTTTAGCGTATTGACCTTTTCGTTTCCCTCGTATACGGACCGAAGTAGGAATTATGTGTAGCCAGTCGTATGTATGTGACACGTTTCTCCTTTTGCCTCTTTTGCGTATGTATATCGAACGTTTCTCCTTTCATCTCTTTTTACAGACAAACCGTAGGAGAATGAAACACGAGATCGCAAGGAGGGGAAAAATAGCTTTCGACGGGGTCTATTCGTTCTACGTGCACGATTTACTTGTAATCCGCACTATACCATCCTTGAATCCCACTTCTGAGTTTGTCAGGGGTGGACCTTGGGAGCAGGAGAATTGTAGAGGGAAAACAATAAGCTAAGGCGCACCGTTTGTTAATAATCAATTTATTGTGTTCAAATTACAATGACTCGGTTGATGGTTCAGATGCGACTGACTCTTCTCGATTTCTTTCGTGGCCGGTGATCTTCAATTGGTGTTGCCATGACACTATTATGGACAGTATAAAAACAAGCAATCTTTTATGAAGTCAATTGAGAAGTTATCTGATTATTCATTTTCGATTTATGCGAGAAGAAATGGCAATTACACATGCTCGTACATATAGTACGAAGAAAACTACTTTACTACTTTACTATATAGAAATCTTTGAAAGAAATCATCACTTTGGAGACACAAATTTTTTTTTCGAAGTTTCGCAATTTTACAGAAATCACCCCCGACGTCAACGGGCGCCCGGCAGGAATGTTGGGTAAGTACCCTATTGTGTTCTATATTCTTTCTATTATAAATTATAGGATTGACTATATTTTGAATCCAATTTTTAGTTTGTTGAATGAATATGATGAAATGATAATCATTTGTGACTATAATATTAGTTGCACACAAATATTACCATTTCATTTTGCTGTGGATTATATTGTCGTTTCTTCCTCATTAAATTAATTACTTAAGAGGATAAAATAATATTTTGTTGTGTTGTGGGTTAAATCAATCAGTTATCATCCGTCATTGTTTGGAAAGGGAGAAACAAAAATGATAAAAAATACGAAAGTAAGTTGGTTTTAGAAGAAAACAAAGGGACAAAGAAATATTTGGTATGTTTTATATCAACCTTTTAATTAATTAAAATTGAGTTGTCAACATTATTTATTCTAACGCTAATGCATTTGAACTAAGGGACATATGAATACCAATTTTTAGAATTAACAGGATGTAAAAATGATGATTTTAATTTATCGATTCTATAGTGGAGTAATAGAGGAAGTATGTATTTATATGAAAAGACAACGAGATTTGTTTTTTTTGCGCTAAACTTCTATTAGACAAGTCGCTTTCATATGATTTCTACTGCATCTTATGAAAAACAAGTTGTTCTAAATAATTCTCAATCTTACACAAGCCTAGCGTCTTAATTGAAAGATTTCACTAAAAACCTTTATACTCTTAACTTCAACTTTCAGTGTGTCGTACACAACTGATCAGCTTCTCTGTAATTGTTTGTAAGTGCAGAATACAATTTTTTTTCTAAGGCATTCCTTTACTGAATAGTAAATCAATCAATCAATAATCATTTTTTTAATTAAGATATTGTTTCATGGATAGAAAATGCATTTTAAATTGTGTCGTGAATTAAGATAGGTGAATGTCCTGCGGGTCTGAGATCGCGGCATGGCGGTGAAGTTCCGGCCTCAAATTTAGTTTTAACACCCGCAGCAGTTGTGTTTACGTCATCGGCTCGGACAACTAGTCATTTAACCGTAAGATGTCGCCTCGGTACTTATGGAAGCGTTCGTCTGGACGTTGCCATCTGGCATGGATCTCTCTACCATGTTGACTGCGGAATACTCCCTAGAGAGTACCTCCTTGAATTGTTACCAGCGTTGAGATGGTGGAGTAGAATGTATCCGCCAGTAGGTTTCCAGTGCTGCTCCCCTAAGCAGCATCGGCAATCAGCCGGGCCAGCGCCGTGTGGCATCCTGCCAACATCTGATCTTCACCCGACCAATGAAGACTTCCACATTAATTGAGTTCGGCTCCCCGCTAAGATGGAGATTCCAGCCCTGAAAGATGCTAGGAATCTGCGTCGGCTTCAACCGATACGGTATATAAGAAAGACCGCGTTGGTCCGGAGTAGCCACTGGTTCCAGAGTCGGTGGCTGCACTTGGCTCAACCTGGGCCGGCACACCAGAGCCATGGGATTCACCGATGAGATGGGCCTATTTCACTCGGGCTCGCATCTCTGGTCCAATGGGAAATCCCAGGGGTTTGGGTCCGAGTCCCAAATCGGAGGCGCTCGTGGACGTGTTAGGGGTGGTTTTTCCTGCTTGCTCTCTAGAGCGGCTACCCGGGTGGTCAAACCCTGCACTAGGGCCATCAGGTCCTACAGAACTGTCGCCTCCACAGGCACAGTTTGGCTCTGCCCTTCTGCAGGCGGCACTGCTTCGGCTCCTGCCATCGTGTCAAGATCGTCCGGTATTGGCGAACTCGTTCCCGGCGATCATTATGTTTGGGCACCGCCCCCTTGCACAGCTGGTGGTTTAGTGTAGCTGGACGGGGCACTGCAGACGTTGCTGGTTGACGACAAAGTGGGCACGTAACGCAGGCCTCGTGGAACACTGACGTGCTGTCATTTCTTGCCTGCTGACAAATAACGCACAGCGCCGTTGGTGCTGCGTCTCAACGCAACTGATGCTTATCTGGTATGCATTTCATTGATATTTTCTGAAAAATAATAAATCTTAAAAGGCTAAAACAGAAAAATTATGATTATGAGGCACCATAAGAATCAGAATTCGGAAGTGCTCCCTCGTTCGAAAGTTTTCACACAGTACAATTTGTCAGCCCAGGGTAAATTCTGACCCGCAAGCCGCACTTGTCTTATCATGGATAGTCACGGACTAGCTAAGTAGCCAATCACGCGAAATCAAAATCCATGCAATGGAAGACACTTAGGCAGCGCTTGGTTTGGGGTGCAGATCAGAATCCGCCGCAAATATGATGTTAGGTAACAGCTTCCGAACACACATAAGGACTCTAATATCATTTGACCTTCCTCGTCATTATTCATCTTCATTGTCGTCGTCGTGATAGAATGCGCGCGGTTGTGCGTGGACGCGAAAGTTGAAAACTGGGAAAAGTAATTTTTGCAAGCGCGTAGATGTCTATCGATGCCAGTGAGTCTTGACGTAAATGAAGAGAATGCATCGTGGTCTCAGTCGCGCTTTCAACGAGAACCGCTGAGTTATCGCTTTTAATTCGATTATGCTGTAGGATATCAATGGGAGAAGTTCTTAGCCGAGGATGCTCATGTTCGAACGTGTACCGAATAGATTCATTTTGAACTGAAACTTAGTTGCGCTAAGACCATGGATTGCGAACATTTACATTCCAAATTGGAAAAAGTTAACTCTCAGGCAGAGAATCGCTAATTATACATTCAAACTGTATTTGTGTTTTCTGTTGGTCTATCACGGCATGAGAGGAGTTAACTTTAACTGCTCAATTATATAGAAATCAAAGCGGAACCAGCAAAGGTATTACTTAAAATCCTTCCTCAGGGACTTAAGTTCCTACTCTTTCTATAAAAATCATCCTTGCTCAAACCTGTGCTACAAGCACTTCTTGCCAACGACACTTCATTTGGCAAGACTAAAACTGAAGAAGTTGGGGGTCACACTGTAGGAAATTCAAAAACAACTTCAATTAAATCTTTTGAAACAAGTAAATACAAAAAAAGAAATGTTAATCACGTCACATATGATCATACAAAAATAAGTGTTTGGTTATTTCGAAATTAGTTTTCTTTCTGGTGTACAATACCAGAAAGGGTTTTTAAAAAAATGTAATTACTTTTCTTTTCTTTTTTATGGGTTCGTACTGCGCATTTAAGTCACATTCTTGCTCATGAGATTTTTTTGGAATCGTTCGATGTTTCTTTCTTCTGTTCTAATTATTCATTTGTAAATGTAATTTTTTTTAACCAGAGTAAACACTATTTAATCTACTAGTTTGTATACAGCATTAAAGAAACATCACTATAATACTATAATGTTAAGCCGTTTCGTTTGAAATATATTGAAATACAGTTAAAAGAAAAAAAAGGAAATAAGGAAATATTTGACTTGTTGGCGGATGTATTCACGCGATGATAAAAGAGCAAGAAGAATAAAAGAATTAAAAACGAATGCATTTATATGTGAATAAATAGTTGTTGTTAAATATAAGCAAAGTCTGCTAAGTAAGAAAAACGTTTTTCTTATCCTTCATAATAGCGATTGTATTTCACATTCACACAATTTAATGTCAAGTCAGGTCAAGTCAAATATAAAAAAATTGTAGATCTTCTTGTGTTAATATTAATGGCGATAGAAAAAAACAGACATTAATACAATGATCTACTAAATCTATACCTTCGGCCTTTTCATTTCGTTCAACCTGACCGGGTATAGGACCCGCATCGATGGCAGGCTCCTCTGCTAATATGGGCATGCCATCAGGCGTGCTCTTTCTTTTCTTTTTTTAACAGGGGCTTGTAATGAATCATGCGACGACGCTGGTGACCACTACCAACACTTTGCTGCTAGGTGGCTTGTCATTTTACGTTGGTTGCGACCAGTGCACATCCCACGTCTATTTTATCGTGGGATGCCAGCCGAATTTTGACAGCCACATGGTAGCAAAGTGTGTGGGTGGTGAGTGCCACCGAAATCGATTGCTTTGATCGCAGCGGGATTTTGGTGTGAAAATTATATTGTGAGTTTTGTGGATGGGGTGAGGATTTTGTGTTGCAGCCTGAACCTAAACGTGAACATTTCAGGTAAATATGCTTTTGGACGAGGTTAACTGGTGATGTAACTTAGTTCTTAGATCTCGCTAGAGCGATAAAATCAGTGCGCCGCTAATGCTTAGCCAATTTGCGGGTGGTCGTGTATAGGAAGGCAATGGAGATGTGATGCTTTCGCCGGTCCGTCCTAGGAAATTCATACGCTCGACACATGTCGGCCACGATTGCAATGAGGATGAAAAATGGCCAGTTCGATTTAGAATTTCTGCGACATAGTTTTGGAGGATGACTGGTCGAAGAAGGTGACATAGTTATAGATAAATAGACAGAGGATATTTGGAGGTTAGTAAAGTGCGTTTAAAATTATTGAATCAATGCACGAAAATCAGCAACAAATTTCCTGGCATTTTGTAAATGTGTGTAACGCAAACAAACAATTGATGGAATGTTTGTGCTGTGGTTGTTTTTACGAATCGACGAAATATCAAGTATTTCCATTCCTAACAAAATATTTCCCGTCACCCGGAAATTCTGAAGGAAAACAACACTTTGGCATGAATACTACACAAAACAATTTATAGCAAATAAAAACAAGGATAAAAGAAAACCAAAAATATTTTTACCGCAGTCATTATGAGGATAATTTTAAACCGTAGCTTAATAAAAGTCAATGAAATCGAGAAAATGTAATAATGTACATTAAAATATGTAAAGTTGTCAAATTTTTTATAGAAACAAAACAAAAATAAAGACGTGTATATCATTAAAAATTAAAGGAAACAATTCATCCAATGAAAATGAACCGGTAATCCGAAAAAATAACATCTCGGTATGAAATTAAACAAGGATATAAAATTTATAAAAATATGAAAATTACACGAAAAATAGTATAAAGCAGACGCAAGCCCGCATGCACCTTCTTGGTAGTTTCTCCAAAGCGATTATTTATATCACTCATGTACCGTAACTTGTATTCACCCGCGTTGCATTCAAGAAATAAATTGAAAATTTCCATCACGGAGAACTCGTTTGATCTGCGTCACATGAAATTACACAATATGTAAAAGTAAATTTAACTCACACACTTTTGGGAGTAACTTAAATCACATGTGGTTTAGCCGAAATTTCGTATTTTTCGCATCCACTATAAATTATAATTCTTGTATTTATCTGAATATACACATATTTATTAGAACGAAAGAAGAACAATTAATAAGCATATAATTATAAAATTAGCAAGAAATCAAATAATTTGAAATTGTAGACATTAAAGAGTAATGGGAAAAGGTGTCAGAGAAAGAAAACTAAAAACATATTTTCAACTGAAACTCTCGAATAGCTCTTACCGCCAAAAGTAGTAACCTGCATGTTACACGTAGATGTACAATATAAATAGAGAACCACACAAGAAACAAAACAGACACGTTTATCTAAAGACTTTTTATAATTACCAATATTTTACTTATGCATAACGTGATCATATTTGCTAGAAACAAATCGTGAAACAGAAAAACGTATGATTACATATTCATTTTTTTTAAACAAACAGTGTTTCAAGGTATTTTATAGGCTAACAGAAAGGAGATCTCCTATCATTGTTGCGTAGTGTGTAAACTAAATAATTCTAATTTTAGAGATGTTGAAAGAGAAAAACTTAGTGCATTTATTCTCGTCCTATTGGCTTGCAATATCAAAGAAATATTTAAGTAAGAAAAGATTGCGAGTTAAACTCTTTCGTAGCTTATCATTTTTTCGGTGCTTGTCAGATTGATTTGCAGTAACGTTTACTTCAAATTAATTTCTATTTTTAATAATGTTAAAATATAAACTTTACGTCACTTTCCATTTGTGCTTTATAAGCTTAAGTTGTCCTCAAATGATCAAAATGTTAATAGCGTGTGCAAGTTGAGGGCAATTATTATTAACGCTTGAATAAATCGTAGTCCTTTATCGAAAAGGCAAATACATCGCGAAAATTGCCTATTAATAATAATCAATCGTTTGGCAAGCAGTGAGAGTTCAAATGTTTTTTATTTTCTATTTTCCTTGCATTCCACTAAAGTAACGAAAAAGACCGAGAAAAGTAATAAAAAAGGACGTAGATTGTAAAATGAAATGATAATCATTAAAATATCTTTTGACGTATTGATTCCATATTTTTTTTAAATAAGATATTAATTACATTGTCGTTGTATCATTCCCAATTTTACTTATTTATATAATGAAATTGAAGAAAGTAAATAATAAACGAGAACATATGTTAAGGTCGAAATCGTTAAAAAAATAGTTATTTACACTATTATTCTTTTATTATTGATAAGTCGCGAAAACACGCAAATATTTTATGTTTATTATTTTACTATATACGAGTATATACATAAATAATAATATGAATTGCTAACGAAAAACACGACTTTCCTTTCCAGTGGTTTTTGCATTCAGCGGGAAATGAGGTGCAGGGTAGGTATGCCGTCGCGAGGTTAGGGTTTGAGAAAACCGCTGAGGTCGGTTTCGCGTTGCGCGCGGTACGCGGTACCTTTGTTGTTTTGCCGTTTATTTAGAGTAGCTTTCGTCGGGATGAATTAACGTAGTATACTTTTCGGTACCGCGTCGGAAATTCGGGAACGTGAAGTAAAAGTTAGGTTTTTGTTCTTGACTGGTTGATGAAGAAATACGGAGTAACGTAAAGTAGGTTTCCTCTCCGTATGGTTTTGTTTTGTAACGCGTTTGAAAACGGGCATGTATAGGTGGCTGAATATTGTAAATGAGCGTAACCCATTCGGAGACCCGCGACCGAAATCCTCTCCGATCTAGCTGGCCGACAAGCAGCCACCGCGTGGATGGGTTACGGTGCACGGATTGGTTGACCGATTGGTACCATCCGTTGGCACTACTCAGACTTGACGTCTAGAACCGATGAGAGGTCAGTTCCGCGTTCGCACGTAAACGTAAAATCATTACAGGCTCTTGCCGGATAGAGCGACCTTCCGCTCGCGGGCTCGTTTATGACATAGGGTTATGTGATTTCATTGCGTAACGCTATGGCATAAATTGGCTACGTTTGTATTCCTCTTTTGAAGGAAAAGGTCATACAATGTACTTTTGTCTGAGTTTTGCACTCAAAGGGGAAAAACATGGCCACGTCTATGTTAGGATCTTGATCCGGTTGGGAGGGTGCGAGGGGCACCGCTTCAACTTGGATGCCTCACTCTTATTTGGGGGCCATAAGTACCGTCGGTAACGACGAAGTCTCTGTAAGTCCGTCCGTTTTCTCCGGGCCCAATTTGTTCTCGGAACAACCCTTAGCAGGTTACCCCGGCTTCAACACTAGTCGATCGGCATGTTGACCAGTTTAATTCGTGAATGAATTTGAATTTTTTCGCTGTGGGTCCTTGTGCTAGGGGGGAAGAGCCCGCCCCACGACACCGCAACGCTAGCCTGCCAGCGCATTCACGCGTCCCCAGATAAGCCCGATCTCGGCGGATCTCAATATCCTCTTTCGCCGAGTCAGCAGACCATCCCTGCAGTCCTTAACGGACAAAGAATAGGACAAAAATTTTATGGTCACTCCATTAAAGATAATAGGCAGACAAATTAAGAAGCACCTAAATATTTGGAATGCACCAAACTGCCCAGTTCCCGTTAAAATTGAATCTAAATCGTTATTCCCTTTCGATATCTTGAATGATTGTGCTTTGTTTTTGGTCATTGAGAATTTGTTTTTGGATCACGTTTAACACTGATTTCAACTTTCCAATTCATTCGAACACATAACATATTAATTTATTTATTCGGCATGCTTGATAGTAGGCAATTCTCCCATGGTTAACAATACTAGTTATTTCCAATTAAAGCCACTATAAAATGTTTTTTTGTTTTTAAGGTCCTTTTATTCGATGTGCCCTCTTTAACGTTTACGTTTAAATATTTCACCAGATCTTTCCCACTATAAACGGTTGTTAGCAGCGAGAAATTTCAAAACTGTTTATAATTAACAGTTTATAAATTAATTAATCCAATTGTAAACAGTTGGTATGGTATTTATATGTGCCAGGCGTTATTATATTATTAGCTTTGTTTAGAAATACTCTTAATTAAAAATTCCACTGTTCCAGTAACACTGCTCTTTGATGTAGCAAAAACCATTGCAAAGTTTAATTGATACATCGCGAAGAAAGGTCGCGTTGAAATGGAGTCAATCGAACGGACCCGAAAATTTATCGATTATATTGAATACAACGGATAAGTTTATGCTCCAATCGTTGAATTCATATGAATTGTAATCAAATGCTTTCAAATTACTCAGGTATGATAATACGCGTTACACTTTTTAAAAGTCTTATAGACCAAGATCAAATAACTAGTTATTATACAAACATACTTGGACACTTTTGGGAAATGGAAGTAGCATGTGTAAACTTTCATCACTTCACTTGTATTCTATTGACTACATTTTTTTGTCTCTTACAAGAACATTTCCCTCGCATAAAACAAGACACGACATTTATTTTAGCACATCTGTTTACACCTAAATATATATTTTTGCAATATCTACTATCCGCGGAAAAAATTGAATTGCGCGATTAGCTTATATCAAATAGATTCGCTTCGGGCTCCTTCTAAAACTGTACTCCGACGACCGTATTTCTTTCTTCTCTCACTTTAGTTTATCTTAACATACAGAACAAGCTATGAAACAGCAAAGGGCGATGCAATTCTTGTCAATCCATAAATAAAATAAGAAAATAAAAAGATAGCGTGATCTGAACCAGATCTATGTAAATTTCCGTACTCTCCGCTCCTCGTACTCTGCCGGCACGGGATCAAGTCTCATCCCATTCCCCGTTCTACTCGGCCAGACCTTTTCCTCATCTGCTTGCTCAAGTTCCCGTCATGGCGGTAGCGGAAGATTCAGGTGCAAGTAGAATATTGGAATTGCTTCACTCATTCGCGTAGCAATGGTGTTGCCATTATCAATTATTTGGTCAGATCGTTATTTATTTACTAACGAGATTTCCTGAACTGATTTAGAAATTCAATTCTAGGTTTATTATGACCGCTTTTAAAACGAACTGGTATAAGTAAATTTGTGATTTTGTTTATCTAAACATTATTGTTAGTTAATTGAAATTTTCTTGTACGATCATTGAGTAGGGATCGGAGAGACTTTTTATCGATGATGGTAACATGATAATGGCAGTGTATTTCACTTGCTGATTGCGTTATGAAATTGCTTCTTTTCGTGAAGGTCCCTCAAATAGTTTGCCTAGACAGGCTGCTCGATTACTACAACTTGCACTTACAACTGCTTGGTTACGCAAATAAACTGGATGTTTGGGTTCCTCACGAATCAAAGAAAATTCACCTCACCAAACGCATTAACATATGCGACTCTTTGCTGAATCATTATTAAAACGACCCATTTCTTATCACCCTATAGGTGATGAAAAATGAATTGTTTACGAAAACGTTGTCCGAAAACGATAATGGACTAAGCAAGATGAGCCCCAAGAAACGACATCCAAAGCTTATATTCACCAAAAGAAGATTATGCTTTCTGTGTGGTGGAATTGCAAGGGTATAGTCTACTTTGAGCTGCTTCCAAGAAACCAAACTATTGATTAAAATATTCCATCGTGATAACGCCAGACTCCACACCTCTTTGATAACCCGTCAAAAATTAATGGAGTTCATTGGGAACTGATGCCACATCCACCCTATAGCCCTGACTTAGCACTATCAGACTTACATTTGTTTCGCTCCCTTCAAAACCATTTGAACCATAAAACTTTCGATTCCGATCAGGCTGCTAAGAGTTGGACCAGTCCTTCGCTTCTAAAAACCAAGGCTTCTTCGAACGGGGAATTTTTCAACTTACCGAAAGATGGCAAAAGGTCATCCAACAAAATGGTCAATATATCATTGATTAATGTTTGTTGTTAATATAAATAAACTTACTTTGAAATCATGGTTATAAATGGTGTAGATAATCAACTCACAAATGAGGAGCAACGAAATCAAATACAGGCATTAAACCCTAATGCTGGGAGTAGAGAAAAAATGGAGCTCATTTATGCCTGACAGACAAAAAATGGGAAATGGTTACACATTATTGAGGTAAATGGAAGCATGTGTAAGGGATAAGCTAACAAATACGTCAACATTGATTATGGGTTATATTATGTGAAGGAAGACTTTAACGTTATGAGATGCTTTAAGTGCCAAAAATATAACCATAAGTCGTCGAAATGCGAAGAAGAACAAATCTGTGTGAAATGTGGAGGAAAGCAAGAGCCCAAGGAATGCAAAAGCACACATGAGAACTGTTACTGTTGTATGGGCAATAGTAAGAATGCTGATCACTTATACAGTGCTGACTCGTGGGAGTACACAGAGTATCAAAGAAGGATTGCTATTGCTAGGATAAATACTGACTACAATTTTGATGATGATTGCGAACCACACAACTCAATCAAGCGACAAATCAACTATCTTTTATGCCAATATAAAGAGCCTACAACACAAGTTGAGTGATAATCAAATTTATCTGCAGCAAAATCCTGAAAGGAACCTGATTATACTAAACGAAGTATAGATCTACCCTGAAGAAGCAAGGTATTATAATATTCCGGGATATAGCCCCGTTTTCATCTGCAGGCCGGGAAGAGGTGGAGGTACAGCAATTTATATAAAAAATACGATTAATTTCATGAAAAGGAGAGAAACATCTGACATATATAATATAATAATAATTGAAATAATCTGCGCAGGTAAAAAACTAATAACCGGTACGCATTACTCTACCATTGAGAAAAAGATCAGACGTCGATAACATATATAGATAGGAGAGAAAATTATCGAGGCTAGTATTAACAAAAGAAAAGCTTATAAAAAATACAAGAAGGACGCTGAAGATCACGCACTTAAATATCTGTATAACAAAACCTTAAAAGAATCAAAACGTCTCATCAAAGAAGCTAAATTTTCATATTGCTCCAGAAGATTGGAAACAGCAGCGGACAACTCGCACGAAATATAGAAAACAATAAATGAAGTAAAAGATAATTCATCACCCTGGATCATGTCATCAAATGCTGAATTTTTTGGCATTGACTCGAATAATGCAGCACGGCGACAAGTCAACTAGCTGTTTCAATGTCACAAATAGCCAACTAAGTCCATCTTTCATATTCATCAAACGAACAAACGGGAAGCATTAAATTCAATCGAAGACTTAAAAAAAAAATTCAGCACCAGGTATTGAGAACATCACCACACATGAAATCATTCTGGTAAAAGAGGAAATAGCTGAACTATTGAAAAATTTTGCAAACGAGCATATTAGAAATGGAACATTTCCGGTCGAAGAGAAACTAGCAAAAATAATTTCAATGTCCAAAGGAGGAATAATTACTGCCCTGTTGAACTTTTTACAGCCTTTAGTAAAATATTCGAAAAACTTGTAAATAATAGTTTAAAATCTTTCTTAATGGACAATTTTGTCATAAATCCAAAGCAGTTTGGCTTTCAAAAGAACAAGAGTACTTTCGATGCGTTACTTTTGTCTCACGTTATATCAATGAAAGTCCTGATAAAGGAGATTATGTTATTGCAATTTTTATGGACCTGATGAAGGTTTTTGATACTGTTGATCATGACCTGTTACTTCAAAAACTTGAATCGTATGGTATTCAAGGCAAACCGAAACAACTTTTTAAAAGTTTTTTGGAAAGAAGATTCCAAAGAACATCAGTTAATAACGTCTTGAGCAATCTAGCACCAATGAAATCGGAGGCTCCTCAAAGATCCATACTTGATTCAACGTTGTTTTTGCTATATACTAATAATTTGACTACATGTAAACTGAAAGGTCACCACACACTATACTGTAGTTCTATATTCAGGACATGCTAAAGTTGCCATGAAACATATCGTCAACGAAAATCTAGAAAAATATCGTTCATGGCTCCTCGAAAACAAGCTATAATTGAATACAACAAAGAAAAAATACATTATTTTTAAACAGAAGAATAAGGAAGACATAGAAGTTGACCTAAAAATTAGCGGCGAAAAACTGCAAAAAGTGCTAGAAATTAAATATCTCGGTATTACCACAGATTATTGTTTGACATGGTTGCCACACATAAATAATTTGTGGAGACGACTAGCACCAATGATAAGAATGTTGTAAAGATATGGAGATTTTCCAATGCATATAAAGAAACATGTATTAAATGCATTTGTACTAACAAAGCTAGATTATGCGGTGGTCATTTGGAGTCAATCGTCAAAGCAAAACCTTAATATTATATCCAGGATGCTAACCAAAGCCGATAAAAATAGCCTAATCTTTCAATTTCCACTCCAACAAAACTAGTGTATCAACGGACCAATGCATTCACCTTCAGTCAAACCATTGCGATGGAAAAGCTAAGTTTATCTTCAAATGTCTAAAATCCAGTGAATTGGAACAAACCCCTATATAAAATTACCAAAAATAAATTCATGTAATTCTAGGAATGCGAACAATTTTTTAATACCTTAAGCCAGAACTGATTGACTAAAGAATGATGCTCTGCGTAGAACATATATAACAATCTTCCAGAAACAGTGAAAAACGCAAACTCATTATTGTTTTTTAAGAAAAGATTTAAGGAACATCTAAGAAGCTCAAATAAATGATGTCCTGAGGGTGGAAAATGCAGTATTGTAGTGAAATGGGTAGATGTAAAATGCCCGTGAAGGACTGCAGCGATGGTCTGCTGCCTCGGCGAAAGAGGATGGTAGGATCCACTGAGATTGGCCTTGTCTGGGGACGCGTGAGTGCGCTGGCAGGCTAGCGTTGCGGTGTCGTGGGGCGGCTTCTTTTCTCCAGCACAACACCCACTACAAAAATGTTTTTCGCATCCACGAATTTCGAAAGAGGGTAAATTCAAAACAGCCGGGTCACTATATAACTTAATCTGAGCAAGAGTCTCTTCACGATCACTTGAATATTTAAATAAATTCGAGATAGATAACTTTTTATCACTCGCACAAAACGATTGCGATGCACTTCCATTTATGCCATATTGAATTGAGATATCACTTGTAGTAACTTTGATCGGGTGATATCCATGCAAGCAAGGGTGTAATCCACAACGAAAATTTGATGAAAGTCGTAATTTCAACAAGCCGGTACGCCTTGGGTAGACAATTGTCCCAGCAACGAAAGGGAAAAAGCCTCTAAACATAATATTTTGGCCGTGTATTTCTAAGCAGGTTTGAAATCTGAAGGTTGACACCAGTAATAAATTGCAATTTGATGAAATCCAGCAAAGCAATACACGATTAGCACTCAATCTGAATATCAAATCGTAGCAAAAGACTGTGCGGATTGTTGCCGTTTGTCTTGTTCTAAAATTGATTCTTTATCATCTCTTCCTCTGCCATCTTCGTTCTCGGCGGGTGTATCTACAGATGTTTCTTTCAGGTTAACTGAGTTCTCTCTGAACTTTTGGCGGAATATTATGCTATCTCATATGCACAAAGCGACAAGGCTAGAAGCATACACGTATAATATTTCGCTCTTTTAATCTTACACTGCACTTGCCTCTTTACCAAACGTCATAAATCATAACAGAGCAGATTCCTTCTGCTTTCTCCCCCTCTTCCTCATGTAGACACGGCCAAGACAATTATTCCTGGCAATAAATGGCCTTTAGTGGTCAAAATCTGCGCGCTTTTTGGTATTTTCCAAAACAATTTATTGCGGATCACACCGCCCGCCATTCGGCAAAACACCTACTTCGAACATGATGTTACTCTAATTGGTAAAAGCCAACGTTCTCGCGCCTTCAGCACAACTTTCCGCCCCGACAAATTGCGTAAGCGACGTTTTGCGATTAAAAGCCAAAATATCCGTGGCAATTGAACTTCACCGACACTCGACCGACGTTTACGTCCGCTTCCTTGGCGATTCTCTATTTATTTACCCGCACGCACGTATCACACCGAAGAAGTGTCGTCTCGTCACGGAGGTTTCTTTTTCGACCTCAACCCGGTGGCGATTCAGAACCCCCCCCCCCCCTTTTCTTGTCAGTCGTCCCGTGTTCTATCTGTCGCACCGGGACTCGCACACTTGCCTTCGTGCATGTGCAGCGGGAAAAGGTGTTGCCATGTACGCATTTCAATTGCAGATTTTAATTATTAAATTAATGAAAAATAATAATATGGAAAAATTTAAATTATATTAGAAAAGGATAAATATAACAAAGAATATAATTATAAAGAAAAGTTTAATTTCAATATAAAAAAAATTCTCTAAAATTTATATTTAATAAAAATAAAAATTATTTTATGATTTATAACTATAAAATGATATAATTGTATTTTTCAAATCTGCAATTAAAATTTCGGATGTGACATCAAGGTTTTCGAGCAGTTGGCTTAGGCGACTGCTCGATTACTACAGTATCTTCGGGCATTTGGACCCAAATGTCGAGATTCTTAAAGACAGCTAGTTTTTATAAACTTTTATCTCTGAGAACACTTTACAAATTGAACTAGACTAGCAAAAAAGGAATACTTCAGAACGTTTTGTGTGCCCCATATACCGTTGTTTTAGCACTTCCTGGGAGACACACGTAGGAATCGGCAGATTGCACGAGCGTTGTGCGACGATGAGAGAATGATGAAGAGAGTGATAGGGAATGGAGGTATTTAAAAAAAATATGAAACAAGTTGAAGTAGCAGGAGAGTGCTCCTGCCAGAAGGGTATTGTAAAACAATTAGTAAATCAAACAATATATACTGCATATCAAAACTTGACTAATATACAGATTCCATAAATTGAGTTCGAAAAATTATTATGGTTATTATGATTTTTAACTCGCCACCATTTTGTTTCAAGTGTTTTGACCCCGTCGTTTGATTAGTCACGATAACATGTCAATATTACAAACCATTTCTAAAATTTTTATCAAAATAGTATCTAGGTCCGTTGCAAACGTGTATCTCCCTTGTATCACGTGTTAATGTTGTTGTAATTGTTAAATATTCAATCGGCCGTAACTTAGCTGTTTATTGTTCAATTATTGTGAAATTTTCGAACCATATACAATTACTTTTAGAAAACTTGAATTATAGATTTTGGGAAATTTAAGGGTCCCATCTTGATTTTATAGGCAAAAAAGCAAAATTTATAAAACGTACTATTATTAACAAAGTTGAGCGAGTTTCGACTTCTAATGTATTTCTTGCCCTTGTGAAGGGAAAATTTTCAGTTTAAGTACGGTTTTGAAAAGCTCTTATAAAGAACTTTCATTTGATATTCATATCGGCTATTTTTGACGAAATTTTTTTCAGCGGCCACTGGTTACAAAGCACTTTTGCTAGGAGCTCTCTCCTGCCTCTTCGACTTGTTTCACCTATGAGTATTGATTGTAGATACTCATCTTCAGTCATTCATTTAATTGAATCAAGTGCTAAAAGCATGCGCCTTAAACGTTGAATTTGGGGTAAAATAACTCAAAATTATTCAATCTTCGCATTTAAAACAGCCACTATTTTGCTTTACGATTACTAATACCACTAGCTGAGGCAATTCTCAAAGATATTCATGATACCTATCATTGCTGCAATTTTCATGCAAATCCTCGCAAAGCTGTAATGCCTAAGGCGGTAAAAAGCGCATATTGTTCCATAGCCATACTCGTATGTTTCCATAGTAATACAGCGCATATTGTTCCATAGTAATACAGGAAAATTCAAATCACAATAACTTCGTTAAATACCATTCGATCTTTATGAAACTTTCAAGACAGGTTGATCTTATAAATAGTCATCTGAATTTTATTAAATTTAAGGGCACCGTTAAGATTTTATTCAAGAAAAAATAAAATCGATAAATCATACTATTACTAACAGAGTTGAGTGAATTTCGACTTCTCATGTATTTGTTGTTGTTGTACTCATAAAGGCCTGCATTCATGATTTTTTCAGAATTTTCGGGTGTAAGGGGGGGGACACAAAAGCAAAATTTGTCATTTTAAGACCTGTTTTGAAAATTTCTCATTAAGACCTTTCATTTGATACACATATTGCCTTCATGCGATGAAAACTTTTTTTCTGGGGCGACTCCCCTATATGGGGAGACCCCCCCTTAAAGACTTTATAAATTTCTTTTCGTGGTGAAGCTTTGAAGAGGGCGTCACTTTGCGCCTACTTACAAAATCTTGTTTCTAGCTTATGTAGTTTCCGAGAAAAAGTGGTGTGACACACGGACGGACGGACAGACAGGACGCGATATTAGTAGGGTATTGTAAAGTGATCTTACAATACCCTAAAAACGGAACTAAATCTCGAACAAAACATAATTGAGATGAGTAACATTCGACATAATAAATGATCACATTTAATTCGTTTTCTAAGTTGTGAATAATTTGAATATTCCAATAGTCCTGTTCGCAATTCCTTCAAACCAATGTGAATCAAGCAAAAACCGTTATAAACAGTACCAGAAGAGGCAAACGTTGGCTGCGCATCAACGCCTGCCGGAACTTACCTCTTCCAACTTCTCGAACGCGGTAAATACTACTCGAGGCTGATGAGTCAGCGCAACGCATTTGCATCCAGTTTGACAAAGTAAACGAAATGTCAGCACCGTAGCCGTAGGTAGGCTTTTTCGTTGCTTGTTTCCGCGTAGTTTGTCATTTATTTATTTTTAAAAGTGCCATCAAAATATCGAAGCATCCAATTCTGTGTATATAATTTGCGCGATTGTGCTTTGTGAAGCGAATCCCACCACCCGTAAGTTTTTGTTTTGCCCCAACACCTGACGCTTTCCTAAGAACGAATTAGACGCTTGGATGAAAACAAACCACCAGTGGCCATAAAACCTTATCAATTTCTATGGTTGCCATAGTGTAGACCACAACCAATGTTTGCCTTCGCTAAAATCACGTAACTTTCATGGAATTCAATTTAAGACTTTTCACCGTCCTACTTCTAAGCATCTTCTCCACCATCGCTATTTACACTGTAATTAAGCGAGCGGTGTCAAAGCCAGCTGTTGACTTGTCACACGATTCAGTTGCCAACAAATTTCCTAAATTATACTTTACCAGTGCCTTTCACAAATTGTCCGGTAAAATGGATTATGTGGTAAGATACGCTCCTAATAACATAAGAGTGTAAATTAATTGTTTTAAATTCAAGCCAAAGCCTACTATTGTGCCTTTCCCGGGATTCAATGGAGTCGAAGATGGACATGCACTCCGCACTGCAATGAAAGGATTCGGTACCGATGAACAAGCTATCATTGACATCCTCACCGCTCGATCCAACAGCCAGAGACAAGAAATCAAAAGGTTCTTTCTGGAGGAGTATGGGCGCGATATAATAGAAGATCTCAAAAGCGAACTTGGTGGAAAGTTTGAGGACGTAATCATTGGTCTCATGACCCCTCCGGATGAATACTTGTGCAAGCAATTGCACAAAGCAATGTCAGGAATCGGAACTGAGGAGCAAACGCTGGTCGAAATTCTCTGCTCCAGACCTAATGAGGAGGTTAAGCAGATTGTGAAAAAGTACGAGGACATGTACGATCGACCACTGGCGGAACACATGTGCAGTGAGACTTCCGGCCACTTTCGGCGTTTGTTGACGCTCATTGTGACTGGGGTGAGAGATGATGCTAATGTGGTCGATCCCGAAAAGGCAAGGGAGCAGGCAGAATCCTTATATGCAGCAGGAGAAGCTAAACTGGGTACCGACGAAGAAGTTTTCAATCGTGTTCTGGCACATGCAAGCTATGCTCAGCTTAGATTAGTTTTTGAAGAGTACAAAAATCTTTCTGGCATGACAATTGAACAAGCAATCAAACATGAAATGAGTGGCGAATTGCATGATGCTATGATGGCTATCGGTAGGTAGAATATGCAATCTGAAAAAGATTTTAATCGCCAACAAACTTTTTTGACTTCAGTTGAATGCGTGCAGTCTCCGCCAGCATTCTTTGCACGTCGTTTATACAATGCTATGAAAGGATTCGGAACTGACGATACAACTCTCATTCGCATTATTGTAAGCCGGTCAGAAATCGATCTGGGCAATATTAAAGAGGAGTTTGAACGCCTCTACGATCGAACTCTACTTAGTGCAGTAAAGGTAAACAAAACGTATAAAATGAATTTCTTTAGTTAACCTTTTTTTCATAATTCACAGTCTGAGACTTCGGGTGACTATAAGCGCGCCTTAGCTGCGCTAATTGGCGGTGCTTAAAAAGGCGGCTTCAAAGATTTCAACTGGGACAAAGAAATACGATGGATTACGTAAACTCTTAATTAGTAGCCTTTAGAAATTTTAATGTTGTTTTTAATCGAATCTCATTCCTTTAGTTGTGTTTTATTGAGCGCGAGTCTAATTTATGTTCGAAAATATTTTTCGCGAACAGTATTTTAATTGTAATTAATTTTGATTATTTATGTTGAAAATAAAATTTGTCTCAAAAGGAAGATATAGTTGATCAGATAGAGGTATGGCCACTAAAAAGATTTACAAATTATTGTGAACTAAAAGTTTTATGGGTCTATTCAGGACAGTAATCGATGGACTAGTTGATCGCACCAGCCTTAGAAAAAGCAGGGCTAAACTGGAAGGTGGTCAGCAATGCATACGTGTGTTGCCAGCTATCTTAGAACGATTTAATTTTGTATTTTTTTTTTTTTTTTTGTAATTTTAGACGATTATAGTGATCGAGCAAAAAAAAAAATTATTAAATTTACAATTCAAATTCGAGGACCGCAGCCCCTTTGCAACGCAACTCAGAAAGATGAATTGCGTTATCTCGCAATGGAAAATAACCGTTGAGGGCAAGAGAGAGATTGCGAAGGAAATAGCCGTTGACGGATGCGAGGAGTCTAGCCTGGAGCGACGCGAAGTGAAAACGTAAAAACTGCTAGGGACTTGCCGTTCGCGAATTGTAACCGAGTATATCTGGCTTCTATACTCGCATGTGGAAAACTTCGAGCGGGACTTTGACACAAGGTCTGCTAGTCATCGCGTTCGTGTAGCTTCCGCTTTCTTAATTTAGTTTGCGTGTGATAGAAATTTACAGATTTTACATTAACTACAGACGAAATGGCGTGAACCGTAGAATTGCGACACATTTGCTGGTGCCGAACTGTTGTGTACTCAAATGATTTGCAGGGTTTGGTTTGTTGTTGTTGCGAAGATCATTACGCTTCGCACCGGCCACGGAAGTAAAGTACATGGCAATTTGCCTTAGCCCAATGATATCGACGAATCTCGACGAAATAGTGAGGCTGTGCTAGCTTCTCTCTTTGTGTGTCGTGTGCGACTGCATACCGTAATCAGTAATCAAAACGGAAAACTAAAATTTCTTTGTGTTCCCATTGATAGCGGCCATACTCCGCAGCAGGTGTGCGCGACAGTTGTCCCAAACATTGTAACCATTAACCAATTGCTGCCAATCAATACCATCAAGCTAATATGACCCCTTTGATTGTCACCGCGCCGTGAACCCAAAAGGATTTGTACAAAACAATTGAAACAAATCAAACTCCCTCTTGAAATTCAGGGCAGATTCATATTCAGCGCTTAGACATTTGACGAGGTTTTGGCGCAATTCATTCGCCGTGTATCGACTTCCCTGATACATTATAGCGGGATGAGAAGATTAGAGTCTGACTGTCTTGTAGAAAGTGGAAAATCACGTTCGTGAAATGAGCAGCCCATGGCAGCGGCATTGGCGATTTGCCCAAAGCAAGGAAGAAAATTGCTCGCGTTCGAAATTTTATTCATCTAATTGCCATCCTTGTATTCCGTGCAATTAGCATCTTTTGATTTGTGTTTAGCGGCAAACAGTGGAAGATTCTCATGAGAAAGGCAGGAAGGATTTACGGGTGCTCTGTGAATTACAAAGTGTTTTGGCTATTGCTGTGAGTCCCTCGGTGTTTGTTTTACCAGTCCGAGAGGTAAATGTGTAAATCATCTTGCATTGATGATAAAAACCAACGCGATATACAAGGATAAATGCGTTAATTTTGGCTGGTCACAAAGGAAAATATCCAGAAAAAAAATCCCACTACTGGTTCGCACATTGTTGCAGTATCGCGCGCGCGCACACATTCATGCTTTTGTTAATCAATTAGACAGTATGGTTGGACAAGTTTTACGTAGAGCAGCCAATTGAAGTCAAAGTCAAAAGCGCTTTCTTCAATACTATTCGCTATAAATTTTAAAAGAATTTAAAGCAAATTCCAAACAATAACAATGCAAAAAACAATGGCCAAAATGGCTCTCTAAATTTTATCAATAAAAAAAATATAGCAAATTCAAATTAATTAAGATCATTACCTATTGTTGTGTGTTAAATAAAAAGGCACGCATTTTGATACTCGTGTTCAATCACAAAAATTAGTCTTTATTAAGGAATGACTAAACTCAGCTGTCACTTGCACAAGAAGAAGATTGAATTAGAATACATGGAATGGAATGTCAGATTTAACTAGGGTTGCCAGAACCATTATAATTAATACATTACAGTCTCCCACGCTTAATGGAGTACATGGTCGCTTAGATGAGCAGGTAATCTCCTAATCCTGTTAGATCTTCTTAAGCTGGATTCTTGGTTCTCTACTGCTTGGGGTGTCAACTGTGGTTCAAAAACTGTTTCATCTCTTTGGTTGGCAACACTTCGCTCTATGAGTACCTCTTCTAGTCTTGGATTTTCATGAACAGGTTCCTCTTGAAACGTTACGGTCTTCTTTGGTAGTTCTACTCCCGATTTGTGCAGTTGGTTTATGTGGCGCTTTAATTCGTATCCATTGTCAAGCTTTATTTGATAATGAAGTTGGCCAAATTTTGCTTTTACTACACCAAACTTCCAAGTAGGCTTATTACGCTCGTACCATCGCACTTGTACTCTGTCACCTACACTTATCTGACGAATTATAGGTTTAATTGAAGCTGAAGTTCGTTCTTGATGCGGGCGGATAGCATCTAGTTTAATACGGATATCACGGCCAAGGTATAATTGTGATGGACTCCGACCACATGCTAGTGGTGTAGCACGATAACGTAAAATTATTTGCTGCACTTTGATGTTCAGTGGTAATTTATCTTCTTCCATCGCCTCTAATTTAGTTTTCAAGATTTGCACATACCTTTCCGCTAAGCCATTTGTAGCTGGATGTCCGGGGGCTATAAATTTTTGAATAATTCCATTTTCTAAACAATAATTTTTGAAAATTGTGCTCTGAAGAATTGTGGCGTTGTCTGAGACGATGACTTGCGGTAGACCATGATTAACAAATATATCTTGAAGTAATTCTATGGTTTTTTCACTTGTTGGGGCACTTCTAATGATGCGTATTTCCGGCCATTTCGATTTAGCATCTACCAGTACCAGGAAATAATGGTCTTGAAATGGTCCAGCATAGTCAATGTGCACTCTTTGAAAATTTTGATCCGGTTCTTCCCAGTGATGTGTTGAAATCTTTGGAGGGTCTTTTCTTACTTTTGCACAGCTTGAACACGATTTTACTAACTGCTCTATATCCAAATCGGTGCCTCTCCAAAAGCAATACTTTCTTGCCAGCTGCTTCATTTTGACAATGCCGATATGTGTGTGATGGAGTTCTTTTAAAATTTCGGAACGAAGACTCATTGGAATAACAACACGATTTCCTCTAAAAATCACACCATCTTGAACAGTGTACTCGAAATCAGTTTTCCTACCTTCAATCAAGTCTCGTTTAAATACTGAAAGTTCAGGGTCACGCTCTGTTTCTTTTGATATGGTTGTAGCCGTAATTGATAATGTTGATATTTCGTTTATTGTTTGATCTTGGATATTTTGAATTTCCTCATCTAAAAAATGTTTAAAATTTGATTTATCGTTAATTGGTGCTCTCGATAGACAGTCTACATTGACGTTATTTTCGGCATTACGATGTTGTATCTGATAATTAAACCCTTGCAAAAATGATGCATATCTGAGAAGTCTAGCTGAAGTCATAGCTGGTGTTTTTGCATTTTGATGGAAAATTCTAGATAATGGGCGATTATCTGTCAACAAGGTAAATTCTCTTCCATACAAATACATAAAGAATTTGTCAACAGCGAAAATTATTGCTAAAGCTTCTCTGTCTAATTGACTGTAATTTTGTTCTGCTTTTGTCAACGCTCTTGAAACAAATGCAACAGGACGTTCATTTCCATCAACAATGTGGGACATTACTGCTGCTATTCCTGTTGGGCTTGCATCGCAGGCCAACGTAACCGGTAAGTTTGGATCGTACGGAACTAAAACTCTATCTTCCTGTATTTCTGAATTCAGTTTTTGAAAAGCTTGTTCACATCTCGGTGTCCATATAAATTTTTTATTTTTTTCTAGAAGCCGACGTAAAGGAAAAGTTTTTGTTGAAAGGTCTGGAAGAAATTTCGCGTAATATGTTATCATCCCGAGGAATCTTCTTGTGTCTTCCATATTTTGTGGACGCGGTAGGTCTACTATGGCACGTATTTTATCTGGACATTTTAATATTTTGTTGTAACTGATGACATAACCTAGATATTTGATCTGTTGTCTGAAATATTCGCACTTGTTCTTATTTACATGTAAATTATATTTGCTTAATCTTTGAAAACATTTTATTAACCGATGCTCACATTCCGCTAGAGTTGATCCATAGATGACAATATCATCGAAATAGGAAATTGTTCCTTCAAGGCCTTGTAGAATTTGGTCCAAAATACGATTGAATTCATTTGGTGCAGTCTTGATACCAAAAGATAACCTATTAAATTGATACGTTCCTCGGTGTGTGGAAATGGTTTGTATTTCTTTGCTCTGCTCATCAACCATTACGTGTAAATACGCCTTGTATAAATCGAGCTTACAAAAATATTTTGCGCTTTTTAATTTGTTAAAAATTTCGTCGATTCTACGAATTGGATAGTGCGCTGCCTCTAGTTGAGGATTTACAGCCACCTTATAGTCGACGCAAAGTCGAACATTGCCATCGGCTTTGGGTATTACAACCAATGGTGAACCCCAGTTGCTTGTATTTACTTTTGTTATTATACCGTCTTTTTCTAAATTATCTAACTCACGTTCAACTTTTTCCCGTAGAGCGAAATGTACTTGTCTTTCTTTCAAAAATATTGGTGCTGCTCCGTCTTTTAACTTTAAATTACAAACTAAATTCGGAATACATCCCACCTTTTCTTCAAAAATATCAGAAAATTGTTGCTTTATTTTTGATATTGAATTGATCTTATCAACAGCATGTTGATCGATTTCTATTTGGTCGATTTCTGATAAATTAATTTTCAAGTGGCGAATCCATACACGTCCTAAAAGTGCTGAACGATCTGCGGCTACAACGTACAAATCTTCTTTAGAGGTTTCGCCTTTATATTTCACATTTACACTCACTACACCCAATGGCATAAAAACGTCACCCGTGTATGATCGAAATGCTATGTTAGTTCTTCGTATAGGAGTATTTAGCTTTAATTTCTCAAAGTCATTTTGTGGTATTAACGTATACCCGGCACCTGAGTCAACTTCAAACTCTTGCTCCTTTCCTTCAATGTAAACGTTTGTATAAAATTTTTGCAAATCTGTTATTGGAACAGCTATTTTGTTATAGATGTCGACAATTTGGTTTACACCAAATTTATTATCGGCTGTAATCGAAAATGACTCGATAGCATTTGAGTTGTTGTTGACTTCACTTGTTCTTTCTCTTGATTTACTTCGCCGCATTCTATCTTTGATACAGACCTTTTGTACATGCCCAGCTTTTCCACACGAAAAACATTTTAATTTATTTTTGTTAGTTTTGCACTCGGTTGATAGGTGATTATTGCGGCCACATCTAAGACACAACCCTTCTATGCCCAAATCGCTGTAGTTTACTCGTGTTGATGAATTTGATGTCCTGCTTCTTGACATGTTGCGATTACGATTGTTAGCAACACGACGATTGTCAACATGTTGACGTACTTGAAAAACATTACTTGTTGAACATGTTGCGCTGTTTTCAATCATTTTGTTGTTAATTTTGGCTGCTTCCGAAGTTGTTACCTTATTGACGATTTGCGAAAAAGAAAATTCTGGGTCTTGAAGAAGTTGCTCCCTGATGTACCCGTCGCTAAGTCCTCTGATGAATTGTGATCTCAGAAAAATATTTGAAACTAATTTACCACATTCACACTTAAAATCGCATTCTGTTGCACGGTTTTGTAATGCTGCTACAAAATCTGATATAGATTGTTCACTGTTCTGTACTTCGGAAAGAAATTTGTGTTGCTCCACTAAAATGTTCTTCCTTGGACAGAAATGCGTTTCCAATAATTCTATTATTTCGTTGTATTTAAGTTCATTAACATTTTTCGGCGCTGCTAATGTTGTTAAAATGGCGTACGTCGTCGATCCAATATATTCTAGAAGTAATTTTGCGCATAATTCTTTGTTGTCAAAGACCTTTTTGATTTGAAGATGAATTTCGAGACGCTCTTTATACATTCGAAATGATTCTTTTTTAGGGTCGAATGAGTCGAAGTTTGTTATTATGTTGATGCTGGTGCTGCTCGCTTGTTGATTTTGCTGCTGCTGTTGTTGTTGCATTGCTGTAGTCATGGCGTTTATTGCTTGTAGCAATTGCTGTACTTGAGCCTCCATGTTGATTTGAGGTTAAACACGATCACGACCACCTGTTTTTAATGCAATGCACGCACTTTATAAACTTGAAGGCGTTATTGTTATTATGCACTTATTTCAATTAGTTTACGATTTAAAATCCTCGTCGCCATTCAATTGTTGTGTATTAAATAAAAAGGCACGCATTTTGATACTCGTGTTCAATCACAAAAATTAGTCTTTATTAAGGAATGACTAAACTCAGCTGTCACTTGCACAAGAAGAAGATTGAATTAGAATACATGGAATGGAATGTCAGATTTAACTAGGGTTGCCGGAACCATTATAATTAATACATTACACCTATTTTACGACTTGATTGGAAAAAGGAGAAAAAACCACCCAACACTATTCAAAAATTAGTTATAATTCAAAAGTGAACTTTGATCCTACACATAATATGTTATAACCTAATTCTAATGAAATTCAATCAAAAACTTTATCTTATACTAAAAAATTCTATCACAATGTTCCTAACCTAAGCGTTTAATCTTATCTCCAACATAATTAAGTGTGAAGTGTGTTAGTGGTGGCGTTTTGTATACGTGACTTTCACTTTTGTGTATGCGTAGTGCTGCTTTGTGCAGGAAAAATCAATGAAATTCCGCACACAAGTGTATCCCTTCGATTTGAGACTCTGCGTCAGAACGAGATAGTTAACGTATTGGCTACGAGACCAGGAAGCTGGGAACTAGCTAAGTCTTACTCGTTAACGCACAACGGTATCGCTAGGGATCAAGGAACGACTGCATTAGCTCTGAACCATTTTGACCGTGGGCACGTAGATGAGGAGTCACGAAGCCAACACGCGTTTCTGTTGAAGGAATGTAATTTATTTCCATCCGCATCTGCGTCATAATTTTTGATGATCGGACTATCTCTTCCACAACCAATACCTTCTGTTCGATTAATACTAATTATTAAACGATTAAGTGCCTAAACTACAAAATAAAAGAAAAAGGAAGAATTTTAAATGTCCACAGACCTTACCCAACCCATCTACGGGCACTCGTCGGAGAAGGATTGGGTAAGTACCTGGTTTTTCTATATTGCTATAATATATATTATATTTTCTTTCATAAATTATATTCAATATTTTATTGATTTTCTTATTTATAGAAATTGATTCATTACATAAATAACTTTATTATATGACACATGCATGTAGATCTATATTGCAAACTGCACTCTCAGCGAAATTTTTATTTCTGTTGTCCGCCTACATGTGGCAGCTCTCTCATTTGGCAAAGTCAAATGCTGGTATGGTGTAATAGATTCTATGTTTCACAAGTACAAGGTACAAATCACGTTCGCGCATGCTTGAAATTCTCCTTGCACTGTCCACTGTATATCTACACTTTTCAGAACAGCTAAATGAAACACACGTGCAATTCCTTCCGCTACCAGCTAGCTTGAGAAGGTAAACAAATTTCTAACCTTTTAACTTTGAATCTCAAAAAAAATTAATAGATGTACGAACTGAAACAAAATTCACTTCCTAAGGAGCGTTATGATGTTCTCCTGGATCATCTTGAAGTTCACTTCGAAACCGCACAAAACCTCGATTTATGTTTTAACACCGCTACATGTGGTCATGTATGCGGTAGTAGGGCTTTCAGGTACATGGCTTGTTAAGCTGTAGTAAGGCTTTGGTCAAAGCCTTACTACACAGCCGTTCCACCCGACTGGCTTCGTTCCTCCAGAAGCATTCGTGTTTTTGGACATGAATCGATATGTTTTTGATTCTGATGGTGTCCCAATTATATATCACATATATAGGCGGGCCATGGTAAAAAGATAAAAAATCCACCGGATTTGAGTTTATGAGACCAACAATTCCAATGGAGGTACGCATTTGCTAGATTTGTTGAAGCTGGTCGAGCTGGGATGGAGCAATCTAGGTATTGGTGGCTGAATGACAATGTCTAAATTATTCGTGGCTAATTTTTGTTTTTTTGTGTTTTTCGTTACTTGGTTTTGAGCTTTCAGCTCATTTTTGCTATATTTAATGTTAATATGGTTTGTTTACGTTAAAAATTGGAGATATGTTTCAATATTTCAAATAGGTATATGTTCTTCTCGGGCCTTCGCTTTCTGTGAATAGCGCCTCCAACTGTCTCCGTCCATTGACTGCGTCCTTCAATTTTATAATCCGTGCAGCGTTTCTTTGGTTCCTCCACTGGTCTCCAGCCTTCAGTTTTCCCAACGAATATCTTTTTGGGTATCCGTTATTTGTCCATACGATTCATGTGGACAGCCCATTGCAGCTTCCGCATTCTTACAATCGTTGAGACATCGAGCTCGTCAATAATTTCATACAGCTCATGGTTGTTTCGAATTCGCCATTGGTCCCCGTCTAGTTTCGCTCCTATTATTCGCCTCAGGATCCGTCGCTTAAAGGCATTCATATAGTTGCTGATGCTTGGGTTAGGGTCAAAACTGACGTTAGATAGGAAGCCATATGGTAGCAGCGCTTACTACCACATACATGACTATTAGTAGGCCGACTTCGCTGGCTAACTTACATGATGCCAACGAAAATCCGAGGTTTTGTACGTTTTTGAGACGGATTTCTACAGTGAAATCCAGATGACCCGCGGAGAACACAATAGCGCTCCTAGTGAAGTGAGAATTATTTCAGTTCTTATACCCGTTTAATTTTCATCGCCTTCCAAAGTGAAAGAATCGGAGTTTGTTTACTTCTCAACGCTGAGCTATCAGTGGAAGGTCCAAAACATGTGCTTCATTTGCTCGTCTTGAAAAGTTTAGGAGTACAGTGGACAGTGCAAGGTGACTTTTAAGGATGCACGGAATGCGTTTCTATGGTCAATTTGAAAATAACAACGCAATAAGTGCGGAACAATTTGATACGCAACTTACTAACATCGTTATTTCCTAACCCACACTAAACTCCACCACTAGCATCGCTATCATTATGTAATGTGACGCCTACGGCCGGGAATCGAAGTGATTCCGATCCCGAACCCTGGCACCCGGTCAGATATGCATGACTTCGGAGTGCAAGCAGACTTCATCTTTCGTGCAGATATCATTGCGCAGAAAATATTTTTTTTTTTCAAATATTTATATTTGTGGAGAAATATTTTCTGTCAATGTGATCCGCTGTAATTAAACACCGATACATTTCGAAACATATGTATCTGGCAATGCCTCCCACAGTTGCCATCAAAACGTCAAATAGGTAGAAAAGTGGAAACGGGTTTGAAGTGTCAAGGGGCACATGGGATTTTCCATGAGCATCCGTTATAAGTAGTGAGTGGTGGTTTGACTTCGCAGCCTGCAAGTGGCATTTATTTGAAGTCTTGGAACAGGCAAGGGTGTATAAGAGTCGGAAGTGGTCGGTGTCGTGCATTACGTGGAACGGGAGTGCAACATAGTGTATGAAAACAACGGTTATTCGTAACAGTTGGACGCATCTTTCTCTAGAATCTAGGAATGGTAAAATCGGTGTGTTGCCGCATCTGCGAAGTGAGTGATAATTTACTATTCATTTTTAGAAAAGGAATCGAAGATGCCCTTCGCATGCTTCAATCGATTGTATCACCATCATCAGAATCAGCTTTAGCATTACCATCGGATCATGGATAGAGCAAGTTTTATCAATGAAATTGGGAAAAAGCATCAGGCTGAGCTGAAAAAGCACACCGAACAACTAAAACAACAAGTAGAACGCAACCACGTTAGCAACACACCTAATGATTATCATCATACATCTAGTTCTCATACAGGAGGATTAAATAATCACCAAGAACATGGAAATCATGTAAGTAGTGATGATGTTATTTTAGAGAATGCTCAATTACGAGCGCAAGTAGCTGAAGTAAAAAGCGTAGTAATAAGTACAGAGAATACCGTAATAAAATCTAGAAATGCAAGCTCAGGAGCAAGAGTCCAAATGGCGTACTGTGGTCAGATGAAAGCCACAGAAAATAGATAATTCTGCTACTTTTCGAACATGTGTGGATGAAGAGTTCGTTATAAACCCTTCGTTAATGTATAAGTTTTGATTCAAATTGAAGGCATTTCACATAGTATGACCACGATCTACTTAGTTGAGGGCTTTGACTGCGATCATTCATCGTTTTCGCAGTGTTTTAGATGCCAAATTTTGATGTGATTCTGTTTTAAGGTTACAAATAGAAAATGAGAATGCAATTCTTGGAAACAAAGTTAAAAACGGAAAAAAAAAATCGCAACCGGTTTAGTATAGAAACTGTTGTGACTATTGTCACAAACATAAAATCAATTGATTCATATAATCAAACTTAACCATTTAAATGAATGACAAGATATTTAATTCCCCTGTTCACAAAATATATTAGGAAAATGATGTTATCATGTGGTCACAAAACGTTTGTAACGAATTGTGTTTATAGGTTGGAATGTCACGGGTGATTCAGAATGGACTAAAGAACCAGGCCCTCTACTAAAGAATCTCACAGATGACACAGCTAAAAGTTAATGTTCGCTGTAACAATGTTTATCTTAATGAAACCTTTACTCGAACCCGCCAAAAAAGTGATCAATGGATATTTTAATGCAACAATGCATTAGCTGAACTAGAATGAATAACGAAAAACTGAAATTGTAAATTAGAAATGCAATTGTATAAGGAAGCAAGCACGTTGGGATAATTGTAAAGGAAATGTGTTTGAAAATTAGGAATTATAATAATTAGAGATATAAATTGTAAAGACCAGCTCAAAATTATCATTGCCCATTACCAATCTCTTTGCTTCCTTTGGTACATGTTTCCTCCTATAATCGATGTAAATCTTATATGAAGGTAAACTTCTTTGATAAGTCCGCAAGCGACCAATTACAGCTGTTAAACAGGAATGGTGTTAAGAAAAGGAAGAGTTGTAGTAGCTATACGTTTACCTGTCTCGAGGAAAAGCCAGCCCAGATATTAAAAGTAGGAACATTATCCTGGCGATAGTTGTATTTGAAAATTTTTCATATTGGCGTCATCGGTAAGATCAGGATATCGATACACTTCCCAAAGGTTCGGAGAACCAAAAGAATAAGCTTTGAAAACAGCCGAGGCCCTTAATATTTCGTTGGTTAGGTATAAGAAAGATTTTTCTTTAATCCTTTTAGAATAGTTTAGTTGTTCATTTCCTGAACATTTTTTTAGAATCATGTATGAGTTAAGGCTTTAGTGAGAAGTTGGTTAGGAGGAAGTAGTTTAGTGACAGTTTGAGATTTTTATTCGGATCTTTTGTACGTAAGAAAAGTTGGTAGGGCGGGCGATATATTTTTTCTCTTTGAGTGCTACTGTACACAATTATGAGCTCGTGGTGTTGTGATGGCAAAGTACAGTTTAGTTATTGAAAGTTTATCGTTTCTATTATTGAATCCATATATTTTTCGTATTCGATTTTAGTGCAGAGTATTTAGTAAAAGATTAAAAATGAAATTTCATATACATGTATAATTTATGACTAGGGTTCAACTGCATGTTTTCAAATCTGAGAATCGTATTCTAGAATTTTTATCCCACCATACAGGGCGGATCCACCAGGTACTTCTAATTTTTGGCGGCAGTGATATTTTTAAGTTAAATGGCTATGATAAGCTCGTATTGGTTCTCATTTTGAATTGAATTTTAATGCATTTGGCTGATCATAAAGTTTTGTGCCCTACCTTTTGTTCTGCTTTTAAATACCCGATAGATAAATTTGAGACACGACTGGTCTACCAACGACAAATTAGTATGATTATGATGTCATAATTGTTGAATTAAGTGTTAGATATAGATTTATTAAATTTGTATATTCTGTAAATTAGTTAAATTAATTGATTTAATGGATAAATGCCTTCTATATTAGTTCATTTCTCATTCTAAGATCACATTATCATTGATATTAATTTTGTTAGAAAAAAAAAAAACCCAAAACTAGGCATAAAGACATATATAAGTTTTGATTAGAGTAGTTTGCAAATGAACAGATATTATGTTAGAAAATTCCCGAATTAGAAAGTTTTATAAGCCTCGCTTACATTTTGAAATCAATTGTAAATTTGCTTTATGTATTTTTTTTGTACGTTCTTACAACGTATTCGATTGTTAAAAATATCTGCAAATTATAACAAAATTAATTACTAAAGAAGCAATAAGCCTTTCCGTTCCGCATGCTTTTTCTTTTGCAGCGGAAATGATGACCGAGGGTAAGTATGTCTTGAAGAGGGTTAGGTTTTCATAATCTGCGGATGATTGATTTCTGTTCGGTTACGGTCCGCGGTACCCTTGTTTGCGCTCGTTTTTTTCTTAGAGTAGGTTATTTTGGGACTTGAGGTAGTTTAGCTTATTTTCTGGTACCGCGTCGGTGATTCGGTAACGCGCCTATGGGACTTTGTAGCGTTTTTGATTTGAGATCCGTGGAGAGATCACATCCAGAATTAACGTAACGTAGGTTTCCCGTTCTGGATGAGTAGTTGTTGACGCGTTTGGAAATCGGGCATGTGAACCGGTGGCTGAGTTAAGTAACTCGGACTTAGTCTGCTCGCGTAAGACCCGCGACCGAAACTCCTCTCCGAACTAGCTAGCCTACAAGCAGCCACCACGGAGTAGACTTAGTGTGACCGGACTTGTTGACCTGAAGGGTACAGTCCGTTGTCATTTCCAAGACTGCACGTCTCGAACCGATGAGAGGTCGGTTCTGATTGCAATCGAACGAGACGGAGGAGGAAACCGTTACAATTATCAGAAAAGTTTTTCCACTGAAACAAATGAAAAAATTAAATGAAAACTGCAAAAAATTGATGACGGCAATTACTATATTGTAGTGAATAGGTAGATTTCAAAGTCCATAAACGACTGCAGTGATGGTCTGCTGCCTCGGCAGAAGAAGATGTAAGTATCCACCGAGAATGCCCTTGTCCCCGAGAATGCCAATGCGCTGGCAGGCTAGCATTGCGGTGTCGTGGGGTGGGTTCTTTCCCCAGCACAAGGACCCACTACAAAAGAATTCCGCATTCACGAATTTCAGGGGTCAAAAAGAAAGTCGACCGAAGTCGCTAAAATTGTAGGCAACCATACCGAGAGAAAATGACTTGTTCAGAGAACAAGTGAAACAAGTAAAAATGGGCGGAATTAGGGTAACTTCGTCTTTATCCGAAGAGGCTCATGGCCCACAAATGAGAGAGGGGCAACCGGGTGGTGATGGAGCCCCCGCGCACCCGCCCAACCGGATCAAAATCCATAAATGTTGTAGTGGCCAGGTATTCCTCTTCTGAGTGGAAAACTCATACAACTTAACTTGCATGAGCCTTCCCATCAGAGGAGAAGTACCCCGGTGACCAATTTATGCCATAGAATTATGCAATTCTATTACATAACCCTATGTCATAAAGAGGCACCTTGCTCGGGCCACTCAACCCGCGAAGTCACCTGAAACAAAAAGAGGTTGGTTAATGCCTGATGGCTGGCTCATTTGTGGCGCGGAGAGCCTACCATCGGACCGGGTCCTATACCCGGTCAGGGGAGACAAAATAGAAAGACCGAAGGGTGAGTTTAATTAATTCATCTTGTATTAAGTTTATGCATGAATACAATTATTACAATAGCACAATATTATTCTTATTACCAAGATGCCAATCAAACTAGCTTCTCTAGAAAATGCAAGAAATTAATCAAATAATATTACTATTAATTTAGTTTAGTGCTTATTAACTTTTTCTTGGAAAGAGACCACAATAATGTACTTCACTTTTGCTGTTTAAAATTATATATATATATATATATATATATATATATATATATATATATATATATATATATATATATATATATACCAAGATGCCAATCAAACTAGCTTCCCTAGAAAATGCAAGAAATTAATCAAATAATATTACTATTAATTTAGTTTAGTGCTTATTAACTTTTTCTTGGAAAGAGACCACAATAATGTACTTCACTTTTGCTGTTTAAAATTATATATATATATATATATATATATATATATATATATATATATATATATATATATATATACCAAGATGCCAATCAAACTAGCTTCTCTAGAAAATGCAAGAAATTAATCAAATAATATTACTATTAATTTAGTTTAGTGCTTATTAACTTTTTCTTGGAAAGAGACCACAATAATGTACTTCACTTTTGCTGTTTAAAATTATATATATATATATATATATATATATATATATATATATATATATATATATATATATATATATACGAGTATATATATATATATATATATATATATATATATACGGGCCATGGTAAAAAGATAAAACATCCACCGAATTTGAGTTTATGAGACCAACAATTCCAATGGAGGTACGCATTTGCTAGATTTGTTGAAGCTGGTCGAGCTGGGATGGAGCAATCTAGGTATTGGTGGCTGAATGACAATGTCTAAATTATTCGTGGCTAATTTTTGTTTTTTTGTGTTTTTCGTTACTTGGTTTTGAGCTTTCAGCTCATTATTGCTATATTTAATGTTAATATAGTTTGTTTATGTTAAAAATTGGAGATATGTTTCAATATTTCGAATAGGTATATGTTCTTCTCGGGCCTTCGCTTTCTGTGAATAGCGCCTCCAACTGTCTCCGTCCATTGACTGCGTCCTTCAATTTTATAATCCGTGCAGCGTTTCTTTGGTTCCTCCACTGGTCTCCAGCCTTCAGTTTTCCCAACGAATATCTTTTTGGGTATCCGTTATTTGTCCATACGATTCATGTGGACAGCCCATTGCAGCTTCCGCACTCTTACAATCGTTGAGACATCGAGCTCGTCAATAATTTCATACAGCTCATGGTTGTTTCGAATTCGCCATTGGTCCCCGTCTAGTTTCGCTCCTATTATTCGCCTCAGGATCCGTCGCTTAAAGGCATTCATATAGTTGCTGATGCTTAGGTTAGGGTCAAAACTGACGTTAGATAGGAAGCCATATGGTAGCAGCACTTACTACCACATACATGACTATTAGTAGGCCGACTTCGCTGGCTAACTTACATGGTGCCAACGAAAATCCGAGGTTTTGTACGTTTTTGAGACGGATTTCTACAGAGAAATCCAGATGACCCGCGGAGAACACAATAGCGCTCCTAGTGAAGTGAGAATTATTTCAGTTCTTATGCCCGTTTAATTTTCATCGCCTTCCAAAGTGAAAGAATCGGAGTTTGTTTACTTCTCTACGCTGAGCTATCAGTGGAAGGTCCAAAACGTGTGCTTCATTTGCTCGCCTTGAAAAGTTTAGGAGTACAGTAGACAGTGCAAGGTGACTTTTAAGGATGCACGGAATGCGTTTCTATGGTCAATTTGAAAATAACAACGCAATAAGTGCGGAACAATTTGATACGCAACTTACTAACATCGTTATTTCCTAACCCACACTAAACTCCACCACTAGCATCGCTATCATTATCAGAAAAAGTTTTTCCACTGAAACAAATGAAAAAATTAAATGAAAACTGCAAAAAATTGATGACGGCAATTACTATATTGTAGTGAATAGGTAGATTTCAAAGTCCATAAAGGACTGCAGTGATGGTCTGCTGCCTCGGCAGAAGAAGATGTAAGTATCCACCGAGAATGCCCTTGTCCCCGAGAATGCCAATGCGCTGGCAGGCTAGCATTGCGGTGTCGTGGGGTGGGTTCTTTCCCCAGCACAAGGACCCACTACAAAAGAATTCCGCATTCACGAATTTCTGGGGTCAAAAAGAAAGTCGACCGAAGTCGCTAAAATTGTAGGCAACCATACCGAGAGAAAATGACTTGTTCAGAGAACAAGTGAAACAAGTAAAAATGGGCGGAATTAGGGTAACTTCGTCTTTACCCGAAGAGGCTCATGGCCCAGAAATGAGAGAGGGGCAACCGGGTGGTGATGGAGCCCCCGCGCACCCGCCCAACCGGAGCAAAATCCATAAATGTTGTAGTGGCCAGGTATTCCTCTTCTGAGTGGAAAACTCATACAACTTAACTTGCATGAGCCTTCCTATCAGAGGAGAAGTACCCCGGTGACCAATTTATGCCATAGAATTATGCAATTCGATTACATAACCCTATGTCATAAAGAGGCACCTTGCTCGGGCCACTCAACCCGCGAAGTCACCTGAAACAAAAAGAGGTTGGTTAATGCCTGATGGATGGCTCATTTGTGGCGCGGAGAGCCTACCATCGGACCGGGTCCTATACCCGGTCAGGGGAGACAAAATAGAAAGACCGAAGGGTGAGTTTAATTAATTCATCTTGTATTAAGTTTATGCATGAATACAATTATTACAATAGCACAATATTATTCTTATTACCAAGATGCCAATCAAACTAGCTTCTCTAGAAAATGCAAGAAATTAATCAAATAATATTACTATTAATTTAGTTTAGTGCTTATTAACTTTTTCTTGGAAAGAGACCACAATAATGTACTTCACTTTTGCTGTTTAAATTCCAATATATATATATATATATATATATATATATATATATATATATATATATATATATATATATATATATATATATATATATATATACGAGTATATATATATATTGTTACATGTACAAATAATTCTGCGAGCTACTGTCGCAATTGTTTTCACAACAATGAAGAACACGAATTCACTCGAAACCCCGAGCACCCAACAAGCATGATCAACATCTGCAAGTGACGTCACTCCATTCATTAATTTTCTCGGTAGAACATTCGCCAATAAACGAGAAATGGGTGAATAGGTAGAGACCCTATATAAAGGCGAGCTGAATGAATGGGGGAATCATTCATTCGACCGCGATAAGAACTGCGAAAGTGTGTGGAAGTGTGTTTCGGAATAGTGAAGTGATTTAGAAGACAATTGCGATAAGAAATTTATGGACAAGTGCTAGGTTTTATTTTAATAGTGAAAATTAAAATTAGTGAAAGTGTTAAACTGATTATTGTGCATTTTCTTGAATTAAATAAACACTTTTAACTTAAATTAAAAGACATTGCGTTTTCACTTTCCCGGAACATTAAAATTATTGGCCGCGAACCAATAACACGCGACAATATATATATATATATATATATATATATATATATATATATATATATAAATGGTTATCAAAACAAATATTTAATAAACAATTATAACAAAATAAGAAACTAAAAGGGTACTTACCCACATGGTCCATCGAGCGCTCGATGACGATGCAGGTTTCAAATTGATCATTGCCATATAATTCAAATAGAGATACAAGTTTAGAATCCGTTAAAGCAATACGATTTTAAGACACTACTAATAATGCACACTTATAGCCCGCATAACTATATACTTTCATGCTAGATACTCTTTTCACGGTAAAGAAATCTATTTTAACTAGTTATCCCTAAAGTTAATTTTTCCATAGCATAACTGATCTTTGCAATGTATTCTGCATTTGGGAAACTGTACTTCTGATCTACTGATTTGACTGGTAAACAAATCATCGGAATCACATGAGATATAATATTTCCATCGTTGCTGGTAAAGAATAAAGTTTTTGATATTTCATCAAATTCAAAATCCCAACTTGTAGACCCGAAGTGATGGCGTCGTTTAAAAATTAAATCAGTTTTGACATCCCAAATGCAAACATATGAATCTTCTTCAGCTGATATATAGAAAGGTTTATCAGGATTTTCTACAATTTTGGCTTGAAACTCTTGCGTTATTGCCGTAAACACTGCGAACATGCAAATTTTGCGCTGCTTCGAAGTATGAAAATGTCTTTTTTTTCTGGTCTTTGATCTTCCAAAATCGTATATAATCTCACTGATCTATCATCTGCGAAAACCGTCGTCTCAAAGAGTGTTATCCCCACTATTGTTGAGCAATATATTGTCGTTTTGTCAACGTATGAGGATCGCCCCTCTAATATTATTTTTTTCCAACTCAGACAACCTCAATTTCAACGCTACACTATGTCCGGTAATAAATAATATTTCCAGCGTGCTTGCATTGGATAGTTTGTCACTACTTATCCAATCTAATATTTTGCTTTTGCATACAAGTCTCTAACTGTTCTAATATCATACACTCTCGTTCTCCATATACTAATATAAAAGAGTCCGCAACATCTAAGCCATGTATCTTGTTTTTAAGTTTCCATTCTAGAATTGTACCGGTACTATTTCTTCCCCAAAAGAGCTCAAACTCATTACCAACACCTATTATTACGCTGCTTCTCGACAGAAGTTTTATTGCAATTTTAAGCACTTTTTATTATACGTTCAATTAAGTACCAGATGGATGCGTGGACGAGCCGATTAAAAACTTGAACACACGCGCTGTTCCTTAGCAATTCCAAACGAAGTCAAAAGCCAACAACGAAACTGTTAGACTCGCAGCGTGAATTGTTACCAATCAAATCCTAACTGTTCCGTTTAGATAAATAAACCGCTTTCAGCAGATTCACTGGAAAACGAAAACCGTATTGCTTTTCGCCGAGCTTCTCGCGATTAACCCTTCTTCGAGAATTCACCGCAAGTATGTAAGTCGATATAATATTCAAGTTTTTTCTTGAATGACAAATAGAGTGAATGGATTCGCGACAACACAAATTCACATTCAGGTTCGAATTTGAAACCATGCAAAGTGCACCATGATTAAATGAGTTGGCGCAAGAGTAAGAACACTCATCCACTTTCCCTAATCGCGAAGTCTTCTTTCTACTTTCGCAAGATTTGCACCGGGCTACGACACACGTCCCGTGCAAGAACTCTTGTCTTTTTGCACGTAAGTCAAGCACACGAAAAGGTGAAAAGCAATTTGAATTACGATGGCCAAGTGAATTTGGCTACTTTGCAAAGAATTTAAACTTGGTTTTCTCTCGAAATGGCACTATTTTCTTTGCCTGCGCGGTTTTTGCGACGTAGCCCAGTCATATTAGGGCTTTCACCTCGGAATGAAAGATAATAAGCTGCAAATTGGTATGAACCTTTTTTTTGTCATTCTAAATGTTGTCTCAAAAGTCACAATCGTTATCGTGTCCGCGTCTCAAGATATTCAAGGTCAAAGGTCACAAAAATCGGTTTTTCGCGAATATCTGGCTTCCTATCGGTTAAATGAGATTTGCATTTATTATAAAAGTTGTAGGCTATAAAATTCCCTACAACTTTTGTTTAAACTTTTTTTTCATACGACCAACCGTTTTGAAGGTAGAGCGCGAAGAGTGCACATCGTACAGTCATATACGGCCTAATGCAAGGTCAAGCGTGAGTTATGGTTATCAGTACGTTATAAAGTCAATTATTTACTTGGAAATTATAATTATTAAACAATGCCTATTATTTATGTACTAACTATTAATTATTTATATTTAATTAAAGTAAGTAACTTGATTTGCAACGGTACAATTTCAAACTAACGAATAATCTTGACTCATACAAAGTGGAGAGAGTGGCCTTGAATACTATAGAACATCTGTCCCGGCAATGAATAGAAAAGGGCATAGGGTAGGGACAAGTATTTCCAGGTATATAAGTATTGAGAAATTTACGCGTTTTAAAGAAAAGATATATAATGTCGTGTTAACTTAAAATAAAACTAAAATATATAATTCAGAATTAATAATATTTTATACTTAAATAGTTAAATATGAATAATTATATATATTATTTATGTACTAACTATTAATTATTTATATTTAATTAAAGTAAGTAACTTGATTATTTATATATAATTATTCATATTTAACTATTTAAGTATAAAATATTATTAATTCTGGATTATATATTTTAGTTTTATTTTAAGTTAACACGACATTATATATCTTTTCTTTAAAACGCGTAAATTTCTCAATACTTATATACCTGGAAATACTTGTCCCTACCCTATGCCCTTTTCTATTCATTGCCGGGACAGATGTTCTATAGTATTCAAGGCCACTCTCTCCACTTTGTATGAGTCAAGATTATTCGTTAGTTTGAAATTGTACCGTTGCAAATCAAGTTACTTACTTTAATTAAATATAAATAATTAATAGTTAGTACATAAATAATAGGCATTGTTTAATAATTATAATTTCCAAGTAAATAATTGACTTTATAACGTACTGATAACCATAACTCACGCTTGACCTTGCATTAGGCCGTATATGACTGTACGATGTGCACTCTTCGCGCTCTACCTTCAAAACGGTTGGTCGTATGAAAAAAAAGTTTAAACAAAAGTTGTAGGGAATTTTATAGCCTACAACTTTTATAATAAATGCAAATCTCATTTAACCGATAGGAAGCCAGATATTCGCGAAAAACCGATTTTTGTGACCTTTGACCTTGAATATCTTGAGACGCGGACACGATAACGATTGTGACTTTTGAGACAACATTTAGAATGACAAAACAAAGGTTCATACCAATTTGCAGCTTATTATCTTTCATTCCGAGGTTGACCCCTTTTTTTTACCTAATATGACTGGGCTAACGTGCGCAATGCGTGGCGTTCTCCCCGAGACTCCCGTTCTGTTCAATCGAACATTTTCATTCTCTGCTCGATACAAACTCCACGCAAATGTATAGAGGCAGGTTGTTGAGCTTAAATGATTTGTGCGACGCGCCTGAATCTAAATGTATATTTTGTATGTCTAGGATTACGATGAGCTGGGTGAGAGAATGTGTGTTTCACATACTTTCAAGTCATAGTAGGATTTTCTAGATGGAAATGATTTGCTGGTTGTGTAGTGAACTAGTAGATCTGGTCTATATTATGCATGAATTTTCTTTAACCCTTTGCCTGCGCCGAATTCGAATCGAGCATTTTTATTTATATTTAATATATAAAATATTAAATATATAAATTTAACATAAAAATAAAATTTAACTTTTATATAAAATTATTTAATAATTTAAATATAAAATAATAAATTTAAAGTTTTTTTTTATAGTAACTGCTCTATTACTACAATATTTTGTCGGCGAGAAAAACCTCCGTTACCGCCATGAAGAGGGAGGGAGAGAAGCGGGATAATTGTCAAGCGGGACTCCGATTGAAGAATGTCGAGGTGTAGGCGAAAGTGATGGTCGATGTAGAATGAGTTTACGTTTTACAGTCGCTTCATCTTGCACGTTTATTAAAATCTGCAATTGATTAAACGCGGAAAGTGTTCTATTGCCGTTAATCTGTAAATATGTTGTGATGATACGTTATAAGTGGCGAAATTTGTAAAACGTGTAAACGCATCGGATCGTCCGTCCTCTCATTCTTTGGTGGTTGCTAAATTGTTAGGAAAAAATTTTGTGTCACACGAAACTAACGATGGTTGCATGGATTACGACGGCGGTGACCACTTCCGTGCGAAACGTCTGAACGTGTGTGTCGCTTCTCTACAAATCCGACAAATATCTTAATTTTTGGCCAATTCGGGGATGTTCGGGGATTATTTTATTAGAACATTACATGCAAAGTGAAGATTGATGCTGGAAAAGGAATTCAAGGCTATTAGTATGCTTAGAACGCGTTTTTAAAATTAAGAACCATTATTTTTGATGACTTCAAACTTTTCAAATATTAATTGTTGAGTTTTTAAAAGGAGCCCATCGGCCGGGAAAATTTGGACTTTATTTAGGAAAGTAAGATTTATTAGACTACATTACATATGTTGATCCCTTTAAGTTGCAAACATTATCCACCCCATCAACGAGCGCTCGTCGGAGGAGAACTGGCTAAGTACCCTCTCTTAACAAACATTGAATTCGGATTCGTGGAAATCATATTATTTATTATATATCTTGCGTTATTTCACTCTTCGTTTCAAATCATTCACGAGAGTACACAAATATATAATTTCGAGATTTTTAATACCAAAAATGTACTTATTCATTCAATTCCACTATTCTCCACATGTGCCGTCATGTCGTTTCAAAGCCACTACCTTTGTCACACTGACAATTAAATATCAGCTGCTTGCTGCTTGCTTGTTTCCTTTGCTTGTTTCCATTATAGCTGATAAATTGCTTTCGAAGTAGTTGCCTCCACGAAAGAAATGTCGGATTTATCAGAAAAGGTAGTGGCCGCAAAGAATGCACTCGTTGTGTCTCTTGGTGAAAATGTACAGCGTTATTTTGATTGTCTGAAAATGTGGTTTGGTGGTAAATGGACACAGGAAGAGTTCGATTTAGAGTGCCGCAAATTATTGACTCCCGATTCAGTTCATTTGCACAATAAATTTTTTCTTGCTATTTTGAATAAACTTGATGTTATAAGAGCACCCCAGACACCTACTACAATTGCATCTACTTCAGCAAGTCGGAACAGTAGAAAAAGGAAACGTAGCTCACGCCCGAACGTGGAACGAGTCGCGTTCGAACCTTTCGACCTTTTCGATTATTTGCCTGAAGAGAATGTTGAACTTCTCAGACAACCAAATTCCGGTGACGATCAACCACCTACAATGCCTAAGTATTGCGTGCAAGAGTATTTCTTACCTGATATAGGTTTCATCATGGGACGAATGATGGTTGGCGCCTGGGAGCATGATTTGATACACGTTGACGATGCGGTCGCTGAATATGTTGTGCTTGCGGTTCAAACTTTGCTTAAAAATATCATTACGGCTGTTATTTTAAGTAGGAAGCAATATAAAACGACAGCAGATGGGAATTACTTTTATGACGTGGGTGTCAATTTGCCGAATCCATTCGTGAGGAACTGGGCATCGCGACATAAAACATACGATGAGAAGAACTTACCTGAAAGATTTAGTCTGGAAAAGCTGCCTGAGGAAGAGACATTTTTCTCTGCGTGTGAGCAACTGTAAGTTGATTCAATATTGGTTACTCAATGAAATTCATAAATATTTTTTAGCTATCCAGTCAAGAAAAGTGTGATTACCGTGAACGACTTGTACAAAGTCCTTAAGAATCGAAACATTATAATGTCACATACAGTTCACTCGATAAACTTGGAAAGGCTATCGCAAATGTTGCACTAGATGCTAAGATAAGATTATGATTAAATATATAATATAATGAAACGCTATTTTTATTCCCATATTTGACTAAAAAGGTTAAAACTTCATGTAATATTGGAATCCCCAGTCTCTAGGGATGACGATCTCCTGGCCCTATTATGCACTGGACAATTTGTAGTAATCGAACAGTTAGCCTACGCAAACTGCTCGAGGAACCTTCACGAAAAGAACAATAGGAGTAGAGGAGAAAAGAAAAGCGCCTTCGCTTCTGTGTAGTTTACTGTTTCGAGTTCTAGTATTTTAATTATTCAGAATTAGAAAAACACTATTATGGCCGATTGTAGCCTTACATCAGAAAACTCGGCAAATAATTTATCAGACGATCAAATTATGTTTGATGCAATTATTCGCAGTACTATCTCTTCGCGAGTTAAGGATGGGGCAACACTAGAGGATATTCGTGATGATCATTACGAATATACCGCGAAGAATTTCCTTGCACCGAAGACGTATGCGACACATTGCTGAAAAATCCTGGCGTTGCAGGTTACAAAAAAACCAAAATTGCACATTTATATTTAGCCTATTTAACACCAATCCTAAATCCCAGCATATCCTCAATATGGGGCGAAATCAAAAAACTTATCCCTCCATAACATTCTTTATTACTTCGTGTTTATTAAAAACACACTTGGATGCGAGGGAAGCGGAGTAAATGTGTGCCCATCTACGGCATATGCGAAGTCATCAAAGCGATCTAACAGCAACGGAAAGCCGCATACAGAAGAGTTGGCTACAACGCGCTATGAATTAGATAATTTAAACTTACACGGGCCTGTGAGACCATTACCGCAGCGCAGCTATCCAAACAGAGATTACAACGGCGATATTCAAACAACCATTGCATCCTCCTACATGAGCAGCATACTCCCTATAAACTATTCAAGTAATAGTGCATCACGTTTAAGTTCCCAAGCTATCGGTGTTGTGATTCCTATAACGTCTAGTTCGATCCTGCACGAGAACAACTATGTGTAGTGAAGTAGGTAGATATAAATAGCCGTAAAGGACTGCAGCGATGGTCAGCTGCCTCGGCGAAAGTGGTTGGTGGGATCCGCCGAGATTGACCTTGTCTTAGGACGCTTGAATGCGCTGGCAGGCTAGCGTTGCGGTGTCGTGAGGCGGGTTCTTTTCCCCAGCACAAGGACCCACTACAAAAAAACTTCGCACCCACAAATTGAAATGGTTCAAACGGATAGTGACCGAAGTCGAGAATCAGGTAACCTACTAAGGGTCAAAAATTACTGACTCAAAGGACAACCCGGGCCTGGAAAAAACTGACGGACTTAAAAGGACTTCGTCGTTACCGACGATACTTATGGCCCCCCAAATAACAGTGGGGCATCCAGGTAGAAATGGTGCCACCAACCGGATCAAGATTCAAATATTAGCGTGGCCATATTTTCCATTTAAGTGAAAAACTCATACAAACAGAATTTGAATGAATTTTTCCTTCAAATGAAAAATATAAACGTGGTAAATTTATGTCATAGTATTATGTGAGGGAATCACATAACCATATGCCACAAATAGGCACGCGCGCGGAAGGCCACCTTACCCGGGCAAGAGCACCTGAAACGCATAAAAAGGAGTGAGCTCACCCGATGGGTAGCTCATTATTTAATTCAACATTTCTTTATTTTCCTTTATTCTAATGGCCGCTAGCGATTTAAATTTTTCAAAAATCATATTTCGCATCTCAATAACAACAACTATATCAAGATACAAAACCCTTTTAGAATTGCACAAACTATTTCCCCCTCTATAATTTCTATTTCAACCTTTAACTACCCATTTCCTAATCAACTAGTAAAGTCTATAAAATTAAATTAGTACCGAAAATATTCTTTTAGTTATTGACTCTGTGAGATTTTTCTGGCTGTACAATTAAAAATCGATCCTTAAAGATCATCATTTATAATTACAAACATTATTTCTAAATTTACCAAAATTTATTTTCTAACTTTCTCTTTAAATTCTCAGCACAATATATGTGGGCGTTCCATATACCAAAAACCTCAAAATACTTTTCAACATTCCAACAATTAAAATTAAATTAATGTGCATACATGTGTATACATCAAGTATTGTACATGATAAAAGAAACAAGAGGGTACTTACCCAACATCCTCGCCGGGCGCCCGCTGATGAATGTGGGTGATACAATATTGCCGCAAGACTTAAGTCCGTTATAACTATTAGATTTGCAATTTTAACTTGATCAGAATTTGTAAATTTAAACTTACAGTATAATATTATGAATTCTAACATGGCAACCCTTTTATTTTGTACCAAACCATTATATTTAATTAAACAAAGTTAGGCCATAGCTGACCGTGTGCGCAAACGGTGCCTCTTCATTATTTTACTTCCACGCAACAATAATTACTATTCAAATACAGCTCCTATCAACAATCATTTAAAATTTCCAATGAATATTACGCGACAGTCAGGAGTCTGGCTCCAATAATCTTTTATTTCAAAAGTTATATCATGTGATTAGCACCGAGAATCAATAGTTACTGTCACTAGTTTCTATACTACCAAAAGTTTGCAAAATCTTAAAACAGTACGAAGACACAACTTGTTTAACTGCGATTTGTATCTACTTCGCCGAGAGAAAGTAAATTAATGTTCAACTAAAGTTTCTTGCATCAAAAGCTAATTCATCCTCGAAAGCCGCACGCAACTGCTCACAATAGTCCGCGAATCAAAAGCCAATTGGTCCATTAACCCACCAAGACATAATTCCCCAAATTCAATGCAAGGAAATCGAATTGAATGCAAAAATATAATGATAATAAAGTACCATGAAGAGTTCTGTAACAAAAAAAAAATGTCTGAAAAAATTCGTATATCGTAATCAAAATGTTTCTGCACGACCTAAATCGTTGGTTGTTGGATAGCGCGTTCATCCATTCATGCAAAACTTCATGTAACGTTTAGTTTCTACCGTTTCGATGCAAATCCGCTTTCTATTTTGATACGGTTCCAGTTTCAGTTACAATAAGAAGCACAAAACTGATTGCCTATATTCCCGTTTAATATATACCAATCGCAGGGCTTTAATGAAAATGAAATGCTGAATAAATGCATTTACTCCTAGGTTGTTTAAACAATTAAAGTGAATCAGAGATTATGATTCAATCATCTACAAAACACACCAATTGGTTTACAATAGTTAATGAGAAATTGGAGATGTTCAATTTATTTGCAGTTCTATGGAAATGTTTCGTTTGCATTGACAGTTTCATATCACAATGGATTTGTATTTTTGCGTCATTACGAATATTTGCTGGGCCGAGGATCACTGACGAAATTCTCTGGATCATTCACATTGGTTGTATGGTTAGCTCTTATTAACATTCTGGGCATTCTCGAACCGTTATGTTCGTTTGGGCTGCGTATTGACTATTCGTGGCAAAAGATGTCACCTCTTGAAAGAAGTTTAATCTTCCGTTGTTTTTACGACACACCACCACTTCTGATGCAACACCACCGACCGACCCATACGTGGCGCAATTAAGTGGAACGTCCGCTCGTTGACTATCCAAGGCGCACGGCAAAAGCAATAGCACAGAACACCTTGATCTTAATAGCGGTTTCGAAAAATAATTGTAAAGTCGGATACTACTTGAGCGTGCGCGATCCGAGATCTACGATCCGCTAAAAGCTTGCTACCAGCATCGAAATCTTTCAATTACACCTCGAAACCTAGATACGAGTACGAGCAAGAAGATACTCCCACTACGGTCGCTGCTGAAGCTGTTGCGGTTGCTTCTACTGCTGCTGGCGCTGTTCTCGGTACGTGTTCGCGGTGACGATCAATAACAGATTCCACTTTGGTTGTCAATCGTCCACTTGCTAGGTGTCGCAACGGGACTCGACAAGCCTCCGTTCATTCCGCTGCATACTTGCCTTGACCAAACAATACGTGCATTTGCAGGAGAAAATGTGTTGCCTGGTCCCAGTTTTAGTTGGAGATTTGAATTATTAAATTAATAAAAAAAATAATAATATAGAAAAATGTTCATGATAATTGAAAAAGATAAATATAATAAGGAATATAATTAGAAAGCAAAATTTAAATTTAATATAGGGAAAAAAGATAATATAAAGTTTATATTTATGTTAAAAATTAAAACAAAAAAAAAATAAAAATATTTCATAATTTATAAGACCACAAATGAAATAATTAAATTTTTCAACTCTGCAATTAAAATGTGGATCCGTGTTATGCCGGCTTTCGAGCAGTTTGCTAAGGCGACTGCTCGACTACTGCATATGCATCAATTAAACAACAATGCAACACAAAGCAAAAATAAATCCATCATATTCCTCGTTATCTTTACCACCCAACATCTAAAATAGAAAATGAATGAAAAAAGGTCTTCTTTGCATCATTATCACGTCTGGTCTCAAAGCACAGTTCAATTTACAACTTTTCCATATGGTAAGATAGGAATGACGAACGTGAGAAAACGTTGTACGTTTTACGACAATATATGCAAGATTTCGTGCAATCGGAACGGTTAGCTCGAAAATCTGCTTGTATTGCCGCAAAACAATCCCAATGGGACGGGAACGAGTCTGTCCAGAAAAAAAATGCTAGAAAGTTTTTTTTTCATTGCCAACAAGGATTTGGCGCTTGGCGACAACATCGAGTTGCAAGTTGGTCACGAACAGCGACGGAAATAAAAGAAAAAGCGGTACGACCGTATTGATTAGTTTTTTGTGGAGGTGGAGTGCTACTCGTAGACGTTTCGTGCGTTCTCTTTGTAGGCAGAATTTGTGCGCTAGTCTGCTGCCATCAATAAGAAAATCGCGAAACACCCGAAATTTCTGAACAGAAAATAACATGGATATGGCGAAATCAGCGGAACGAGCTGAGAGCTATTATGAGATGGTGGAGATCTTGTGCCTCATGTGAACACCGGCGATATAATTTCGAAGTGGAAATTAGGAAAGTTAATATTTTTTGCTTTTAAGCATAATTTAGACAAGTAATTTGTGAAAATAATCTTTCTGGTTATCCATGTGCTCATAGTGAAAGAGTTAAAAATGAACCAGTCGAGTCTAACTGGATTTACGGTTAAGTGTAATATGGTGCGATAGCGGCGCTTATACAATATGCAAAATATGAGGATTGCACTCAATTCCTCTTGCCCTATTAAGTTCGAAACGTAATTTGTGTGCGCTTACAAAACATCACGTCTTTCATTGAGCGCAAAGAAGACCTGTCAAACATCCGCGAGAAAGTGTTTAAAACTATCACTATTGTGCGTGATCAACGCCTGCTTACTCAGGCCTGAAAGGAAAGCAATTAACTTACATGACGTCACAGTGGGAACTCTCAAAAGCTGTTTAAAGTCTAAAGGAACTGGTGTGCATTGTGTCATCATGCATCCGCTTTCGGGCCTGTGTGAGGGGCGTTGGCGTGATTCATGTTAAATTTTAGTATTTTGTAGTCACTTAGCTTAGCATACAAAATTGGTACTGTCACAAATGATGTTTGATCATATTCCAAAGCGGTTTCAATCAAAAATAGCGCTTGTTAGTTTCTATGTACCAGCTAAACAGGAAATGAAAGTGGTTGTTTTGATTACGGATCGTCAGTTGTTTGCAGTTAAACAGAAAGAAATTATCTTCAAACTTGATTTAAGTTAGTCTGTCTTTAGATTATCTCAATTTACCTTGATATTCATTCGATGAAAGTTGGGCTGATCTTAACGCTTCCAACATTCCACGACGCATAGAATCCGGGAATGAAGTCATTTAATTTAGCAAATATATAATTTATGCTGGTTTAAATAAAAGGCTCTTTCTACTTATAAAGGTGTCTGATAAATTGATTGTTACTGAAATGACTTTAAATGGATTTAAGCTAATAATAGAATACAAAAACGTTGAACGTTTTGAGATTGTTGACTCAAAAGTTGCAACCAACCAACACCCTATACGTAATAAGAATGTTAACAACAGCCAACTAATAAAAACGAAGTTAGCCGCCGTAACAAACATCGTATAGCAGAAAATAGAGCTGCTAACTGTGATACAGAGTATAATAAAACTACTATCCAATTACCAAATAATAAAGAAACTCACACAACAACAACAAAAACTAACCAAACTAAACTAACCAAGCGAAATAACCCTAGAGGTAGCAGTAATCGATCCCTTAGAGAGCCATCAGTACTATATTCTGAAGAACCATCACCAGATCAAGATAAATTAAAGATTTCACGCACTCTAAGCCCACAACAACGAGCTCTTGTCGAAGGAGTGAGTAAGAACCCTTATTTTTCTTGCTTATTTAATTAAATTAAATCTTTTGCATGATAATTTATATTTAAACTTGCTAATGATATTCGGTTCTTCAAAGATAATTATCATTATTTGAATTAAAAACAAACAAATGAATATTTTAAATGCTATTATATTCATTTTTTTTTTTCTTGAACTTAAAAAAAGATTTCGTTAATATACACGTGAAAAAAGGCTAAAATCATACAGCTGTGAGCTCCTTTCTTAGTTTACTGTTATATTATTTTTTGTTTAGCTCTAACATGCTATATTTGTATGCCTTACAGAATTATAACATTGTTACTCAACTCGCACATACACCTTATACAGCTAAAATAATAAATAATTCGATTTTTTATTCACAATAATTAATTATATAAGTATGTTAGAAAAGAAAAAGTTTATGAGAGAGAATAATAATTTTTCTTACTTAGTTTAATGAAACAAAAAACCAATTGATTAAAGAGACATATGGAATCAAATAAAAATGTGTAGATAGAACTTGAAAATTCAGTCTTTGCGTCGGCAAGCCCGAACAGGTATGGGACCCGGCACGTTAGCTGGCCCCTCCACTCGTGAATAGCCATGAGGTGAGCCCTTCCCCTCTTTCCTTTGTTTTTCCTACTTCGTCAAGACCGGGGTATCATTTGCACTCGACGTTAGAGGACCAGCAGATAATGCTGTAAATAATGGACGTAGCAATAATAAGCTGCTTCTTAAAATTTACCAGCAACTTCATTATCGGAGGGAATCGATAAACAAAATTCAAAATTTAACTTTGTTTTTAAGCGTTTGAATCTTTCAAATGCCTCAAAATAACTTGTCATCCAGTCACATTTCTATGGGTAGGCTTCGTTTCATCTCAATCAACGTCAACTCCATTGTGACTCTACTTCGGCGTGACTTCTTGAATTCATTGTTAAGCAAAAGCCTGATATCATGATTCTCATTGAAACCCCTCCTCAATTCATGGCACTCCATGACATTCAAAGATCTTGAATTCGTAAAAAACTAGAGGGTAAACGATTCTGGGGGAGGTGGCACCAGGATATTGGTTAGAAACTCCTATTGTTTCCAAAATATTGATAAAGTCGAATTTAAAAACTTTGAATTTCTTCGTTATCTCTGCCTATGAAAGTAGTCGAAACGTTCTCAAGTTTAAGGAGCAGCTCAATTCCTTGTTTGAAATACTCGAATTGAATGCTGCATAGTTATTATACTCTTGCCGGTGACCTGTGCGTCTGGCATACATCATGGCTAAACGCCAACAATAATCCAAGAGTTATATCCTGAAATAGTGAATAACAGAGAACTAAATTGAATATAAATGCAACCTTTTTGGGTCAGAGTTCCCAAGATACCCTAGGATAAATTTATATTTGGACCTCTGCATTGCTGGCGAAAGACTTGAATTCAGCTTTATTAGTTCTCAACGGAAACAGCAGATGCTTCCCTACGATAGCGACCATGATGCAATCGTAATGGAAATCAACCATCAAAGGGATGATGTCTTCCTCATTCCAGTTCAACAAGTATAACATCGGTTGAATTTCAAAATTTCATCGATGCCCGGTGTTTTATTATACTTTTAAGCTTTGAAGGTGGAACAAACTTCATCCAGAGTTGGTGGGGCCAATGGAAGTTCTCCGGGAATATCTATCGGCCCCGATGTTCTGGAGGTATATGGAGGATTAAGGAGATTTTTGAAATACGGTGCCCATCTTTCCTTGATCTTGCTTTCATCAGCGACGGTGTTGCCGATGTCATCACGGCAGAACGTGGCCTAGGGCTGATAACCTCGTTTCAAGCTTTTCACTACTTTGTATGCTTGTCTTGTGTTGTTGCTCAATAGACTTACATCGATACTTCTCAATTGGTCGTCAAAGTATTTTCTTTTCTTAATACTAATGATCTGATTTGCTACTTTTCTGAGATTTTCATAATATTCTCTCTTCGTCCTGGTTTCCCTACCTAAATAATCTTTGTACGTCTGATTCTTTGTCTAACGCATTCTGGCTCTTAATCATTTTTTTTTTTTGCCCAACTTAATGTCCGATCAGTCACTGTCTTAATTCCTACTTTCACTTCCACCCACAGCTCGTTGCTTGTTCCGGCGATGTTTCTGTAGGATGGGAGCCAGCTAGTTTTCAAGAGTCTACGTGAAATTTTTGGTACAGACGCCGTTTGGAGCGTTTTGATGCCTCAAAAGGGTTGGTCTTCGCCGAATACGCCTTTGACATGCAACATCTATAGGTTAATTTGATCAAGATCAAAGTTACAACTGGCTCCTCGATATGTACGGACGTCAAGTATGCTTTTGGCCCGCCCTTGTTAGATCAATACATGGTCGATTTGATTTTGTGTGCTAACATCTAGTGATACCCAGATAATTTAATGTTGGCGTCAATGTGGGAAGCAAGTCGAACTTATGACTATGTTTCTGCTACATGCAGAGTCAATCAGACGCTGGCGGTTGCCATTTGTTTTATCGTGGAGGCTATATCCTCCAGTCGTTCCCCAATAAGATAGCTCATTGCCAACATTGGTGTTGAAATCGCCCAAAATTATTTTTGCGTCGTTTATAAACAATGAGTTGAATAGTCTTTCCAGATGATTGTAAAACGTTTTCTTCGTTTCTTCTCACTCCGACTTCTCACTTTCCAGCAGGCTTCCCACTTTTGAATATTGTGTGCTATCTCATATCTTGAATATCACTTCCAGTCCGGGTCATTTTCTGGATTGCAAGTATGTTTATTTTATATTGATTAGCAGTTAAGTGATCTGATATCCCAGGATCCAATCCCATAATTCTTTTTTTGGTTGCAAGGTTGTTGCCGCAGATCCAATCCATTTCACGTTTCGAAACAATGTAGGATTTTACAGGGACGAGGAGTTAGCCCATCGTCCGACCTCCGTTCCGACTAGTTATTACTTTCAATTCCGTTATCGGGTGCGGAAAACTCGCCTTCGCCCTCTTATATCATCACAAAAGAGGTGTAGTAATCGAGCAGCCCACCTAGGCAAACTGCTCAAAAGACTTTTGCGAAGAAAATACCATTTTTATGAAAATAACAGCGCAATGAGTGCGGAGAATTTGATACGCAACTTATTAATATTCTAATTTTCTAGCCCTAGAGACAACCTCCTTTGCGTCGCAATTTAGGAAAGCAATTGCTAGTTTATCTCAACGAGAAAAACATCCGTTACCGCCATGAAGAGGCTCGTCGAGATAAGCGGAAAGATTGCTACGACTCTCATTTTAAACGACGAGCGGGATAGACGACGCGTGAGTAGTGCTGTGGGTTTCATTTTGAATGTGGGAAAATACAATTTTTCGAATCTTTGTTGTATGACTTGCGCGAGCGAGTCAAATTTTTTAATTTGTGGAGATTGTGATGACTTCCCGTACGTTAAAACTATTCAGCATGTGATAGATAATTAAAGAGTGCAAGTACGCGGACGGAGATATGTAATGTACAAGAGACGGTTCGTGGTCATCGTATTTTTCACTTCGGAGTACAGTGGAAAAAGTGATTGTATCTTGTTCGGTTCTAATACGTCCAAATCGTATGGAATAGTATCTCATTATTATTAGTGTTCAATACCATGAATGAATTGTGCAATATAGCAATTATAAAGTGGATTAAGTGTTGAAATCCCACTGTGACATATACACCCATAAAACTACCCGTCCGACAAATCTTATGAGAATGCAAGTGCAAATTTCTTTTCCCCATACTATTAAAATCTGCAATGTTATCTCATTCGCACTAAGTGCATGCTAGCAGAATCTGAAAATCGTACATTTGCATACGCAAACAAATTAGTGCATTTCTGTGCACGAAAAAGTGGCATAGATATATGCATTATTTCTCTGTGTGATCGGGTTTAAGAGTGAATGTAATAGAAGTGGTTTTGTCTAGCCGATGCCGGTGTACATGCCATACATAATTCGGTACAATGCTATACCGTTTGGCAGTAACCAAAGACAAAAAATTCACCAAATTGTCGGAAGATTTAAATAAACATTATATATCATTCATCCCAATCGAAGAATATGAACGATGTTTGTTTATAGAAAATGATGAAATCGATATATAGGCATTTAAAGATACCGCACAACTATTTGTTGGACTCCATAATTTTCGTACATTTTTGGACGCAAATAAAAATAATTATAAGCAGAAACGACCCAATTTTGGCATAAAAATAATAAAAAGTTTCAACATTGAGCCAGGTCGGAGTTGCTGTACTGCGCAGTATATTTGCTTGTTCTCGCAGTGTGATTTTTGCCCAAGTAAATCTTTGGATGTACTTCGAACAAGGATGTAAAGATCCAGCCAATGAAAGAAATCAAGTACATATTTCTTTCGTTGGCTGCATCTTTACATTCTTTGTCGAACCAGTAATTCCAATCATTTTTTGGCCGATGCCGTAAGACCTTTTCCGCTGTGTCTGTAATCACATCTTTGACCATTTACCACATCGTTTGGATATCGTTGCTATTTTCTCCCACCATCGGGGCCACTTTCCGTGTGTATTCTAGCGACGGCATGTCCGAGTACTTATGCGGACTTCATCGAATTATCATTTAACTTAAGTAGGTTGTACAATATTTGGCTTTGATTATTTGATGTTTGGAGATCCGGCATAGTAATTCAACTCTGGATAAGTAATGGCCCGATCCACAGTGTGCGCCTCGGAATGAACGTGTGTCGAGAATGCTGGTGGCAACTCGTTTTTCTACGAGAACGTGATATATTTGGTTATTCCTGCAGCTATCGGAAGATGTCCACGTTCTTTTGTGAATGTCTCTGTGCGGGAAGCAATTGGAGCTTACGATGACTTTCAGCCTGGCACTGGGTATCTAAAGTTGAGTACAAAAACCTTCTGACAGAAGCATATTTCTTTCTACCCAACTTGTTTATATTTCACATTCTCATAATTAAACGCATCTCATTTTATGTCACCACAATTGCATCTTGATGCGAAAAGGTTGCTGGCAAGAAGAACATCAAATAGGCATTTTTCAAGGCGGTAGTCAGGCATCTCTGTCTCCTATTTCCTAGAAACTATTTACCCAAGAGTGTCTCTAGCCAAAGTTTTTGTGTAAACACACCTTCCAAAAGTAGTAGTTGGATGTGATTGAATTCTCTCCCACAACCCGTGTATGCAGCCTCTGCAGTGCAGTGCGAGCTCTTTACGTCACAGATCCCCAAGGAAATGCAAGGCTGGGAATCATGATGGTGGAAAATGTTATCGCATGGATGCAAACAATTTATGTCATGAAGATTCGAGCGCTCTAGTTGTGAGTTTTCTTACTTTGTATCAAAGCCGGGATCAACGCATAGTGGTGTGTCCTTAGCTCTCTGTTTCAGATCAGAATGATTGGCAATGGTTACCAACTGTGTTATGGGAGAAATGATAAAAAAACCCTGATTAGTCCTCTAATGCTGTAAATATAACAGAGATGAAGACCTGGATTTGTGCAGTTAAATACAGACAAAACTAGTTCTTCGCCTGAACGTTATGTAATTGGAAGCTTAGAAAATTAACAAGCTATATGACCAATTCATCGGTAAGAAGCCGTTGACAGTGACTTACTATATTAAGCTTTTAAATGCCCCGTGATATGTGGAAAGACTACCGGAGCTCCCAAGCTTATTTTGCTTCGGGTGCGGTCGACCCAAATAAAATTGAAATTTTCAAACAGCAACTCGATTAAACAATCAGGCAGACTAAAGCTTTCAACTACTAGCAGCAACTACAGTTTTTTTTTCAGAGACTATGGAGCCCAATTATATTTGGCGAAAATGGTATCAAAATACTGCAGTTCTAAGCCTAGTACATTTACAACTATTAGCGATATAAATAAGCCCGCCTACAAAAATAATTTGACGTTATCGGCTAGATGAAAGGTTTGCTTTTCCCAGATTGCTTATTTCTTCTCCATAATAGATTAAGTATTCTGTTCTATGCTGCTAGTAGTCCAGAGATTTTTTAAAATATTTCCTTTAGTAAAAGATAAATCATTTAGTATAAATTTATAGTACCTTATGTAAGTTAAAAATATATTTTGGGCATGTATTTAACTTTATTGTATGTTTAGTTTATTTCACTATTTGCCAATTAATATATTTGCAACAATCACTATAATGTATTAAAACTCACGATAACCTGTTTTGTTTGTGAAACAAACCGAATCTACATTTCGAATTTTTTTGGTGACTATGGCATATTGTATTTACTGTTAAGAACCGCATTATCCTTTTGTAAAAAAATATAAAAAGGATCTATAGAGCAAATCACTCCTTCCTCTAGTCCGTGTAAGATTTACCATCAATTAGGGTCGAATCATACAACAAGCCCATTTACGCAGAGGTTGGATTTTAATCCGAGAATGATTTGAAAAGCTATTTTTTTCTCTTTATTGTTGGACCATTGAAACCTGCCGACAAACCTCATATTAATAACTTCAACCAAAATTTTAAGAACCGAGTGTACCCCGAAAAGAATTCTAACTAGCATACCGAATTCATGTTTTAGCAATGAAACTACCTCTAGGATACAAACCAATGGCTTTCTTAAGGGAGCCTAACATTGGTCTTAAAATATTGAATACATCGATTTCAGAAAAGGAAAAGTAGGAACAACACCAATCGATTCCGCTTAACTTTTTATGATCTTACTTGAATGCTATTTACAATGCATTAGGCAGCTAAGTAAAAGGAATTATGGAATTGATTTGCGATTTTTTCCGCCGAATTCTATTTAAATATTAACTTTTGAGATTTTCTACCGATCAAAGGGAGCAGCGCTTCAGGATTTTGAAGATTATGATCATGTAGCCGTATCCGCGTATCCTGCAAAAAATATTGATTTGAATGTAAGAATATGATATAGCCGTTAATAAGGGATGAAACTTACAAACTTCATTTTTTCGAATTCCTCCGAGCGAACAACGCATTCTCGGAGAATGTAATTGTTTTCTATCTCGTAATGGTAGCGCGCATCGTTTAACATGCACATGACCTTATCGAGACGGAGAAAATAGCGTGCTAAGATGTAGTAGCCCGATGGCATTACTCTCTGAAAAAGATGTTTTTTAGATAAAAACTGTCTAAATGTACATTATGCTTTACTTACAATTTTCACAGAATATTTAGCAATGCCATTATCGTGCAATTCATCTTCGAAGAGAGTGATGTCCCCATAGAACAGAATTTCTTCGCGCATCGAGAGTTTCTTTATATTGAGTTCCATATCGACATCTTCAATGATGATTTTGTCGTTCGTACTTCCAGGATAGTCTGTTTTGAAAGTCCAATCGAATGGTTTACACTTTTCTTCAGTGTGCTGCGGTGACCTATGAAAAATAATCATAAACAACAAATTTTTAAGATCACCAATCAAAAGCATTAAGATTTAATCCATGTACCTTGATTCTTTCCACTCCTCAGCACATGCAACTTGAGGTCCCATTTTTCCATTTGTCACCAATTTTAACGCATCCATCGGATTGAATTCGAGAACAGCACCACTTTGATGAACTAACCGAACGTAATTTTTATGAAACACCATGTCCGGTAAGTGTGGGAGATCGAGTGTACGCTGATAGCTTGATATAAGTTAACAATTAATTATTGTTTTTATTCCAATTCATTTGAATAGCTTACACACAAAGTTCGCAAGGATTTTCACATTCCTCGGTGCATTTGTCCACACAAACGCTCTTCAGGATGTGAGATTGTGTATATGAGATATCCCATCCGTGGAATTTGATGCTTTCATGCTCCTTGGGCAAAGTGGGAATAATGCGCTCGTTCTGCGGAAGAAAACAAAAATAAGACGATCACAACATTCCCCTCGAGAACAATAATTGGAGTTTATCTACCGATACGGGGAACCGAGTCATGGAGTTTTCTGGATTTTTATTTATTGCTGCCATGAAGTTGAGCGCCGATTAATTTTTCTACCGAATTATTATTTTTGCAAGAGCCAAATCACATCGAGAAATGCTGACTAAAGGTTTTTTTCGGATACTAGTCTTTTGTAAGCGGCCGGTTGACAATTGGTTGTCAATGGTGATATCTTGACAGCTTCTTTTGCGGGGAAGTTGCTTCCACTAGATGCCAAAGCAATACAATAGTGCTGCAGTCACTCGGGGGACCAATTAAACTATTTGCTTTGGTACAATATACTGCAACTGTCATTTTGGAGATCGCAATTCGGCAAAGTGGTAAATGTTGGCTTAACGCTTAAACCAAGTTTAGTGCGGCAACTACTGAGGCTTTAGTTTTCTATTCCGGAAAAGGATTGCGTGTTAATAAGTTCTGTAACGATAAGAACAATAATCATGTTTTCAACCAGAAGCCTGTCCCTGGGAAGAAATATTCTTTCCAAAACAAATCGTAAGTTGTTTCCAAAATTCATTTAGAGCGGACTTTGGAACTCTATTAATCAGGAAAAACCATACGGATATCTCTAACATAAAATGAATAATCATGGTGATAAGTAAATAATCAAATCCTCTAGTAGTATTTAGCTGTAATTCTTTATATTTCTATGAGTATTTTTGGATGAGATCACCTGTTGAACTTCATTGATTTATAACTATAGAGAAAAATGTCGTGAAAGTTCCTCTATTAAGAATATAATTCATTTTACAATAATAAGGTGTATTGTATAATGTGCTATTTTATTTTAATAGCAAAAACGTTTGCAATCATTTATATTTTTTCAATGTACGCTAACACATGTTTGAGCTAATTCAGTATCTAGTTTTTCAATCCTTAATATTTTATTCAATATAGGTACGAGACAGTCACTGTTCGAACTCATCAAAATATTTATGTGTTATATAACGAACGGGACTCTTCCCCACCAATATAAAGCTGCAAAAGTCATACCATCTTTCAAAGAAGAAAATTATACTTAAATTGATTGTAAAAGAATGTTCGTAAAGGACTGCAGCGGTGCCATACTGCCTCAGCAAGCCAAATATTGGCGCCCACTGGAAACGACCTGGTCTAGGGAACCGTGTATGCGCTGGCGGGCTAGTGCCTGTGGTGTCCCGGGGGCAGGTTATTTCCTCTAGCACCGAGTCCCATTGTAATTTAATTCGCATACACGAATTTGGGAATGTCTAAAGAAAAAACACGAAATGTCTTGATCAGAACCAAGGCTAATATAATCATTCTTTCCTATCCTTCCTACTCACCCGTACGTTATCAGTCGTGCGACATCGCCGTTGACCAGAAAGATGGTGGCCCACGACCATAGGGCATCCTCGTGGAATTTTTCAATTCTTTAAAAATGCTCTGTTTCACAAATGCCTCTGAATGATAATCAATGAAGATGGTAATGGAGACTATAAATCTCTGGCATGTGCAGTTTTCAGTTGTTAGAGCTTCTTTAGTATGAAATACCGGTTCAGATATGCAAAATTTATTCTGTTTTACCAGCCCTACTACTTCCCGCTCACTTGGTCCCCTCTCTCGTTCTATACTACACTTTCGGCCGCCTATTACACACCAGCCACCTGTAGTAATCGAGCAGTCCAACATGCAAACTGTTCGCGGAATTTTCAAGAATTGCAAATTATTGCACAAAACGGAATCACAACTGAACCAGCAAAGCGGCGAACACTCCACACCCTGAACATGACATAGATTGTCTTTTCTTCCTTAAATACAAACACGGAAGAAGACGGAAGTATTATATTCGTACCATTCAACCGGTTCTGATTTGATGCAGAATACTATGCCAATTTTCAAGCAAATAACCGATCTTTGGATACGTGAAGTACAAGTAGTAGAGGCTGCTTGTAATGCCCTAAAATATGCAATTACCAATTTAATAGCCGATTTTAAACCAATGTTTCAAAATCTTAGTGTTCACTTGCCAATAATGCGGACAGAATAAAAAGAGTCAAACCCCAGATGCGCAAAAGATTAGGCTTACCTTTAATATACACACCAACATCACTTTCGCGAGATCATCTTACGAAATATGAGCCCAAATCGGCCTAATTTACTGGCAAACTCTGTTTGGATCCTAGACACATTGGTGGAAACTTAATTTTGACTCATCCACAAGACCGTAATTCTCACAATCGTGTTTTTGGAAGCTAATTAATGCGACAATCTTTAGAAATGGCCTATTCTTGTGCATATTTATTTATCAAAGTTCGTCGCTCATATAAGCGATATTGCATTTAAGAAATCCGTTTGGGTTTCATATTTCATTAAGATGAAAGCACATGTACTATACACTGAAGGAAATCGAAGGCAGGTTGTGTGTTTTGCAAATATTCATGATGCCGTGTCAGACGAACAGTTCACCACAAACTTGTTTCATTTCACTTTTTCGGTGAACAAAGAGTGTCCCGCAATCGTCATAAAACCCTATTATAAAGCTTTGTGGGTTTTAATGGAAAAGAGACCAATAAATCGTGCGAATAGCAGCCAAAGCAAGCAGCAGAAAAGACTCACCCGACCGGTTTTGGATGAGCTTGCATGTTATGCGAGTTGCTAGGCGGTTTACGATGACTGGAGGGTTGCTGCTAAGCCGTGGACGTATCGATTGTACCTGCTCTGCTGCTGTCCATTGGAGTCTCCCTTTATTGGCAGACTAGTGGGTTAAGTGATACTAGAGTCTCTTTGCGTGGTTCAAAAGTTTGCTTATGTCCTATCTGCAAGTCGACCCAAACTTATCCCGCCTCAACACCCAAAGTAACACCTCGCGTCTTAAAATAAATCGATGAGACTACGTCTGATTGGCTACGTAGCCGGTCTACGATCATCTATTACAAGATGCCTGTTATTTGTAAGTTTGGTTAGACAAGTTGGTCTATACTAACTAACTGATAGATACCGGTCATCGAGACAAATCGCGGAGACAGGGAAGTTAGCAAATATTTGAAAAGGTCCTTAAATCTTACCCGGAGTAAGGTAGAAAGAGAAAGACCAGTTTTTTTTGTGAACTTTAAAAAGCACGAGACCAGTTTTTGTTTGAGCTTTTGATAATATTTCCCCACTTTCGGCCGCATACTATTTTTAATCTTTTTAGAAAAGTTTTAGTAGAAATAAACGTACAATCCTACATATATATTTTTTTGCACGTCATTTTTCCTACCAAACATCTCTGTGTATTTGACCATCTATCATGATATCTAGTATCACGAACGTTGCGCAATCTTTAAATTACCCACCAGACGTACGCCCGATAAAAGACGACTTCGGTTGGATGCCGGACCAACCATGCTCTTTTCCATCTGTCACGAGGACAGGCACCTGCTACATCAATTGTGTATGGGGCAACTATGTCAAACCTTGTCGACGCATCCCATATCTAGGCAACCGTTCCAAACAATACGAATAAATTCGCCGTGAAGTGAGATCCTTACCACAAGCAGAGCAGCACCTAAAGGCGGTACTAGCCAAGAAAATCCACCTATCGAGTCCACCGAAGCGGATGGAGCAAGAGCATTGCCGTAGGTTAGATCTACGACTCAATCCTCATCACCGTCGTCCAAGATGGCTCAGTTGCTGGTCGTCATGCAGACGATGACTGCGAACCTGGAGCAGATGAGGAAACAGCTGGAACAGCTATTTGATCCACGACCACCTGTCCAACCCCAAATAACACCTTCGAGGGTGGACAAAACGGAGCCTGCAGCGCTACCTCCCACATGATCTTTTGATTTAGCACCACCAAGACTCAACGAAGTAATGAACCCAATGGCGCCAAAATACCGGCCCAAAGTTAGTGTTCCACCTCCAAACTTGCGTCAGCGAAATAATGAGTTTTTCCTAAACCCTGGTCTGAGCCAATCAACTCGTGTTCCGAGCCCCAACCGACACACATGAATCGAGCGACACAAACCATGGCCCAATGCCCTGGTACATGAGATATCCCACCACCTCCACAACCAGAAAGTTGTCGTATCGAAAGGTCTATTCACCAGGATGCCCCAGCGCCACTACTACCTAGCATTTAACGTTTTCCTCCAATGTGCGCTATTTCGCTGTCTAAAGTGACACCAATAATATCCAGTTGGAAGTTGGTGCTTTCGGGCCAAGACGATCCAGCGACCATAAGTGCGTTCCTTAGGAGGGTGAAAAATATGGTTTCCATGAACCTAGAAGGAGACATGCGGCCAGTTGCCAGATGTGCCCAAATGCTGCGATGGTTCTGGCGTTTCATTGACACTTTTCCAAGTTATCACTGGGAGACATTGAGGCATGCCGCAATACGTGAATTCACACTCCTGGAGAGCGATGCCATAATGAAACAGAGGCTGCGAAGTAGACGCTAACTCACTCATGAGACAATGGGTGGTTACTACGAAGCTTTCTATTGCTTGTTAGAACGTTTGATCAGCCCCGTGCCTGAAGTAGAGTCCGTCTTTTCTGAGAGAGAATCAGGCCGAAATTATGTGAAAAATTGGTCTTCGCTCCACGCCCTAACGTACATTTACTCCGTGCTTAAGCAAAGGAGTTAAAAGCCATGCCTCAGAGAATAAAAGCTCCATGTAAATACCTTAATCGAAGAGAGTAACCAGAATGACGGACCGTTGCGGAGCTTGAAGGTCCAAGGCCGATTTCAACAGATTTTTCAAGCTGAATAAGCTAGTAGGAGCTTTGATGGAGGACATCAGATTTTCGAGACTATGACACCGAAGATCAACAAGGGTTTTTAATTTTAAATCATCGATTTATGGAACGGGCAAAGAAAAAATGATTAGCGACTGAAGCTTAATTAAAAGAAGCGTTACTATTGTAGATTATATGCAAAACAAGGAACTACAAGTATAACTATGGAAACTTACTCTCCACATCTAAAAATCACAGGAAAAAAAGGAGACGTTATTTTTGTCACGAGTGTCCAATCTCTTGACAAATTACAACGCCCGTAGAAGCGTGAAAAGGCTCGAAAGGTGCAAGCGTTGAGAAACTAAAATTACAGGAACCGGGCCCAGATGAAAAATAAATTGATTTCGGTGATAATTACGTCATTAAAAATTTTCCGAAAGCTTCACACAGAATCAGATTGAATTTTTGAATAAGGACCTGAAATATGCGGTCAGTACCAACAACTTTCCAGCGGAGGATATTGTACTTGATATTGAGGCTGGCATACGTTTTATGGGAGCTGTCACAAACAGTTTATACCGAAGAGAATGGCAGAAATCATCGAAGTAGATCATCTGAAAAGAACTTTCAAGAACAATGATTAGAAGGTGTTGAATGAACTTAAAAAAGCCATATACTACCTTAGGGCAGATAAAGGGAACTCAGTAGTGGTACTGGATAAGCAGTGTGACGAAATGGTTTTCGAAAAACTGAAAAGCTGGAATTACCTCTAGTTGATAACAAACTCTCTGCCGGATTTGATAAAAAGAGTAAAAAATCCCTCAAAGCATCAAAAGCAGTTATTGGTGATATCAAAAGCTAAGAGTACCTAACCCCTGCTTACCCGGAATCAAGTGCCTCCGCAAAATTCATAAAAAGGTGGAATAAAATGAAGGAAATTTTTGCAGCCACAAATACCCCTCCAAAAAATATAGTCCAATAGCTCTTAAAGAGCGCACGAAACTCGCGTACAAGCCTAGCAAGCGATCGATAAAAAATAGAATTAAGTTGGTAGATATTTCACAAAAGTTACCGAATGATATAATACTGGTTTCTTATGACGTCAAGTGTAACAGTGTAACAAAGTATGTATTGGACGAACAAAACGCTTGGTAAAAATCTAATTTCAGGGGCACATTAAAGAGACGGTAGAAATTTTGAGGAAAGGAGAAACGGAAACAGCTAAATCAGCGCGGGTATTTTCGGTCTTTTTTATGCAGTTCGTCTAGAGTATCCAGCCAAATTTTGAAGTCGATTGGAGTAAAACTGAGGGAGGTACAGCATTTGAAATTCCCGCTCTCCCACACAATCAAAAAATTTAATGAGCGGATTGTCGCAATCAAGAAGTAGGAACACTGTCTACCAAATTATTTTCTCTTTGAGGGAAGGTATTCATGTTTGTGTAAAGGTTTCATCTGTGCCGCGCATAGGTTCGGAATTTTATATGGAAAAATGTCCCAGGTATCGATGATTTATTTTTAAAATGCCTTTTCCTAGAAATCACTTTTTCAAAGTTGGTGCACTCAAAATCTAATTATCTGATCCTTCCCAAATTTTGCACACATATAAATTTCCTATTTATAATTTTTTATAATTTAATTTTCAACAACAAAATTCCTGACATTTTATGAAAAAGTTTGAAAAAATTGTTTTTACAATTTATAATTATTGAAAAAAAAATTCGACATTGGCACCTAGAGAAACATAAACTAACAAAATTTCAGATGATCGAGTGATGAGCTACGCTGTGCACCACACAATACCTATTTTTCAGGAGTCTCCGAATATCTGATGTCATTGCTTATTTTACAATATATTTTTTTCATTGAATTAAGTAAAAAGTGCAAATAAATTTCTTGAAAATATGCTCGAAATATGAAGAAGTAACCCTACTAAGGATATATATATTTTTTTTTGGCTTAGCACCACAGCCCCTTTCGGGCCTTCGCTTAGAGATAGTTAGAGTATATCTCATAAAGTCAAAGTCAAAGTCAAAAGCGCTTTATTTAATACTAATCGTTATAAATTTTAAAAGAATATAAAGCAAAATCCAAACAATAACAATAAAAAAACTTAATGGCCCAAATGGCTCTCTAAATTTGTACGTTATCATTAAACACATTTAAAAAAAAAAAAAAAAAAAACTCTAGCAAATTCAAATCAATGAAGATTGTTACATATTTTTAAAATTCAATTGGAAAAAGGAGAAAAAACCAACCAACACTATTCTAAAATTATTTATCATCTTAACACTACAGTGAACTTTGATCCTACACCTAATATGTTTTAACTTAATTCTAATAAATGCAATCAAAAACTTTATCTTATACTATAAAAATCTATAACAATGTTCTTAACCCAAGCGTCAAACCTTATCTCTAACCTAATATAATAACATAATATAAACCTAACCTATACTTAATTTTTAACAAAAATAAACAATAACACTAAATGTAGCAATAATGAGCTGAAACTCAAAAACTAAAGAACGAAAAACACCAAAACTGAAAATAAACACGAATAATTTAGACATTGTCATTCAGCTACCAATACCCAGATTGCCCCGTCTCAACTCGATCAGCCTCAACGAATCTAGCAAATGAGTATCTCCATTGGAACTGTTGGTCTCGTGAACTCAAATTCGCAGGATATTTTATCTTCTTATCGGTGGCCCGTCGATATATGTGATATATGACTGGGACGCCGTCAGAATCAAAAACATATCGATTCATGTCCAAATACACGAATGCTTCTGGAGGAATGAAGCCAGTAGCGAGGCAAGTCGCTATATACCCGTCTGTAGGGTGGAACGGCTGTGAAATCCAAGGGTTTTCACTCACAGTCACAGATCTTGCGATATGATTCCGAAGAAGTGTAGACGTGTTTTTAATCGCTCCTGTCATTAATTTTAAAAATTAATTAATTTTTTGCAAAAGTCAGTTTCAAACAATTGCAATATTTTTTACGAGCCAGTCAAAAGCAAATTTTGATTTTATTGGGAAAACTATCACCGTCGATATTATTCGAGCATTTATCGAATACCTGAAATTCATTTCCTGAAGAAATATCAAAAGCGGAAATACGTTCAAGGGAAGTCCCGGTCTGAGAACATTCCCTCCAGTCTCGCTGCGAAAGCGACGAGATGGAGGAGCCCGATGGCTTCAGCCATCAATCAGGATCATGCCCACTGCCAATGATGATGGGCGAAAAAAAACTAAAAAGAAGTCACGAGAATAAAGCAGAAAAACCGACAATCCTATCGGTTACGGAAATCGAACAGCTTATCCACGAAAAAGATAGAGCTGAAAAAATCGAAAAAGAAAATGAAGAACTCAAGCTGCGAGTTAAATCTTTGGAAGCACTTGTTGGAACGTTAACGTTCAACAAGGATAACGAAAGCAAGAAAGGCCGACAAACAAACCCAAAAACCGAAGAAAAGAAAATTAAGAAGCCACAGGAAGCTCATCAAGAGGATGTCCTCAGCGCAGGAGGCGCAAACGAAAGCAAGAATTATTATGCAGCGCTAGCTGGTCTGGAAGAAACAATGGACGTTGAAGAGGATACAGGTAAAACGTCAAAATTAGATAGTGATTTCATTGAATATCTTAGAGTTAAAAACCGGGAGAAAAAACCAAAAGGTTTGTCTGCTGGTCCGTCTGCTGGTCCGTCCGTTAACATTAATGAAAAAAAAGAGAAAGTCCCACCAATCAATGTGTTTGGGCAAACGGGAAAAGATATGGTTCGGCTTCTGGCAGCCGAAAATAAACTAAAAGATTTTCAGATAAAAAGAGTCAATGCCGATAAGTTGACAATAAGGACAAAGTCGCTGGTTGATTTCGAGGCAACAAAAAGTGCCTTAAATTCTGGAGATGTTCCACATTTCACGTACACCCCGAAAAGCGAGAAGAACCAAACCTTTTTATTGAAGGGTCTGGACTGTGGTGAGGACACAATCGATCTCCTTCAGGTGCTGCAAGAAGCTGCACCAGAAATACAGTTTATTTCAGTTAAAAATTTTGCAACGAGAAGATCGATTGTGGAGCGCAAAAACTTGCCTCACTACTTAGTCCAAATTTCCAGCAAAAGTAGTTCGAGTGCGCTGCAGAAAATACGGTACTTGAACTTCCGCGTGGTGAGGTGGGAACGCCTCCAGAAAAGTGAGGTCAACCAGTGCTACAGGTGTCAAAGATTCGGGCATTCGGCTGCCAATTGCGCCATGAAATATAGGTGTGTGAAATGCAAAGACATCCATGTTCCCGGCGAGTGCAAATTGGCTCAGGCGGAGCCAAAAGAAAAACTATATTGTGTGAACTGCGGTGCCTTTGGTCATCCAGCATCATATCGAGGATGCCCCCGGTATCAAGATGCAAAGGTTAAAGTCACATCAAAACAAATTCAAGCACACCGCAGTTCGATACCTACCAACTTCGTCAAGCCCGGGGTGTCATTTGCACTTGCTGCGAGAGGACCAGCAGACAATGTAAATAAAATAAATAATGTAAGTAGCAATAATGAGCTGCTCCTTAAAATTTATCAACAACTAAATTCCTTATCGGAGCGAATCGATAAACAAGATTCGAAAATTAACATTGTTTTTCAGCGTTTAGGACTTTCAAATGCCTCCAAATAAGTTGTCATCCAGCCACATTACCATGGATAGGATTCGTCTCATCTCGATCAACGTCAACTCCATTGTTACTTTACATCGGCGTGATTATCTCCTTGAATTCATTGCCAGACAAAAGCCTGACATCCTGCTTCTCACGGAAACCCACCTCAGTTCATGGCACTCCATGGGATTCAAGGATTTTGAGTTCGTAAGAAACGATAGGGTAACAGGTGATGGGGGAGGTGGCACCGGGATATTGGTTCGAAGACCCTATCGCTTCCAAAATATTGAAAAAGTCGAATTCAAAAGCTTTGAATCTCTTGAAGTGTCCGTTATCAAAATCTCACTGCCAGGTGGGGATAACCTCTTCGTTATCTCTACCTATGCAACTGGTGGAACTGTTCTCAAGCTCAAGGAGGAACTCAATTCCTTGTTCGAAATACTCGAATTGAACAGGCTGCATAACTATTATATTCTTGCTGGTGACCTGAACGCCAAGCATACATCATGGCTGAACGCCACCAATAATCCAAGAGGTGTATTCCTGAAATCGTGGATAACAGAGAACCAAATTGAATACAGGTGCAATCTATATGGGTCGGAGTTCCCAACATACCCTAGGACAAATTCATATTTGGACCTTTGCATTGCTGACGCAAGACTCGAATTCAACTTTAATAGTCCTCAACGGAAACTGCAGGTGCTTCCTTATGATAGCGACCATAACGCAATCGTAATGGAAATCAATCATCACAGGGATGATTTCTTCCTCATTCCAGTTCAACATGAAAATCATCGGTTGAATTTCAAAAAAACAGACTGGGGAAAGTTTCAAAAGAAGTTTAATCGGGAGTACCAGAAGCAATGTCCCCCTTCTGATGGCGGCAACTCTTGCTCAATGGTTCCTAATGACAGAAATCTAACTAACGATGAAATAGATGTCTATTTGTCGAAGTTAGAGAAGCTGACGTTGGAAACGATTGAGAAAGTAGTTCCCAAGATTAAACATCGAAACAATATGGAAGGATATGAAACACCAACCATCGCAAGGTTGAAAAGATTGAAAAGCCTCCTTCTCACACGCGTCAACAATATTTATCGACGATTTTTGGACTACAACCATCCCTCGTTGTCTTTGTTGAAATTACATCTGAAGAATGTCCGGAACTTAATCCGGTCATACTTCAGGAGTGAGGTCAGCAATCAATGGGCGGAAAAATTGAGGGGTATTAGCCCACAGGACCCAGACGGCGTGTTCGCGAAAGTGAATAGCATATTCCGCAAGAAGTCTCGAGTGAAGGTATCGAATCTTGAAGTCACTAGTGATGAGATAAATCTTCTCGATAGGGCTGGTATCGAAATTAATAGTACGACTCCGGATAGAAATGGAAACAGGATTATTTGTGAAGGATTGGATAAACTTGCCCTGATTGGAACACATTTTGAATTGGTTCATCTACCAAACCCTGAGAGAGGGAACGAAATTTTTTCAGAGGTCGTTGAAGCAAAAGTTTCCGACTTCAAATCAAGCCTGAAAGGCCAATCAATTCTTCATTTCAATGAAACATTAACATCTGACCTCATACCGAGCTTGAATCTAATTGATTATTTTGTCAGCTATGAAGACTTGTGTTTCATATTTCGCAAGATAAACAACAAGAAATCATGTGGTAATGATGGTATACCAAATGTAGTTCTCCGACATTTGCCTGAGGTTGCTATTAGGAACTATTGCATATTGTTCAACAACATGTTGAGCAATTCATATTTCCCAAATGAGTGGAAAATGGCTAAGGTATTTCCGATCTTGAAGAAAGGAAAAGAATCTTCATGCCCGAAAAGCTATCGCCCAATCAGCTTGCTGCCTAACATCAGCAAGGTGTTTGAAGTGATACTCAACAGAGCATTAAACGCCCACATTGAGGAAAATGAGTTGATGCCGAATTGCCAATTTGGTTTTCGTGCCAGGCATTCGACCACACATGCAATAACGAAAGTAACCTCAGACATCTGTTGGAAACTAAATGATAGACAATGTGTTGGAGCATGTCTCATTGATATGGAGAAAGCCTTTGATACGGTATGGTTAGATGGACTTATTTTTAAACTTCTTCAGGACAAGTTCCCCAGACACCTTGTCGCCATGATGTGTAATATGTTATACGGGAAATCGTTTGTTGTAACCGATGGAAATCTGACAACAATGCGCGAGTTCAAGGTCTTGAATGGTCTACAGCAGGGAACAGTTACTGCGCCTCTGCTCTTCTCAATCTTTATTCGCAAGCTATTGAACGGCTTTGATTTTAACGTCTCGCCAACGCGATCATTGGTAGCGTTTGCTGATGATCTGATCATCTACACGGCAGACCGAAAAGCTACAATAGTTCAGAGCAATCTCCAAAAAATGTTCAATGATGTACAGCTGTACACTGACAATTGGCGAATGAAAATCAATGCGCAGAAGTGTGAAACAATCTTGTTTCGGACAACGCTGCAGGGGGTCAGTCAAGACCTGAAACGTAATTGGAAAGATTTCCACATCATGGCTGGCGAGGGTAGTTCAGAACGAATTCCACATAAATCCTGTGTTCGATACCTCGGTGTTTATCTCGATCAGTATCTGTACTATACTGAACATGTGAAAATCATGCTCAGTAAAGCACTTAAAGTAGTCATGGCCCTTCGAAAACTCTTTCATTCCAGATACATTGATCAAAAGGTCAAAATTATCTGTTACAAGACACTGGTTCGACCAGTTTTGACCTATGGATGTCAGATCTGGTACAACCAGAGTGCTAGTACTATGGAAAAATTAAGAGTTTTCGAAAGGAAATGTCTTCGTGCATGTACTGGTTTGTACAGAAAGCCTGAGACGGATTGGAAACATTATATATCGAATAGAAGAATTTATCAAACTGCTGAAGTGACTAGAGTCGATATCTTCATATTGAAGCTTCTTCGGAATCATATCGCAAGATCTGTGACTGTGAGTGAAAACCCTTGGATTTCACAGCCGTTCCACCCTACAGACGGGTATATAGCGACTTGCCTCGCTACTGGCTTCATTCCTCCAGAAGCATTCGTGTATTTGGACATGAATGGATATGTTTTTGATTCTGACGGCGTCCCAGTCATATATCACATATATCGACGGGCCACCGATAAGAAGATAAAATATCCTCCGAATTTGAGTTCACGAGACCAAGGATTTCAATGGAGATACTCATTTGCTAGATTCGTTGAAGCTGATCGAGTTGAGACGGCGCAATCCAGGTATTGGTGGCTGAATGACAATGTCTAAATTTTTCGTGTTTGTTTTCAGTTTTGGTTTTTCGTTATTTAGTTTTTGAGTTTCAGCTCATTATTGCTACATTTAGTATTGTTATATATTTTTGTTAAAATCAGGTATAGGTTAGGTATATGTAATGTTTACTATATTCCGTTAGAGATAAGATTAAACACTTAGGTTAGGAACATTGTTATAGTATTTTTAGTATAAGATAAAGTTTTTTTGATTGTATTTTATTAGAAATAAGTTACAACATATTAGGTGTAGGATCAAAGTTTCACTGTTGTGTATTAATTATAAATAATTTTTGGATAGTGTTGGTTGGTTTTTTCTCCTTTTTCCAATTGAATTGTAAAAATATGTAATAATCGTAATTAATTGCATTTGCTATAGTTTTTTTTTGATGAAATGAGTTTATGATAACGTACAAATTTAGAGAGCCATTTGGGCCATTAAGTTTTTTGATTGTTATTATTTGGAATTTGCTTTATATTCTTTTAAAATTTATAACGATGAGTATTAAATAAAGCGCTTTTGACTTTGACTTTGACTTTGAAGAAGTTTCAATATGAAAATATTGACTCTAGTCACTTCAGCAGTTTGATAAATTCTTCTATTCGATATATAATGTTTCCAATCCGTCTCAGGCTTTCTGTACAAACCAGTACATGCACGAAGACATTTCCTTTCGAAAACTCTTAATTTTTCCATAGTACTAGCACTCTCGTTGTACCAGATCTGACATCCATATGTCAAAACTGGTCTAACCAGTGTCTTGTAACAGATGATTTTGACCTTTTGATCAATGTATCTGGAATGAAAGAGTTTTCGAAGGGCCATGACTACTTTAAGTGCCTTACTGAGCATGATTTTCACATGTTCAGTATAGTACAGATACTGATCGAGATAAACACCGAGGTATCGAACACAGGATTTATGTGGAACCCGTTCAAGACTACCCTCACCAGCCATGATGTGGAAATCTTTCCAATTACGTTTCAGGTCTTGACTGACCCCCTGCAGCGTTGTCCGAAACAAGACTATTTCACACTTTTGCGCATTGATTTTCATTCGCCAATTGTCAGTGTACAGCTGTACATCATTGAACATTTTTTGGAGATTGCCCTGAACTATTGTAGCTTTTCGGTCTGCCGTATAGATGATCAGATCATCAGCAAACGCTATCAATGATCGCGTTGGCAAGACGTTAAAATCAAAGCCGTTCAATAGCTTGCGAATGAATATTGAGAAGAGCAGAGGCGCAGTAACTGTTCCCTGCTGTAGACCATTCAAGACCTTGAACTCGCGCATTGTTGTCAGATTTCCATCAGTTACAACAAACGATTTCCCGTATAACATATTACACATCATGGCGACAAGGTGTCTGGGGAACTTGTCCTGAAGGAGTTTAAAAATTAGTCCATCTAACCATACCGTATCAAAGGCTTTCTCCATATCAATGAGACATGCTCCAACACATTGTCTATCATTTAGTTTCCAACAGATGTCGGAGGTTACTTTCGTTATTGCATGTGTGGTCGAATGCCTGGCACGAAAACCAAATTGGCAATTCGGCATCAACTCATTTTCCTCAATGTGGGCGTTTAATGCTCTATTGAGTATCACTTCAAACACCTTGCTGATGCTAGGCAGCAAGCTGATTGGGCGATAGCTTTTGGGGCATGAAGATTCTTTTCCTTTCTTCAAGATCGGAAATACCTTAGCCTTTTTCCACTCATTTGGGAAATATGAATTGCTCAACATGTTGTTGAACAATATGCAATAGTTCCTAATAGCAACCTCAGGCAAATGTCGGAGAACTACATTTGGAATACCATCAGTACCACATGATTTCTTGTTGTTTATCTTGCGAAATATGAAACACAAGTCTTCATAGCTGACAAAATAATCAATATGATTCAAGCTCGGTATGAGGTCAGATGTTAATGTTTCATTGAAATGAAGAATTGATTGGCCGTTCAGGCTTGACTTGAAGTCGGAAACTTTTGCTTCAACGATCTCTGAAACTATTTCATTCCCTCTCTCAGGGTTTGGTAGATGAACCAATTCAAAATGTGTTCCAATCAGGGCAAGTTTATCTAATCCTTCACAAATGATCCTGTTTCCATTTCTATCCGGAGTCGTACTATCAATTTCGATACCAGCCCTATCGAGAAGATTTATCTCATCACTAGTGACTTCAAGATTCGATACCTTCACTCGAGACTTCTTGCGGAATATGCTATCCACTTTCGCGAACACGCCGTCTGGGTCCTGTGGGCTAATACCCCTCAATTTTTCCGCCCATTGATTGCTGACCTCACTCCTGAAGTATGACCGGATTAAGTTCCGGACATTCTTCAGATGTAATTTCAACAAAGCCAACGAGGGATGGTTGTAATCCAAAAATCGTCGATAAATATTGTTGACGCGTGTGAGAAGAAGGCTTTTCAATCTTTTCAACCTTGCGATGGTTGGTGTTTCATATCCCTCCATATTGTTTCGAAGTTTAATCTTGGGAACTACTTTCTCAATCGTTTCTAAAGTCAGCTTCTCTAACTTCGACAAATAGACATCTATTTCATCGTTAGTTAGATTCCTGTCATTAGGAACCATTGAGCAAGAGTTGCCACCATCAGAAGGGGGACATTGCTTCTGGTACTCACGATTAAACTTCTTTTGAAACTTTCCCCAGTCTGTTTTTTTGAAGTTCAACCGATGATTTTCGTGTTGAACTGGAATGAGGAAGAAATCTCCCTTTGATGATTGATTTCCATTACGATTGCGTTATGGTCACTATCATAAGGAAGCACCTGCAGTTTCCGTTGAGGACTATTAAAGTTGAATTCGAGTCTTGCGTCAGCAATGCAGAGGTCTAAATATGAATTTGTCCTAGGGTATGTTGGGAACTCCGACCCATATAGATTGCACCTGTATTCAATCTGGTTCTCTGTTATCCACGATTTCAGGAATACACCTCTTGGATTATTGGTGGCGTTCAGCCATGATGTATGCTTGGCGTTCAGGTCACCAGCAAGAATATAATAGTTATGCAGCCTGTTCAATTCGAGTATTTCAAACAAGGAATTGAGTTCCTCCTTGAGCCTGAGAACAGTTCCACCAGTTGCATAGGCAGAGATAACGAAGAGGTTATCCCCACCTGGCAGTGAAATTTTGATAACGGACACTTCAAGATATTCAAAGCTTTTGAATTCGACTTTTTCAATATTTTGGAAACGATAGGGTCTTCGAACCAATATCCCGGTGCCACCTCCCCCATCACCTATTACCCTATCGTTTCTTACAAATTCAAAATCCTTGAATGTCATGGAGTGCCATGAATTGAGGTGGGTTTCGGTGAGAAGCATGATGTCAGGCTTTTGCTTAACAATGAATTCAAGAAGATAATCACGCCGATGTAAAGTAACAATGGAGTTGACGTTGATCGAGATGAGACGAATCCTATCCATGGGAATGTGACTGGATGACAAACTATTTTGGAGCATGTTGACCTAAACTTTGAAAAACGAAATTGATTTTTTGGTCTTGCTTATTAATTCTATCTGAAAGCGATTCAAGTTGCTGGTAGATTTTAAGAAGCAGCTCATTATTGCCACTTACATTATTTATTTTATTTATATTGTTGTCTGCTGGTCCTCTGGCAGCAAGTGCAAATGATACCCCGGGTTTGATGAAGTTGGGAGGTAACAGATTGTGATTCACTTTGGTTTGCTTTGGGGAAAATTTAGCTCTTGCATCTTGATACCGAGGGCATCCTCGGTATGATGCTGGATGACCAAATGTACCGCAATTAACACAATACAATTTTTTTTTTGGCTCCACCTGAGCCAATTTGCATTCACCGGGGGCGTGGATATCTTTGCACTTAACACAGCGATAGTGCAGTGCACAATTGGCAGCCGAATGACCGAATCGTTGACACCTGTAACACTGGTTGACCTCAGTTTTTTGGAGGCGTTCCCACCTCACAACTCTAAAGTTTAAGTACCTTACCTGTTGGAGGGCACTCGGACTGCTGTCGTTGGAAATTTGTACCAAATAAAATGGTAATATTTTATCTTCTACAGTTGATCTCCTTGTAGCAAAATTTTTCACACACATGAACTTAACAGCTGGTGCTGCTTCCTGCAACATCTCAAGGAGATCAACTGTATTCTCCCCACAGTCCAGGCCCTTCAACAGGAAGGTCTGATTTTTTTCCGCCTTTGGCGTATATGTGAAGTGGGGAGCTTGGACACTATTAAGAGCATCTTTCGCCTGTTTGAAGTCAGCCAGTGTCTTTGTCTTGATCGAGAGCTTATCACCGGTCACTCTCTTAATTTCAAAGTTTTTGATTTTATGTTCGGCTGCCAATAACCGAACCATATCTCCTCCACGCTGCCCAAAAACGTTTATTGGAGGAACTTTTTCATTTACCACATTAATTTTATTAGGAGGACCAGCAGACACACCGGTTGGCTTCTTCTCCTTTTGCTTATTTTTTAATTTTAAATATTTAATGAAATTATTATCGCTATCAATATTACCTATCTTATCGTTGCTCTCTATCTCGACGTCCATTTCTTCGTGCATTGCAGACAGCACCGCATAATAATTGGCGCTGTCGTTCGCTCCTCCTGCGCTCAGGATATTTTCCGCATCATGGATTGTCTTGCTCATATCTTGCGATTTCATTTTATTTATTGGTACTCCTTTCCCGTTGGTCTTGCTTATTGCTTCCAGTTTTTCATTCTTCTTAGTGAGTATCGGCTCTTCTTGGCCGGACGTATTCTGCGGCTTCGCTTTTTGTTTGTTCCCATTTGACAACGTCCGGACCATATCTTCTAAACTCTGTATCCGGAGTTTTAATTCGTCATTTTGTTTCGTAATCCTTGTATTCTCCATGGTTACTTTTTCATAATCTTCGCTTGAAATCGTAATTCGCTTTCCATGCTCACAATTGTCTTGTTCATTTTTCCGCTTGTTCATTTTATCATTTGTAATTTTCAAAATGCCTGGCTCTGGGTCCCCCAGCGGTGGGAAGCCGTCGGGCTCCTCCATCCCCCCGATGAAAAAAACTTATATTCTTTCTTGAAACTTTCTCGTAGGTAAAGTCAAGATACTCGATAAATTGTTCGAATAATTCGACGATGTAATAAGTTTCTTTATAAAATTACTTTGTAATTGACGTTTTTAAAAATTATTTTAATTTATAAAAATTCTTGACAGGAGCGATTAAAAACACGTCTACACGCAACGAGTGCTAGATGTAGAATCGAGTATATCTCATTATCTTTATCCAATGTATCGGCACTCGAGAAGGTGATTTGGCCAGTACCATGCTTTGCTCGTGTGTCCGACCGCCCAGCTGCGATACGTTCTGATTTGAAACCAGTACGTATCATAACTCAACGGGCTTATAGTCCATCGAAAGAATCAGTTGAAACAAATTTCCTTACACTAACGAGATTCGAACCAGGAACCTTCGGCTTACGCAGTAAGCACTCCAACCTCTACACTACGCGGACTATCGGATATTTACTTTGTCTTTTAATGCCTAATTTTTGTGTTTAATTGTTAGGGGTATAAATACGGTTAAGGATTTAATAAAGCTTCAGAATTTTGCCACTGAGGAAGAAGACAACTGATCTTCGAAATATCGGTTTATGGAAAGTTTAAGCAACAATAAATAGCGTTTTTTTTTCAAGGAAAAAAATATCTTCTTGTTTATTTATATGACTATTATTTTAGTTTCTGTAAGGATATGCTCAATCCTTAAAGTTTGCACTTTTTTTCGGTTTACCTGTTTTTTCGCTTTGAGTTCTTGGTGCACAAATTTATTCCTATATTTGATTTCTGTAGTATTCTTTTTGCTTTCAGTAATTACCGTTTCTAATTTCTTTGTCTTTCATCCTTATAGAACTAAAAACATGAATTCAAAGGGTTGCTGCTATATTTGCAATAAATATAATTTCTGGTCATACATAATTTTGCGTTCTTTTATTACTCAGTTCGGTACTAACGATTATTTTCTATTAGCTGCAAAGTTAGAAAATTTCACATAATCTGGAAATATAATGCGCAATTCTCTGATTGCCTTAACAAACAACACTTTCAATGAAAGTTTGTTAGGATATTTTCTTTAAAGTATAAAAAGAGCAATTAACTTGTTTAATGCAAGGTAGTAGATTGACTTTTTCATATCTACAATTTCAGATGTTTCAGCCATTCGTAATCTATGTTCAGCGGCTGAAACAAAGTCCAAATCAGCGACGGATTTCAAGGAGTTGGCTATTACTGTACCAAAACCCTTTGTCTATCAAGTCGAAATGAATCGTCCTCAAAAATACAACGCTATCAGTTTGCGGTTGTGGATGTAAGTACATTATTGACGCTTTTCATTTGCATTCTTACCAACCAACCTATTTACAGGGAAATCAAAGAATGCTTTGAACAACTTGGCAATGATCCCGATTGCAGAGTTATTGTACTAACAGCAGCAGGGAAACATTTTTCAGCAGGTGACTTTAAATAAAATAAAAAAAGAAGATATAATTTGGAAAGAATTTCAGGAATTGATTTGAATGATATGATGAAGCTCGGTCAGGAGCTTAGTGAGATTGATGATATAGCTCGTAAGGGAGTATATATTGGCAAAAGGTTGAAACTTTATCAGGTAATATGACATGAAAATATCAGAAATGAAGATAGAAATTATATCCATTGCAAATAGGACGGTTTCACAGCATTAGAGCGTTGTCCTAAACCAGTAATTGCAGCTGTCCATTCTGCTTGTATCGGAGCTGGAGTAGATCTAATAACTGCGGCTGATATTCGTTGGTGTTCGCAAGATTCATGGTTCCAAGTCAAAGAAATTGAAATAGGTATGGCAGCTGATGTTGGAACTCTACAGAGATTACCAAAAGTAGTGGGCAGTCAAAGTTTAGCAAGGGAACTTTGCTTTACAGGGCGCAAAATGGACAGTAAAGAAGCAGCAGATTGTGGGCTCGTTAGTAAAGTAAGAAATAACTTCTCCATTACATTGTTCTAGTTAGTAAATAATCGAAATTTTAGGTGTTTGATAACAAAGATGCACTGATAGCTGGTGCACTTGAACTGGCTGAAAATATTGCCTCCAAAAGTCCTATTGCTGCTCAGGCAACCAAAAGAAATATGGTTTATTCCCTAGATCGGTTAACGCAAGAAGGATTAGATCATATTGTAAGAACATGTAATAGCCACTAGTTTGAGTGTTTAAATTGTTCTTCTGTTTTAGCGAGAAATCAATCAACTAAACCTTCAAAGCGAAGATTTCAGAGCAGCCGTCATGGCTCAATTAACAAAGGATGAAAAACCAGTTTTTGCTAAATTGTGAGATCTTTGTGAAAAGAAATACAATTTTTTAATATTACTTTTGGTCTATATTTGTTCTTTTTCTGTTCTATAATAAATAAAAAAATCATAATTATCGCTGAACAATTCTATTTAGAATGAAACTGTGCTTGGGCAGTCAAGACTTGAATTGCAAGTTATGTAAGCAATGGATCCCTCATACTCATATATGGCTCGTCGTTGTATGGAAGGGAAGCACTGTTTCACCAAGCAAATTAACCTGAGCTTTCATAATTCTTCTCAATATCATTTCCTGCAAATATTTTATACTATTGATTCATCAACTTTTGGAATGATTATTGATTTCTGATACTACTGCAATCAAATAAAAGCAGCACCCACTTTCCTGTACTCAAAACAGAAATAGTACGCTTAGAAAGTTTCAGCTTCTATCATTTTACAAAACCCTAATAAAATCGCGTCCTGTCTGTCCGTCCGTGTGTCGCAGCAGTTTTTCTATGAAACTACTTAAGCTAGAAACATCAAATTTTGTATGTAGGTATAAAGTGGTGCTCTCTTCAAAGTTCAACTACAAAAACATTTTATGAGATATTTAAGGGGGGTCTCCCCATATAGGGGAGTGGCCCCCGAAAAAAATTTCATTATAGGTAGCCGATATGGGTATCAAATGAAAGGTCTTGATACGAAACTGTTCAAAACCGATCTTAATTTGACATTTTTTGCTTCGAGGGGCGCACAGGGAGGGGAAATACACGAAAAATTTGTGTCCCCCCCTCCTCGCGATCGGACACCTGTGATCCGAAAAATCTGAAAAAAATTATGGAGGTATATGTTTATGAATACAATAACAAAAAATACCTAGAAGTCAGAATTCGCTCAACTTTGTTAACAATAGTATGATCTTCGAATTTCACATTTTCCCCAATAAAATCGTATACGTCCCATTAAACTGAATGAAATTCGATATTTAAGTAGTCCTACAAAACGTCCTTAAACTTTGTAAGTTTGATGAAAATCGAATGATATGCACGGAAGTTATAGCCATTTGCAATTCCCCAATTACAACAAATATAACATGATTTTGGTATTTTATGGAATTCCCATCGAATCAGTCACTGCAGTTTTGATTTGATCCTCTTGAAATTTTCAAACAAGGTCAATAACATTAATATTTTTGGGAATTCATGATTTGAGTGGTTTTTGTTGGTTTGAAACAAAATGGAGACTGTTGAAAATAGAAAAACAATTAATTTTCTTCTAAACGTGCACATCTCTTTGACATTATTCGCTGCTGGTGACTGCATTTCTGAGGAGTTGGATACAAAACACTTCTGACATGAGTCTAGGTCTGTCTACCCAATTTTTTTTTGTTTTCTTTTACCAGCGTCAATCAATCAATCAAAAGCGCTTTATTTAATACTAATCGTTATAAATTTTAAAAGAATATAAAGCAAATTCCAAACAATAACAATAAAAAACTTAATGGCCCAAATGGCTCTCTAAATTTGTACGTTATCATTACACATTTAAAAAAAAAAAACTATAGCAAATTCAAATCAATGAAGATTATTACATATTTTTTAAATTTAATTGGAAAAAGGAGAAAAAACCAACCAACACTATTCTAAAATTATTTATAATCTTAACACTACAGTGAACTTTAATCCTACACCTAATATGTTTTAACTTAATTCTAATAAATGCTATCAAAAACTTTATCTTATACTTAAAAAAAATCTATAACAATGTTCCTAACCTAAGCGTTTTACCTTATCTCTAACCTAATATAATAAACATAATATAGACCTAACCTATACGTAATTTTTAACAAAAATAAACAACAACACTAAATGTAGCAATAATGAGCTGAAACTCAAAAACTAAATAACGAAAAACACCAAAACTGAAAATATACACGAATAATTTAGACATTGTCATTCAGCCACCAATACCTAGATTGCCCCGTCTCAACTCGATCAGCCTCCACGAATCTAGCAAATGAGTACCTCCATTGGAACTGTTGGTCTCGTGAACTCAAGTTCGGAGGATATTTTATCTTCTTATCGGTGGCCCGTCGATATATGTGATATATGACTGGGACGCCGTCAGAATCAAAAACATATCGATTCATGTCCAAATACACGAATGCTTCTGGAGGAATGAAGCCAGTAGCGAGGCAAGTCGCAATATACCCGTCTGTAGGGTGGAACGGCTGTGAAATCCAAGGGTTTTCACTCACAGTCACAGATCTTGCGATATGATTCCGAAGAAGCTTCAATATGAAGATATCGATTCTAGTCACTTCAGCAGTTTGATAAATTCTTCTATTCGATATATAATGTTTCCAATCCGTCTCAGGCGTTCTGTACAAACCAGCGTCTTTATGATAGCCATATACAGTCTATATGCGCTCATTCACTCGCTTCGTTCATTCTACTTTTCTTATTTCTGTATCAATTGCCCACGGAAGCAATATGGAGTGCTGAATCCAATGCATATCACTTGTGCACCTTCATCCATCTAATTTTCCAACGTAATTTAACATAGAGAGAATAAGCTAAAATATATGGGAAAGACGCACTGGTACTACCCGCGTTTTGATGGCATTGCAGTATGTACAACATTTTTTTGAGAGAAAGACTGATGTGATGTAGTATAACATTTTTAAGAGAATGTGTATCGCCAATTTTAATTTGTTCTTGTGCGAAACGTACATACCATTTAAATTAAGGTATTTATCATAACGTGACACACGCATTTCAATAACCTCTCTTTAGAAATCTGTCGTTTGCGAGTTCAACCACTGATTTACACCAGCATGCAGTTCAGCGTGAGTGTCAAAGTGTTGCGTAGCGAGCCAAGTCTTCATCGCTGAGAAAAGGTGGCAGTCGCTCGGCGCCAAATCCGGGCAGTACGGTCGATGATTGAAAACTTCCCATCCAAGAACTCTTGGGTACGATTGGTGATGCGTGGACGTGCGTTGTCTAGAAAAACAAAGCTTTCTTGCTGAGTTTTCCCCGAAGCTTGTTTTGTATCGTACGTCTTAATTTTCTGAGTTTTTTCACCTACAAAAACCTTATCACAGCTTGCACTACTGCCAGTATTTTCAATTGCAACGCGCACTTTAACACTACTACATACAAAGGCGCAAGGACCATTCAGTCTCCTATTTATAAATCCTAATCCGATCACATGGACCTTTGCTCCTTTGTATTCAATTTCAATTCAATTTCGCATGTCAGCAAAATTTCAATTAGTCAAACGCGTAAACAATTATCAATTCTAAGAAGACCACATTAATCAAAAGCGCATATTTAATAAATTTCCAGGGCCATAAAAAATGCGAAACACGGGAAACGATTCATCTAAAACAACTAATATCCTATATGGCAGATTGTACTTTTCCGATATTTGCGGATCCGATAAACACGATTCGCCAAATTGTGTTTATAAGAAGAATCGCGACAAATCGTTTAATTCTATGAAGAAATCTTGAGATCTTAATTAATCCGTAAACAAAGGGATAAACAATTCAAACTTGATTTGTTGAAATCATATAAATGAAATTGACACTTTTGTAAACAGCTAAGGGAGTGAAATTTGCGTGTGAGATCATGACGTTGCGAAATCGATTTTTTATAATGAAATGAAATTATAATTAAAATCAGTTCGCAGTTTGTAATTCAGCATTGTAGTTTAAAGTTTCAATCCAGTATTGTAATTTAAAGTTGGAAATAAATTGTATTTAAATGTACCATATTATGTGCAAGTGAAAAAAGGACTTGTGAATAAATGTTATAAGTTGAAGTGGTGTTATATTTTAATTTTCCAAAAAGCCCGTAACAACTGAGTATCTAAACTTTAAAGCATGTTCCCTTTATTTTTAAACAATACATTGCAATTGAACTCTATTTTTCTCAATAGTTTTACATTGACATTTCGCTTGGAAAAACTGAAACCATTTTGCTTACCATATTAGACGCATTAAAATATTGAAAGTTTAGTGTTAATTTGTCCGCATTTCATTTCATCCTAGTTGCATTCACCTTTAAATTTGTTTCATTTATGTTGTGCATACCGATATTGCGTAACGAAATGGGTATAGATAATTGTCCGTGAAGGACTGGAGCGATGGTTTGCTGCCTCGGCGGAAGAGGATGTTGAGATCTGCCGAGATTGGCCTTGTCTGGGGACGCGTGAATGCGCTGGCAGGCTAGCGTTGCGGTGTCATGGGGCGTGTTCTTTCCCACTTGCACAAGGACCCAATACAAAAATATTTCGCATTCACGAATTAACAGGTCAACATGCCAATCGACTACAACCTACAAAGGGTTACAATGTTTGTTCCAAGGAACAAATTGGGCCGAGCAGAAACGAACAGACTGGCGGAGACTTCGTCATTAACAACGATCCATATGGCCCACAAATAAGAGTGGGGCATCCAGATGCCACCTCGCACCCTCCCAAACGGATCAAGATACAAACGTAGACGTGGCCATGTGTTTCCCATTTGAGTGAAAAACTCATACAAAAGCACTTTGTATGACTCTTTTCCTCAAATAAGAAGCACAAACGAAACCAATTTATGCTATAGAGTTATGCAATGAAATAACCCTATATCATAAAAGGTCACGCGAGCGGAACGCCACTCTACCCGGCAAGAGCCCCTACTAAACAAAAGAAGCGGAGGAGCGCGCCCGATGGCTAGCCCATATTAGCAGAAGAGCCTGCCATCGATGCGGGTACTAACCCGGTGAGGTTGAATAAAATGGAAAGACCGAGGATTTAAAGTTTAATGATTCATTTTATTAATTTTGTTAATTGCAACCAATATTCACAATATTCTCTAAAGAGGACAATTGTTTGATATTCGAACTGAGATTAACAGAATGTTGAATTTAACTGCTACCACTGACTATATTCACATTATTCAAAAAAAATCTAATTGAAGCTGCTTTTGAACTCAGTGCAGTGTTGAAAAATGCAAATTTTGTAACTCAGAATATGATACGTTTGCTTTTTGGCCAAAAAGAAAAACGTTCGTAAATTTATTCTCGTTAATTTTTCAATAGCTAGTAACGTAAACCCCCTAAAAATATTTTATTAAGAATACTATAAGTTCAATCGGTAAGGGGCAGCCAAAATATTTTATAACCTGGTCAAACAAAACAAGGAACGTTAATTTACGTAAGCCTGTGGACGTAAGCAAATGTATATCTTATTTTTTCTTGTTTTATTTTTCTAATGCATGCAATCTTTGGAAGTGAAATGGTTAAGCAGCCTTTCTTTGAAATATTTTAGTGAATAATAATAATAAAGCTAAAACTACTTTTTGTGTGAACAAAATTCGCAAAATGTTCGAGATTAATACTTTACTTTCTAGTAGTCTACTTGTGGTTATAAATTTTTCACGGCAAGTAACCAGACGGTTTATCGCCTATCGGTAGAATCGTTGCCTTCTTACTCAAGCCCATAAGGAAATCAATTAACGTACCTGACATCACTTCCCGTACCGGAAACAGCTGATCTTTAGCCCGAAATTTCGACAAATAGCTGTCCAGAAAATTTGAAAGCAGCATCTCAGTAGGCCGAAAGTAGGCTTTTGAGATTGTCAAATATGACATTTCTCAAAAGAAATTTAGCCGAAATGATACAGACGAGAACGAAACACGTATATATGCGCGCTAATGTCTTCGACGCCTCATATTTAAAATAGATCGTTGACATAGTACTGATAAAATTTCAAACTACAGTCATATGTGCTGTCAAAAATCTTTAAAAAAATTGTTTGATTTAAACAGCACTAGATGGCGTTGATGAGGCTACTCGAAGAGGTTAGTTCGCGACGTGACGCAGTGTTTCCGTTTTCGGGCGTGAGTAAGAAGGCAACGGTAGCATATATCCGTTATCACTACGTCTTCTTCCATCGTGAGGCACATCACTCGGGTAAGTGGACATCCAAAGGCTACTTCCACACTCAAAAATTGCGATGATCATAGAGAATTTCCTTATGGCGAGTTTCATTCTCCGGACGTGAAAAATCCACGAGGCGTTGATATCGATTAATTTCCTTAGTCAAGCACACCAACCCAATCACGCTGACATCAATAAAGTGCAGTTCGCCTTCCGAATTGATGATTTCGGATATAAGCGTCCTCGGCTCAGGACTTCTCCCAATGATATCCGAATGTGAAGAGCTATTTCCAAAGAAACTTTATATCGTTCCGTCAAAAGTTACTAACGAATTTGCTCCGCAATGCTGTATACTCGGACACTTCAATTTCGGTATTTCTGTCTTAATCGCAGCAACCAAAGTAACGGTAAATCGCAAAGATACCACAAATAACACGTCCCAAACACATGAAAAAAGGAAACAATCGCAAACGAGTTTTCTTCTTCCTTTCTTATCACTGCTATGAAGAGCACTTGCATTTGATTCACCCTCAAGTCAAAATAATGATTACAAATTACTGTCACGTAATTTAATCATTGACCGTTAGCCACTTTAAGCTCAACAAGTCGTCACTCGTGTGACTTAAGTTCGTACAATCATAACAATTTGCTATTCATATTTTTCTTCTCAAGTCGATGAGCTTCTCGATTCTATTCTCCACCGACCTGGTCGCTCAGATGTTTTAACCTTAGCGAGCTCTCAGCTCGCAAATATTCCGCTGCTATTGCAACTATATCAGAGCATATAACCACATGTTGCTGGCGGGCGACCGTATCTTTATCTCTAGGACTATTCAGCCAATCACGCTAGCGGCAACTAAGGAAATGGTTTCGTTCCAAAACAGCTCTATCAGCAGCGCACACGGTTTGACGCCGACCGGCTCAGTTGCTTTGATAAAATGTCACACGAGCGAAGGTTAAAAACAAGGTAACATTAAGGGGGAAATCACAGTTGTATGGATGGAGTGGCGCACATCTGACTCAATTGCACAAGGCGGCCGTTTTCGCTTGGCCCAATTTGTTCTACGAACAAACATTTCAATCCTTAGTAGGTTACCTTGGCCTCGACACAAGTCGATCGGCATTCGATCCTTTAATTCGTGAATGCGAAATATTTTTGCATTGGGTCCTTGTGCTAGGGGGAAAGAACCCGCCCCATGACACCGCAACGCTAGCCTGCCAGCGCATTCACGCGTCCTCAGACAAGGCCAATCTCGGCGGATCTTAACATCCTCTTCCGCTGAGGCAGCAAACCATCGCTGCAGTCCTTCACGGACATTTTATATACACTTTTCACTATAACTGTGTATATAAATTGCTTTCTAAATGAACAGTGAGTTATTAACAACTGTGGCGTCCACATGCTCACCGCAAGGAGCGCATCAAGCAGTTAGTGAATTAGTGAATTTCACAACTCATGTCAACGAGACGCTCACTTCGTTCGCAACCTCCAACGAGTCAACATCGCGCGCGCCAACATGTAGTCCAAGCTACATTCATTTCTATACTTGTAACTCTGTTCATTAGTTTTAGTAATAAAGTTATATTTGTGTTTTAATAAAGTAATATTCTTTCTTTCTCATGGGGATCGCGCATAGCTTTATTAACAATCCCCATAGTGCTGACCCCGTTTTTGTTCACATTTTTGTTACACGAGTCATGTGCTCGCCATCTTTTTACTATCGCCGCAGGTCGTAGCTTCACGAGTCAGCGCAAGACGCCGCATGCAATCCCGACATGCCCGATCACGCACCAGACCGCCATACGCATGCCCGAACAGACGCCGCGTTCGCATGTGTACGTCACACCGCCTCGATCGCATGTTCGATTGCGCCGCCAACACGCCGCACAGTGTCGCATGCCCGACCCCGCACAGTGTCGCATTCCCGACCCCGCACAGTGTCGTATGCCCAACCTTGCACTGTAGCCGCACAGCAACATTCACGACATTGAAATCGCATCTTCTCAACACGTGCTACGCAACCCGCCATTGCTCCAGCCTCATTTACGGCATTTTTCAACGCCATTTTTGGATCGTGACATTCTCATCAAAATGTCACTTGGGAGGGAGTACTGTGGCGTCCACATGCTCACCGCAAGGAGCGCATCAAGCAGTTAGTGAATAAGTGAATTTCACAACTCATGTCAACGAGACGCTCACTTCGTTCGCAACCTCCGACGAGTCAACATCGCGCGCGCCAACATGTAGTCCAAGCTACATTCATTTCTATACTTGTAACTCTGTTCATTAGTTTTAGTAATAAAGTTATATTTGTGTTTTAATAAAGTAATATTCTTTCTTTCTCATGGGGATCGCGCATAGCTTTATTAACAATCCCCATACAACTGTAATAGAATAATTGTGCAGATCTGCTGTGAAGTATAATTGCCGAAAACCGCTGTAATAAAACATACTCAAGAGCAGACCAGATGTCAGCAATGAGAATTTGGCCATCTAAAGTGAAAAACTATTAGGTGCAAAAGAGTTGAGAGTACAACTAAGTAATTTTCAGCCCTCCGAATTTCCATCAGAAAGAAAGAAAAGTGATAGTAAGTGTGTGATGAATAAAAAACGGTGTAATTAGTTGTGAGTATTAATAGGAGTTTTCTAGGAGTTTTGCGGCTCGACAAGTTACAAATGCTCATGCGGAATGCTAAATGTTGGTGACGACTTAATTGAAGATTTGACGGAATCCATATGCCGTCGCCCTGGATCGCGACTAAATTGAAGTGCTGCAAAAAAGAATAGGGATTGTATTCGTAGATTGTCAAGGTAATATGTAGTTTCAAAAGCAGTTACCCTATCAAACTGCTCTAAAACTTTCCTATCTCCTTCATCCTTACAGCATGGTGGTCAAGAAAATTTACTCTATTACGAAATGTTTTAGACACAATTACAAAGTGCAGAAAAAGATTCACGATTTTACCTTCGGACTTTATACAATATTTGTTATAGGCGCAGTAACCGCATTGGGAGCGAAAAATTACAGAAAAACATCTTATCGAGCTTCTCACGCGCTACGCCCGTGCAGCGGCGATAATCCATCACTCGCCGCTTGTATTTTGTGAATTTATTTAGCGTGTAGCGTTAATTCTTTGGTTTGTGAAGTTTCCTTTCATTCAAATTTAATTATCAAATAAAGCGCGAATGCTGTTTTGAAGCTCACATGAAGCTTTTCAATTAAAGCATCGTAGCATGCTCAGTAGAGGAAGCTTAATCATGGGTAATGGGAACATTTCGAATAAAGTCAACCCAACAAATGGTAGACCGTTGATGGCGACAAATATCAAATTCAATCCCACCCTAACTACAGCTGACCCGCATTTTGAGCCGGTTCTTATCACAGGTCAGCTTCGTCATTTAATACTTTTGAAATTCGACGATATACGTCCAACACTAGCAAATCGTGTAAGCGAGGGGACATTTAAAAATGCTGTTTCGTGCTTACATCCCTCACAGACCGATACATACTCGTTGTATTTGGATCTCGCCACAATTGCCGCTCTTCCATTGACCAGTTCACGTCACAATACATCTTCCCGCGCACACGCGCTTACCCGATTAGTTAAAAGCAAAACTTTAAATATCAATGAAAACATTGTAATTGTTTGCGAGCGCGTAGATGTCTTTGCCAGTGGATGTGCGGTAGTACGTGCCTTCCCTCTGTATTCCCGTAAAAGTTGTAAAGACAGCAATATGAATACAGTCAACGTTGAGTTCATCAGAATTGATGACTGCAGTGTAGTCACAACTAATCAACTGACTTCCAAAGACATTTCTTGCTTGGAAGAAGCAGCGAGAGGAATACGCTTGACTGCAAAAATTGTTGATACGCCATGCAATGAGATGAATAAACGAAAAATGAAACGTCGTGTCGTGCAGAATCATCGTCAAGCTTATGCGAGATTATGAGAGAAAGCCAGCTCGGTGGTAGATATTAAGTAGTAAACGACCTTCTGTTTGTTTGGGAGTGAAAAGGGTGGATTGCCGCCGCGCGGTTGAATAGTTCCGTTGGGAGTGAATGGTTGGAGTTCAGGAAATTGGTTGTCCGAATGTAGCGAATTCGTCCGGTAACGGAGCTCGTTGCGGAAACTAATTTATGTCGACTGTGTGTGTACTGGCAAGTGTCTGAAATTGATTTGAATATTCTGATGTAAAGGGTAGTCTGTTCGAGATCACCAACCAGTGCGGACGCCGCGAGAGATAGAGTCGTCGTAAGTGGATTCGGTACATGATACGTGTGTAACCCTGACGACGCGTATGTGAACTTCTTTTGATTCATATAAGAGTGGCGGATTGGTCTTCAACAACATTGAGTAATTAAATAATACTGGAGTGGACAACCACGACACAATGTGGTCGCAACAACCACTGCGACCACTTTTCCTACTGCTACGCTCTTGTTTACAACGTTAGAGAGAGCCAAATTGCACAAGCAAACATGGCTGCTGCTCAATGTAAACAAATTTTCATGCTATCCTAAAAATTTGTTTTCTATTTGAAAAACCTTCACGATTATGAGGAAAACATGCAAAATATTAACATATACTTAACTTATCTGTGAAAGGAAGCATCTACAGATCCTTTTCGACTATAATTTTTACACGAAGGCACTACACATTTGAGTTTGAAATAGTAAAGTAATTTCACAGTGTTACACGTTGAAGTTACTTGAATCACAAACCACAATAGAATCGTTAAACCCTTGGAACGAATTTAGATCGCGAACACTTTCCACAGTTTTAATATCGGATAAAATTCGCGACGAAACTTGCAAATTGGCCAATTTGGCGCCCAATTTACATCAGTCAACTTGACAGACAGTACGCATCTAGTCAGCTTTTGGAACAAGAAAGTGACCAGCAAGAGGCAGACGGGGAGCAAATGACAGACAGATCGCTTGGAAGAGAGCAGAAACCGGTCGCATGCTCTCTCATGCATTTTACATGAGCTTAGCCCATCCAGTTCTTATTCATCTGAGTTCAACAATATCTTATTGCTGGTTGAGTGTTTTCTGCCACTGCTTAAGCGTATACTGACTACGAGTGTGCGAAGTCTCTTGATTCAGATAAGAGTTCGTGGATATGTGAATAAATTCACACTGCAAGAAAATCAGGAGTGCAAATTTATATCGCGAGGTGTTTACATACGCTTGTGCGCCAATTCGAATTATTTTGGGACGATTTCACAGCAGAGTGCGGACGATTGAAAAATATCACCCCGAGAGTGACGGAGTTTTGTCGGAAAGTTCGCGAAGTATTGTTTCGGTGGAGAAGAATTTGCACAGCTCGAGTGAAATAGGTGCGATCGGAAGAATTTATGTGGGTTGTAAAAAAAACCCTGAAGTTAGTAAATGCGTGTTGCGTGTGAAGAGTGAATCCAGTCTGCGTCCCCAAAGTGATATTTTGCGGAAATATTTGTTGACCACGTTCCCTGAAAAACGTGAAAAGTAAACAGTACAAGACCTTCTGAAGACGTCCATGACGAGCTTATAGGAGCAAGACGGAACAGCAGTTGTTTTCGATTCGTACTGCGGTTGTAAAATCGATTAACGGCAGTCAAGCGCTGTTGCCGAGTTTCTCGTCAAACGAGTTCCATTTAAGTCAGTGAGTGCGTACTTGGTGTACGAGTGTTAGCACGAAGACCGAAGCGGGGACGGCAATAAAAACAGATCACGCTAGACCACAACAAAAGCTAGATAGGAATTTGCTTGCAAACGGTTTCTGCGAGGTCGAGGAAACTGGACGTAAACAATCAAAGTCATTACTCACCCGGTGCTGCGATTCAAAGTGCAAGTGTAGCCACAAGCAGCCCGGGAAACCTGTCGAACTCACAGCCAGTGTTGGTTACTATGAATTTCTAATGGCATCGGCCTCTTTATATTTGGCTGGAAAGATCAAAGATGATCCCGTGAAAATTCGTGATGTTATTAATGTTGTACATAGTACATTAAATCGTGGATCAAATCCTCTAGAATTAGGAGATGAATATTGGGCTCTGAGGGAGGCTGTTGTGCAATTTGAATTATTACTTTCACGGTTGTTCAAGTTTGATTTGAATGTAGTTCATCTCCATAAGAATGCGTGATTTTGCATGAAATCCATACTTAAATTATAAAAAAAAAAACATTTCCAAGACTTACTCACCCCACTTCGTCAACGAGCGCTCGTCGTCGGAAAAGGTTATATGAGTACCCTTTTAAATTCTTTGTTTCATATATTTGTTTTATTAAATTTTTATATTTAATTCATTAAATATCCATGAATTGGCATGAGAGATACCCATTTTTATAGAGGGGGGGGGGGGGGGGGTATACAATATTATTCTTATGGGGTTCTCAAAAACAAAAAAAGAGACAAGAAAGTGGTACAGCTTAAAAATTGAAATAAAACAGCAGCCTTTCTCGGTTCAATAAATAATCATACAATATCAAATCTGTTTGAAGAATATAAACCCGTTGTATGAACCTTACAATAAGTAAACCATTTCAAAACCTGGAAAATTCCATTTGCTTAATTTTGCCTATTATTAACTGTCAATGTTTATTGTCAATGTTTTTTTTGCGAATCAAAATTTAATTCAAATAAAATAAATTGTAAATTGGTATTCCGGTCTTTCTATTCCGTCGGATCTGATTGGGTATAGGATCCGGTACGGTGGAGGGTTTTTCCCTGAAAAAATGAGTCAGCCATCGGGCACATTCTAATCCTCTTTTGTTTTAGGAACTCTCGCGGTTTGACTGGCCTCCAGCAAGGTGCCTTTTTATGGCATAGGATTATGTGATCCGATTGTATAACTCTATGACATAAATTGGTCACCGGTGTATTTCTTCTCTGATGGGAAGGCTCATACAGTTTAGGTTGTATGCGTTTTCCACTCAGAAGGGAAATACTTGGCCACGGCAACGTATATGGATCTTGATCCGGTTGGGCGGATGCGAGGGGGCACCATCACCATCCGGTTGTCCCACTCTTATTTGTGGGTCATGAGAATTGTCGGGTAATGACGAGGTTACCCTAAGTCCATCCTTTTTCACTCGTTCGACTTGTTCTCTGAATAAGTCATGTTCCCTCTTTGTAGTTACCTACAATTTTTCGACTTCGGTTGTCTTTCTTTTGAGACCCAAGAATTCGTGAATGCGAAATTCTTTTGTAGTGGGTCCTTGTGCTGGGGGAAATGAACCCGCCCCACGACACCGCAATGCTAGCCTGCCAGCGCATTCACGCGTCCCCAGACAAGGGCATTCTCGACGGATATCAACATCTTCCTCCGCCGAGGCAGCAGACCATCGCTGCGGTCTTTTACGGACATTGATATTTATCAATTCACTACAAATATATTCACTTTAGATTAACAGATGGAAAATAGTTGCTACGAGTCGTACGGATATTTCATTCGTAACAGTTGCTTGCCATCTAGCTAGCACGTCCCCGGGTCGCAGTATTTAAGAAGCGCCTACTTGACACTGTTTGAAAGAAATTGTCGCAATCTTAATGTCAATCTGTGAGATGGAGTGTAAGCTAAGGATGGATATAAAAACATAATTTATTCACTCCAAGCGATTAAACTATCCATGGAAAATGTATAAAGTGCCTTTCGGATAGTGCATCAGTGCGGACTATGCGCGGATTTTGTGACAAATCTTTCTAGCAAAAATTTATTAACAGAAGAAACACCCGCTTAAAATTAATTTGATTATTTGGTATGACGCAAAACAGGCATTGCGGTTCTTTAGTGATAACTATTCGCTACTTTTCTCGTCCAAGAATTGAAACAACGAATTCGAAGGACTTCCCGAACAATCATGACAGCTATGGTTTCACACTCGGCTGCAATTTTCGCTACAGGGTGTGCATGCGTGTTTGCTGGTATATGCGGTTTCGGAAATCTCATTACTATTGCCGCCTACTGAAATGCCACGAAATGTGGGGTCATGCTACCACTGCGTTTGTACTCTCATCATACATTTCGGATTTATGATTCTGCTCGTTCAGTTTACCTGTACCCGCAGTACGATACTTCAAACAGGTTTGAGCATGAGGGTACACATTATGCAATGTATTTCCGGTAATCTTTTATGGCAATGTTGCAGGTTCATTGTTTAGTATGATCGGAATTTTATTGTGTTATAGGGGCTATTGCCGGGTAGAGTGGCCTTCCGCTCACGTGCCCTTTTATGGTATAGAGTTATGTGATTCCATCGCATAATACTATAACATAAATTTGTCACGTTAATATTCCTTATTTGATGGAAAAATTCATGCAAATTATGTTTGTATGAGTTTTAAACTCAAATGGGAAATATATGGCCACGTCTACGTTTGTACCTTGATCAGGTTGGGACGGTGCGAGGGGGCACCGCTTCCTCCTGGAAGCCCCACTCTTATTTGTGGGCCATAAGTCTCTTTGAGTCCGTCCGTTTTCTCCAGGCCCAACTTGTTTTCTGAACCAGCAATTTCCTAGCCCTTAACAGGTTACCTCCTTTCTCGACTTCGGTCGATAATTATTGAATCGATTCCGAAATTCATGAAATATTTTTGTAGTGGGTCTTGTGCTGGGGAAAAGAATCCGCCCCACGACACCGCAACGCTAGCCTGCCAGCACATTCACGCCTCCCTAGACAAGGCCAAATCTAGGCGGATCCTACCATCCTCTTTTGCTGAGGCAGCAGACCATCACTACAGTCCTTCGTGGACAATTTAACTACCTATTTCACTACAAAATGTTAGATATGGGTTGTGACTATCAAGTCACAAAACAGTCATCGTGGAAAGAATTGGAGTATGATCCATCATAGATTGTTCATACGCACGTCTGAGTAATGAATGCGGCACGTGATTGCATTGTCATACGTGGACAATATATGGAAGAATGTGTGTGGTAAGTATATTGATACATTAATGTTTACAGATATGAGCTACATGGTAAGTATAATGATGACTTAATGCAGGTATAATTTAATGTAGGTGCTATTTAGAGCGAATTGCATCAACATTTGTTACGCGTGGGAGCTACAGTATACAACGGCCCTAATGGCTACATGCAATGGTGACAGTGCTCTCAAATCTGACCTGATCCGAAAAATTATTAGAGAAGAAAAATGTTAGAAAGTGAGTTCAACGTGTTTACTAAGTCTCATCAGGCCATCAAACTATAGCCACATACGGGTGATGGCAAAAACCATGTTTAATTATTCTAATTTATTCTACTTATAATGAAAATAAAATCTTGAGCTTATTCCCTGCGAAATTTTACAATCATCGTCGAGATTTCAAAATGCTCTAACTTTTTGCCCTCAGAAGATAAATTGCTAAATGTGAGCACATTTTTAATGGAAATTTAGTTTTCTATAAGTTTACTTCCGACAACCTTCTTGTGAAATCGAAGGAATAATCGGCAAGTATGACGAAAAACGAGAGACCTTCAATTTTTTCAGCAAATTTACCATTTTTGCTGGTTCATAACTGGTAGATATTAAGCTGTAGGTAAAAAATAGTATTATTTTAAAGGGAATTTAGTAAGCTTTAATTCTGATCCCAACAAATTTTTCGATGTGACATACCGTTTTCAAGATATAGATAATCTGAAATCATGGACCTGAAACAAATGAGAATGGTCAGCGCCTGATTGACTTTGCATGTTGCAGAAATCTAGTCATATGTTAAACTTGCTTCCAACATCAACGCATTCATAAAATGAACTGTGTATAATCGGATGGCAACACATAAAACCAGATCGATCATGTTCTGATCCAATAACGATGGGCCTCGAGCATACTGGATGTCCGTACATACCGAGGAGCCAATTGTAACTCATATTATTACTTGATGAAATTAACCTATCGATATCGTATGTCAAAGGCATATTCAGCGAAGACCAGGCCGCTACGAAAAATTTGACATCAAAAGGCTCCAAACGGCGTCGTAGCCAAAAATTTCACGGAAGCCCTCGACAACCAGCTTGCTCCCGTCTTATCAGACGAACCGTTAAAGACAAGCAACGAGCATTAAGACCGTGGCAGAACAGACGATCGTACATCAAGCCTGACGCAAGAGAAACGATTGGCTCGATGACGAATCCCAGAATGCGTTAGACAAAAAGAATGAGGCGTACAAAGAATACGTAGGTAGGAAAACCAGTACGAAGAGAGAGCACTATGAAAATCTCAAAAGAGTAGCAAAAAGGATAATTAGAATTAAGAAAAGAAAATACTACGACGGCCCATTGAAAAGTATAGATGTAAGTTTACCAAGCAACAACACAAGACAAGCATACAAAGTAGAGAAAAGCCTGATATGTGGTTATAAGCCCAAAACCACGCTCTGTCGTGATTAATTACATCGGTGATATCATCGCTGTTGAAACTAAGATTAAGGAATGATGAGCATTATATCTCAAGAACCTCCTTAATCCTCCACACAGCTAAGAACATCAGAGCCTATATATGTTCCCGGAGAGCTTCCATTCGTCCCACCAATTCTGGATGAAGTTTGTTCCACCATCAAAGCTCAAAAGAATAATAAAGTGCCAGGCATCGATGAGATTCCAGTGGAGCTCATCAAATATAGTGGCAGCAGTGTTCCGAAAGCCATCCACAAAGTTATCTCTCAATTATAGAGGGATATCACTACTTTGTACGGCGTACAAAATATTTTCAAAGATCTTAGAAAATCAACAGTATTATTGGGGAGCATCAAGGTGGTTTTAGAGCTGGTAGATCGACAATAGACCAATCTTTTACTGTCAAGCAGGTACTTGAAAAATGCTAGGAGCTCAACATAGACGTACACCAAATTTTCGTTGACTTTAAGCAAGCATACGACAGTATTGATCGTAACGTACTGTACCAAATAATGCTCGGCTTTGGCATCCCAGCCAAATAAGTCCGTCTTACCAAAAGACAATGACGTCGACGACCTCTCAAGTCCGCATCAATAATCAACTCACCGATGCCTTTGACACAAATATCGCATTAAAGCAGGGAGATGGGCTGGCCCCATTGCTATTCAATTTGGCTCTGGAGTACGTCATAAGGAACTACATACGTGTCGATACAAGAGGTACATTACTATACAAGTCGAGCCAAGTAGCAGCCTACGCGGAAGACATCAATATTTTGTCACGGTCTGTAGTGAATTTGGGAATTTCTAGTCCGTTCAGAACTGCATCGAGGGTCTGCTGCCTGGGCGAGCGAAGATGTTGGTGCTCGCCGGAATTGTCCTTGTCTTAGGACGCTTGAATACGCTGGCAGGTTAGCATACTGGTGTCGTGGGGCGTGCTCTTTTCCCCAACACAAGGGCCCACTACAAAAAAATTTCGCATTCACGAATTAAGTGGTAGTAGGACTCGGTTCGACATTCAAAATTTTAAATATAATAAAAGGTACTTACCCAGTCGCCTCGATGCTATAACTGTGTCTTGAAGTAGAAAAATAACGCTCTTGCGATTTCACAAATTTTAACGTTAAAATGCGAATGCACGCAGTTCATTGGACTTAACAACGTAAAACGGAAAATCGTTTCGAAAAAATATAAACAGGACGAGAAACGAAAAAAATGTTACGGATAGCAACCATTCTGCACGAATATTTGGAACTATCTTTAAGTGTCGCATCTTTCAACAAGTTTTTGCTTATTAACGGTGAAACCGAAACGAATGAACCTGATGAGGGCGACAAGCTAACATTAGGCGGTACGGTATTTGTAAATGAAGCTGGGCCTACTGTATCAGTAGAGCTTCGCTATTAGTGCTGGTATTGTAATTTGAAGCTACACCACAACTAGTCGCAGAGTTAACAAACCATGTTGAAGAGCAAACGTTTGAATTTTGTATCTGCAACGAAGTGAAATCGAAATTTCTGGTGGCGTTTAAGTAGCATGCAAAAGCATCTATTGGTTGACTACAGCTTTCATTCTACACATAGATGTGGCAGTCTTTGTTGTACTATGGTATGCGAGAGCGCACCGATCGCTGTCGTATCTCATCACTTTAGGATTCTCACAAGTTACATCGGCTACGGGGGCGAGCAAGCTCACCAATAGGCAAAAGTATGAAATAGCGGCAAACCGTCGAACCAACACACTCTACAAACCGTTCTCCCACTCGTTCACACACACTTGTCTAGGACTAGCCAACTTCTTATGACACTTAAAAATATTGAACTCGACTAACAGCGCTAGCAATCAAATTTCTAACTAATTCCCTGAGACAATTTTCATATCTTCACTGAATAATGTCCATTTGTGTTTAACATACCACGCAAGTCTGATTGCCCCAGCACACTGCACTTAATTCAATGTAATCTTTTTTCAGTCGCGACGGAAGAGTCAATCGCTTCCTCACGCCATGGAAAATTCGAATGCACCTTTCTTTTTTCTCTTCGTCTTGTGTCCCGTAGTCGGCATACTCACTACTCTTAAATTTGCATACATGTAATATGTTAATAATGTTAGCGACGCGCATCGATAGGCATCTACGTGAATGCAAAAAATCATTCACGCGACTTATCCCGCTCGTTGTCTCGAACCGAATCCCCTCGAAGCAATCTTTCCGCTTATCTCGACGAGTCTCTTGCATGGCGGCAACGGAGGTTTATCTCGACAAGACAAACTGCAATTCTTTGCAAAATTGCGTTGCAAAGGGGTTGCCGTCATCAAAAATTTTTTTTTTGTAATTTTTTCAATTGTTTCGTTAGGAAGCAATTCTTCTGGTAATGGTAGTGGCGGGTTGTAGTACGGGAAATGGTGTTTTCTCTGCAAATGTTTTTCGAGCAGTTTGCCTAGACGACTGATCGATTACTACAGGTCGTTAACAACTGCCAAAGAACTCTTCCTAAAACTCCACAACGAAGCAAAACTAGCAGGGCTACAAATCAATGAAAATAAAATAAAGCTCATGACGCAGTCGAGGAAATATACCTCAAATACACAAAATATCACACTTTGGCGAATACAGTATCGAGAATGTGAGCTCATTTCTGTATTTAATGAAAGAGACGAAATACGCCGAAGAATACAGCTCACAAATATAAATTTTTAGTCAGTTTTGATGATCTTGAAGACGAGGTTCATACTCAGGAAAACAAAGCTCCAAGTATACAAATTTGTGATATCTGTGTTATGCTATGGGTGTGAGACATGGTCCCTAACCCAAGCATCAGCAAATATATTGAACGCCTTTGAACGACGGGTCCTGAGGCGAAAAATCGGAGCGAAGCTAGACGGGGACCAATGGCGCATTCGATACAACCATGAGCTGTATTGAAATTGTTGACGAGCCGAAGGTCTTAACGATTGTAAAACTGCGGAAGGTGCAATGGGCTGGCTACAAGAATCGTTTGGACGGACAACGGATACCCAAAAAGGTATTCGTTGGGAGAACTGAAGGCCGGAGACCAGTGGGGAAACTGAGGAACCGCTGGTCTGACTCGGTCGACGAAGACAGTTCATCGCTGCTCGGATTTCAAAATTGGAGGACGCGGTCAATGGGCCGAGACAGTTGGAGGCGCTATTCGCAGGAAGCGAAGGCCCGAGAGGGGCTTTAGCGCTACGAGCAAGAATAATATACATCCCACTTTCGGTGTTACTTTGTCTTGAGACAAATTGTTTGGATAAACATGAAAGTTCCAGCCGATAGCTTTCAAATGGAGTTCCAGCCGATAGCTTTCAAATTGAATTCCAAAAATGCACCTTCATAAAAATTAAAATTCAGAACATCGATGGACTATAATTGTTCTTTGTTTTATTTTATTCATAATTAAGAAACCTTTGGATAAACTAAGCAAAAATGCAAATATCTTATTAAGAAAAAGCTTTAAAAATCTATTTGATATTTCTTTTCTCCAATAAAAAGCGCCATATTATGAAGAGCATAAGGTAGCGCAACCACAAACATATTTTCCGCTTTGGTCAATTCAGAAGCTTCAGCTACAAAATAAAGAATCGAATGTAAAAGTTCTATTATTGCTCGATTTGAATTAATGATTACTTACAAATTTCAATGTGGTCATCTTCTGTAAACAAATTTACTGGGCGGCTGGCACATTTTTTCAATTCAATGCAGCCTAAATTTTTGAGGCAATCCAGCAGTAGTAATATATTAACAGGATGCAATTGGTGGAAACGCACAAACAGGTTTTTCACGAGAACCGTGCAACGGATGGTGCATTCTAACAGAACCGTTCCCATCCATTTATCGAATACACGACGATTTAGAGTTCCATTGACTCGTATCCATGGACTAGGACGCATGTGAACGTTTACTTTCTCACTTAATGGAAGATATAAAGGAAATATGCATCGAATTTCAACACTGAGATATTTCTAACTTACGTAGGAACAGAGAGATCTTTTTTCAACGTTGGTTCAGAGCCATATCGAGAAACTGATTTCAAGGTTCGTTTTCCGCGCGACATAGTACTGGCAGCTGGTTGTAGCTTAGATTTCTTGCTTTTCGGTTCTTCAGGCATCTCGTCTTCATTCTTTCTTTTCGTACGCTCAAAATTGATTTCCCCTTGCGGTGTCATTGATTCCTGCCATGAATGTTAAATCAAAATAAGGCGATACTTTACAATCTGAATTTTACAAATATTTGCTTACCCTTTCTAAACGCTTTATATGAAATGAATGTATAATCCATGGCCTTACTTTCATTTTATGGACATACATATACGCTTCCACTCCCACTCGCTTAATGAGGTACAATTTCCGGAGAATCGTTAAACTTTTTAACACACTTTTTTCATCCGGAAATTTAGACTGTTAAGAGGGAAACAGTAAGTGATTACTGCAGATTGGAATGTACGAAATCACAGAATAAATACATTCAGAAGGTGAACTTCGCGTTTCGCTCAAATTAACCATCTGGCTTCGGGTATTACAAATTCACTTATTTTACTGAATTAGTTTTTAGTTTAAAACAAGTTTTTTATAGAAGTCTTAACGATTTTAAAGCCATCAGGCCAGTTGGGTTAATTTATTTGAAGATTTGGTTCTGTCTACATATATTCTGCGCAAGAAATTAGCTACTTACACTTAATTCGCTAGCAGAAATGCCGAATTCGTAGGTTTCAATTAAGCTCAGAATATGCTTTGTTAGCGCCTTCTCCGCATCAGTGAAACCATTTAATTCCATTGCTTTTTCTAAATCTTCCAAGGAGTTGTCTACATATTTCCACAAAGCATCTCTGAAAATAAACCAGAGATCTTGAATATTGAAACAAAACATATTTTACTTTTGAAAAAGTAGGTTTTGAATTAAGGTTCATCGTTTCTGCATATTTTTTCTTTCTTTTCTACATGTACTCACTCTATTGCTTTGTCTAGCACATCTTGTTTTTTGTCGAGTCCTGGCACAAGATATTCTGGAATATTCATGTCTTTATAAGTAGTACTTTTAAATTCGTCATCTTTGAAGTTTATTGATAAGGTTGGTGCGTTCACAACCAAGAAGTCCTGATAGCGTTGGTTGTTCTCTCCGCGCTCGGTGAGCAATTCTTCTTCGTCCGAAACATAACCATCCAATTCGTCCGATTTTAGTGCATCATATGCCAACTGTATTATATTAACCGGTCTTGGCGGAACGCGAGTACTGCCAATTTCCTTCTTATGATTTTCTTGGAATAATTCACCAATTTTATCACGTATAAAATTTGCAACTTGGACAATGTTTGTCTTGTCAAGCAATACTGTTGTTTTTGTAAGTTCAGCGTTTTCAACTTCCGCTGGCGTAGCTTCTTTGGATGAAGTAAAGAGTTGTGTAATTAAAATTTCGTTTTCTATGAGCAATTTAGAAATGGTCCCTAAATAGTCGATGTCTTGAAGGACGCATCGAAAAGGACAATTGTATGGTTTTTGAGCAAGGTCTTCTATAGATATGGTAGTACTGAGATGTTGTAATGCGCAGAAGAAATGAATTTGAGAATCTGATATCCGGGAAATCGTATCGTACGGATTATACACAATTTTGTGAACAGAAACATTGATATTGAATTGAGTTTTCTTGGTCGTTGCAACAACTTTCTCAGTGGGTATTTCCTTTGTGTATTGCGTACTTGGACACTTTTCTACCACAATGCGGTGGAAGTGATCAATTACTTTATCTGGGGTATAAGCTGCGTTCTGTACTTGTGCCGGGTCGAATTTTAATACTTGTTTAGGAATCTGTATATCGACTTGACAACCCGGCAAGAAGGTCAATTCCATGAGTAAGATTGATGTTCCACTATTCACGCACGTATATCTTAAAGGCGCTCTTGCTGTATGCCGAAAGTAGTTTTCCAGCAAAGTAACGAATGAATTAAAACATTGTTCGTAAATTAAATAGGGAATCAGCAAGTAAAACTGCTGCCGGTAAACATTCGAAATGCAAACTTTTTTGCCGAGCAACGGGAACTTCTGTTTCGACATCATTTTTCCCGCTACAACTAGTTGATCTACAACTCGTACTTTTCTGAAACATCTTTCAATCAAACCTTCGTCATATGAACGATAAATCTCAAACAGTTGTACATTGTACAGCATTTTGTCGCGTTGACTACACACTGAGCTGTGAATTAGAAGGTTGATTGTTGACTCGTTCACTTCTTCAACGGATTTTGGGTCAAAATGTCGAAGCATAGTACTGTTGTCTAGCGATTTGCGATAAAGTAAGCTAAATTGTTGCAGAGTGTCCGGAATCGTGGCACTATGCTGAATGGTGGCCTTGTTTAGTAGCTGATTCACTGAGCAAAATAACTGTATGAAATAGATTTTTGCAGCATTGCTGAATCCTTCTATGGTCGGGAAAAGTTTACGTAGCTCTACGAAAAAATTTGAGCCATAAGTTCGGTTAATGTACTCATTCTGGTATAACTCATTTAGCCAGCTGTTGATCTGATTCACATTCGTTTTGTTCCTCATTAGGTACAAAATTCGACGTTGGCAAGAACGCGAGGATTTTTGCATCGACTGTAAGTTCCATTGCATAATATCACGGAAGATAAAAGCTGTCATAGCCTTGTAACCAGCACTACCTTGCAGAAAAGTATTTACTACTCTGCAAATCATGAGCAGCCGATCTTCCTTTTCATCCCATCGGACTCTTAGTTGATCCATTCTTTGTATGCATTCCTTGTCAACATCGTCATAAACAATTTTGTGTACTTTCTTTACAACGACCTGCTTCTTCACACGCTTGAAAAAGATTTGTCTGACTCCTCGCTGCGGTACTTTGAATGCTGTGTATCGCATTCTCGGTCGTAATTTCGAAATATCTATTTGTTGAGGATGAGCGCTATAGGATAAGT